>PVJL010000005.1:0-194676 GCA_004026885.1 Lyroderma lyra | reverse complement strand
TTATTCTTCTCTCCATGCCCTTACTGCATATAAAGTATTTACAACCTTGATTGACCAATGTCTCTCTTCCTGTCTCTTTTCAGGTAGGGAAATGCGGGATTGTTACTGGTATTAACAAATATTGTTCATCTTATTACAAACATAATATTCTGTTCTTTTTATACAAAGGTGACATTTTTTTTAGTAGTTGACATTCAATTTTAACTTGCGTTATTTTCAGGTGAACAACACAGTGGATAGACATCTATATAATTTGTGAAGTATTCCTCCCGATGGGTCCATTGTCCACCTAACAAAGGCTACCCTTCTAATTCCTCTCTGACAGGATATGATCAAAGTTCAAATCCCAGCTTTCCTACCAATTAGCTATGTAGACTCTAGCCTCAGTTTCCTTATCTATTAAATACAAGCTGGCCGATCACTCATTATTTACTCAGCCTCTCATTGCAGAGAGAAAGCAAATAAGACATAATTCCAGCTCTTAGGAAACTCACAGTCTAGTGAGGCAGATAAGCAAAGACATTATGATGCGGAGAAAGAACATTCAGGTGCAGCTCAGGGTGCTGTGTGCACATAGGAGGGCCTACCTACCACAGCACAGGGGCCTGGGGAGTCATTCTGGGAGTTAAAGGTTGGGAATGAGATGGTCAGATAAATGGTGTACTGGTGGGGAGGACACTGGGCAGCCTTCTTGGTATGAGAGATGAATGTGCTCTCAGAGTGGAGAGAGCAGTCGTATAGGAGGATCAGTGGGGCTGGAGCCCAGAGTGCAAGGTGGGGAATGGTGAGATGTGAGGCTGGAAAGCAGGACAGAAGAGCCAGCTCAGAAAGGAAGGAATTGAGAAGGTACTGAAAAGGCAGTGGGGAGACACCAAAAGGTTTTAAGCAGGATCAGATGTTCATTTTAGGATTGGTTTAGAGGATGATTGGAGGCAGGCTGACCTTTTAAGAGGCGATGGCAGTGAAGAGGTGTAGGAGGATAAGGAGGGTCTGAATAAAGGCAGAGAGAAAATTGATGGAGATGAAAGGATAGATTTAAGAAATATGTAGGAGAGCTTGGCCCAGTTGATCTCTAAGAGTCCTTGTTACTTGTAAAGTTGGTGGTGCTGTAATTCTGTATTTTCACAATTTTTGTCAGTGCTGGTGATAGTCTTTGATGGAGCCATCCCTTCTGTTTGCAATGGGATGCATTTGCAGAGAGCTGGAAAGAGTGTAGCCTACGGCCAGACCGCCCTTATAGTCTGTATTAGCAGTACACCCATAGTCCATTTGAAACTGGACTGGGAATCCGCAACAATATTTAGAAACCTGTGGAAATGGTTTTTAGTGTCACAGAGACTTGAAGGTGAAGTCATTTGAAGGACAGGCAGACACCTGAAATGCTCAGACCAGCTCTCTACAATGGAGACATGTCCTGTTTCAGAGGGTCAGTAGCACCACCATCTAGAAACACTGATTGGACCCTGTTCAATAGCACATTTCTACCGAAGCCAATGGAGTCAGGTATTACAGAGCCTAAACTTTTAACATTCATTACATGAGCTTTCACTAAGTCATACGTAATTCAATATCTTAAACAGAGCTCTAAAGAATCTTAGCTAATTCCTCTAAACCTTATGTCCTTTTCTCCCTGGTATATAGAATTCCCTTAAAAACTCATACTGGCAAATGCAGAACTCCTTCATGGTTTTAAATGTACTTATGCAATTGGCAGACATTAAAATATTATGGAAATTCTGTGCCAGGAAAAAAGTAATCTGACTGCTGGCACACCAATCTCACTAGCTTCTTCAAACGCTTAAATGAATTCCTGACAAAGCTAAGGAAAACCTGTTAAGTGAATAAATCATATAGTGTGTCCACACTGTCTTTCTTTGCAATTATCCCTTTATTTAACACATCTACCATAGATGGATGTAACAACACGTGGCTCAAAACTATGAGACTATTTTTTTCCCTAACTAGAAGTCAATCCTTTTCACCTTTTAAATCTTTCTGTGTTAATGCCCATGCTGAAAGCGTATTGGATCACTTTAAGATTTTATTAGTAATAGGTAGTAATGCATACAGATTTTTTGATTCTTGATCCTTTTATTGAAAGAAAATACTAACAAATGCATTTTAAAGGTCCCTGGAGCAGTCTTGCATTTGTATTCTTTGGGATAAACCATTGAATCCACAAACTCAGAGACTAAGGCAAAGATTCTTCTCAATGCCCATATTTATCAAGATCTTCAATGTTTTATTGTATTGATTACCTCTATGCTATAATATTTTTTTAGTATGACATTTTCAGTATTAGAAATATGAAATAATCTTTATTTTCTCAGCTCTATGAGAAGTGGCCTTTCCCAGAGCTTATAATTGGCTGGTGAATTTATAAGTAGCCTCTCCCCGAGTTTATAATTAATGGAAGATTCATATCGAACTGAGCCTTTCCGATTTGTTTGGGTTTACTTTCTCCTCTTGTTTTGCATTCCATTCTAAAGGTCACATTTAAGATGGATCCATTTCTTATATTGTACATTCCTTTCAGAAATCATTGGAGCTGAAATTCCCCACAAAGGTGAGAGGAATGTTGGAGTAGACAGGCTGCTTGGAGAATGAAAGAAGGTGAAAAGCAGATGCTTTATAGAAATAACCACATGGGAGCCACGGTCACAGCAAGAGGAAGGGGCTGAAATAAGTCAGGTTGCAACAAGCTGTAGATGCACATACACAGTGCGCAGCTGGAGGATGAAAAAGGGAACCAAATGGCCTAAGAGTTTTAAGTTTATAAATCAGCAAAAGTAGATTGCATTTCAGATGTTTTTGGTCTGAAATTTTAGAAATCGCTGTCATTAATAATAGATGGAAGTTAAAAATTTAAGTTTCAAAGGAGGCATTAGTATTAAAAAGCTGTGTATTGTTTCTACTCGTATCTGAAAGAATGGAAAAATAAGAATTTACTCTGTAGTAGTTTTGTAAAGGAAGAAAAAAAGAATGGCTGAATTTTAGTTACTAAAGACCCCAGGCAGTCTAATTCTCCCCTGTTTTATACTCTGCACATTTGCGGGGTTCTCACTGAGGCCGTGGTAACTGCTGTGCATACTGTGTGTGGAATGTATTTGAAACAAGGCATTTGCTCAAAGATTCGAGAGTTCCAGGGCTAGCTTTTGCTGGCATTCTGTCCCAGATTCCTCTTCACTTTGGGTTTCTACGACGACGATTGCTGTGGTTTTCTGACTTGATCTGAGGCCCGTGCTTAGTCAGCCAAGGAAAGCCTGCCAGCTCCTCCTTCCCAGGAGTTTATGGAGACTTGCTCTTCCACAGAGAGCCTGGGAACCAGAGCCGAAGCCCTTTGCGGGAGATAGCCCTGCTGCGCTTGGCCTCAAGCAGGCTGCTCCCCGTTGGCTCTCAGAGACCCCCCTCACCAGGCCTAAAAACAATAATAAAAACATATTTGAAAAAATCCCCATCGCCTCTCTTGCTGACTTTGGCACTTAGGTACAAAGCATCAACAAAAGGCTGTATACAGAAACTCTGCCTTCCAGGCTTGTTCCTTCTCACAGAACAATCCTTAACCTTGTGGGGCTCTTTCCTCATGTTTTCTTAATGAGAAAATATTTCAGAGATTATTGGCACCACAGGTTTCTTCCTTTCAAGGGGTTTTCACTCGTAGCCAACTGTAATCTCTATGATCTCGTTTATATTTTTCTTTCACAGTAGGGCCCACATCTAATCAGCCTCTTCAGGGATGACTGTTCCAAGTGCAGGAATTTTTTTTTTTTTTTAATCATTTCCATCCTAGATCACTTTCTTATCTGTGTGGATTTTTTAAAGAATAAGGATTCTTTCAAAAAATTTAACAAACATTAAAATGACATCTGTTGTGGAGACTACCAAAAATTAAAGCAATATCTCTGTCCTCAAAACAGCCCATCACCTGGTGACGTATTCCAACATACACAGATATACACAAATTAGTCAAAAATGTAAAAAACATGGGGGTCCAGGAGAAGGGAGTGCTGTGTTTGTTTGGACTGAGAATGCTGACATTGTGGTGCCACTTTAAAATCCCACTTTGGTGTCACGTTTGATATTAGTAGGTCCTTCTCAAGTCCAAAGGTAATAGAGCAGGCTGAATGGTGGGATCCAGTGGAAATCCAGTCCCCACAAAGTGCCCTGTGTGCAGTACATACAGCGCCCATCTGTGAGTCCCTGAAGGGAGTGGTATGATTGGTGTCAATGGCAGGTTTGGGTCACCAGGCTGTCACCAGGTGAGGTCACCTGACCAGGTAAGATGATCATTTTTCTTCTTGGTGACAAGAATTAGTCAGTTCATAAGCATGATGACTGTTTTATTTAAGCAATGTACATCGAAGGTTGGAGGAGAGAGCCTCTAGATAGGGGCTATCAGGGGAGGCTCCCTAGAGGAGATGGTATAGAAATCAAGCTGTGCTTGAATGATTGCTAAGTTATCAGAAGGTGACTGGAAAGACAGGCAGGTATTATGGGCACGGAGAGTGGCATGAGCAGATACGCTTGAAGAGGGATGCAAAGGTTTGCTCAGGGCCTGGTGACTGGGCCCGTCCAGCCTTCCTATTAGTGTTCAAAGGGACACACAAAACCACAATGTAAACAGGATACATCCTCCTGGAATGTTAGTTAATTTTGTTTGAATAAAAGGAAAAATTAAGTCATTTAAAAGGTCAGTAATTTAAAACATTTTTATATTAAAACAAACAAGGGCAAATCATGGAACAGAATGCAGTTTCATGGACTTTTTTTAAGTTCAGAATCTCAGGTTTTCATTCTTCTTTTGATCCTTTGATGGAAGAATTTAAAATTCTTTAAAGGAGATCAACTCCATTCATTCACAAAAATGCCCACTCATCATGAGAGCACCCACGATAAGCTGTTGATTCAACTTCTGGGGAACTGGTTGAGAGGCCAGCCTGGAAGAGGTGGGAGGCAATTTCCAGAGCCAGAAAACAACAGCGTGACTGCCTGGCACGCCCATAGGCTTGGCCACCCCAGGGCCTCTTTGCACACACACTGTCTGGAACACTCACAGGCTGTGTGCACACTCACAGGAGCTGGGAGATGTGGTGTGATCTGCACACACTCACCGAGGCTCTGTGCACGTCCACGGGTTAGAAGTCCGATAGACTCCAGCTCGGTGTGTGCTGTTTGTCTTTGGGCAAAGCTCCTCTCCTAATGTGTGCAGTTAAGCCACCACTGTGTGCAACTTGGTGTCACGTAGCCCACCCTCCCCCGTTTTACACTTGACAAAACTGAGACCAGATGGGGTCAAGTAACTTATCTAAGGTCACACAGCCAATAAGCACATTTTCTTTTGAGTTATGGAGTTTGGAATTTGGAGTTGACAGAGATTCGAGTGACTTGAAACCTGGGAGTTAGCAGGAAAAGGCAGATAGGCTTTGAGTCCTAAAGGCCTGAGCTCAGGTCCACCTATGCCTCTTTCTAAATGTGTATCCTTTGACCAGTCACTGAAACTCTCTGAGTTCTAGCCCCCTTGTCTTTAAAGTAGGAGTGATCAAATCTCCTCTCCAAGGTGGTTTGCAAGGCTTACAAGTGATACACATTAGAGGCCTGGCACATAGTAGGTACTCAATAAATGGCTCTACAGCTATTTGATAAGGTGATAAAGCCACCGACTGCGGTGTGATTTCATGATACCTACCATGGGCCAGAAGCTATGCTAGGCTTGTTTCTGGGGATACTAGAATACATGGGTTGTCTGGGAAGATGGAATGTGGGATAAAGACAAGAAAATGCTGCTGTGTTATGTTACTGGTGTCACAGGGAATACAGAAGAGGAGCACTGATCTCAGTAGTGTGGGGGGAGTAGGAGGTTGTGGTGGCACTCAGAACACTTCTTAGAGTTTTTAGGATGAATAAATTTTAATCAGGCAAAGAGGAAGGGAAAGGAGATTCAAGCTGAGAGAACAGCAAGGACAGAGACCCTGAGACTAGGGACAGTTTAAGGTCCATTTGGAGAGTAGACAGGGATAGGACTGGGGTATGTGAAGGAGGGTGGGCTTTGAACTGAAGGGCTCAGGAGCCTTTGAGTATAGCCATGCCAACACCGGAAGTTCTCAACAGGAAAGCAAATTGAGAAAATAATGAACTTTGCTTTAGTGTGCTCAGAGCCTGAGCACACTAAATTGAGGCAGAAGCTGCAGTTTCTCCCAGGTGCCCATGGAGGTAGAACAAGGTGTGGAGATCTTACCAGCACCCTGGGATCCTGTGGTCTCCCAGGATGGACGTCAAGAGAGATCACCACAAGAAAGCTCACACAAGAGGCAAAGGTTTATGAAGCCTGTGCACCGGGGAACCCACACCAAGAAAGGAAAGGATCCGGTGGCTCCTCGAGAAAAGTTGGCGCAGGTTTTCAAGGGAGCTAGGCGAGGTAAAAGCTGGAGAGAGGCAGGGTAGAAGCTATGTCTAGGCATGTAAAGGCGGAGGTTTCTTGGAGCCTGTGCAGTGTGACTATGTGCTTCATGCATCCCGTGTCTCATTAGAATGGTAAATCTCCACTCTTGGGTGTGATTTAGTATTTAAATTAGGGAAAGATCAGCTTTGGGACACTCTTGGGCCTTGCTGGGCATGTGAAGTGATAGGGAAAGTGTCTTGTTGCTGGTATGCTGGTCTTTGTGGTTGACCTCCTAAGGCTCCTTGGATTGGTGGTGCCCTAGGGCGGGGATTCTTGTGAAACTTGTCAGGCTCCAGCAGCTGACCTTTGTGACTAACTCAGCAGTAGGAAGTTGCCCTCCTATTGCACAGCACTTGGCCACAGGGCCAAGGATTTCATTTAGCTATGAGAGAACTGCAGTTGGAGGCCCAGGCTCTTTGACACTGTGTATATCCTAGATGGCAGATCTTGATGGAAGTTAGAATGACCCCTCCTAAAGGATGTGCCTCCATCCCACACAACAGACATGAAGGGCCTCTGTGCTCAGGCCTGGGCTGTGGAGTCTGCACTCTTGCTAAGAATGCAGGGAGGCCTGGCCACTCTGCTTGGCCTTGATCTCCCAGGATACTGGAATGAAGTGTCTTCAAAGGCACTTCCTGAGTCTTCAATTTCCTTTCCATTCTTGCCTGCTGGTCCCAAGCCCTAGGCTCCTAGCTTAGCTTCTCCAGCCTCTCTTACTCCCCAGCTCTCCCCCAGTCCCTGCCCCATGCTATTCCTTTGTCTTCAGTTTTTTTGAGTTGTGCCTCATTATATAACTTAGACCACAGGTTCTGTTCTTCATGGGCAAAGGCAAACCACTCTCCTTCAGGGCTGTCTCTGGCTCTCCCCAGCTTTCAGCAAAGACCATATGCAACCTCTCCAAGCTGGAGTGGCATCAGAGGCCAAATAGGTCAAGTTCTTGTAGGTTAAGGAGCCTCTAGACCTTTCTTTACCATCACTGTTTTAATTTTCATGTTTTCTGGCATGTGTCAGATGGACATTGTTATAATACTAGCCTCAGCCCTGTGTTACAGATAACTTGCTTATACCATGGTCATCTACTCATAAATTAAAGGAATTAAGAAAATACCAAGAAAAGTCCAGGCAGTCCATTACTAAATAGTGCACTGGATTTCATTATTCATGGGAGAAAAAGTATCTATGCTGTCCAAAAAGTGGCTACACCCACCAGTAGCTGTTGAGCATTTGAAATGTGGCTAATTTGAATTGAGATGTGCTATATGTATAAAATACTGAGTTTCAAAGACTTGGTATGAAAAAAGATTATAAACAAATATCTCAGCAATACTTTATATTGATTGCATACTGAAGTGATAATATTTTTGATATATTGGGTAGAATAAAATATATTATTGAGATTAATTTTAATTGTTTGTTTCTATCTTTCAAAGATGTGACCACTAGAAAGTTGTACATTACATATGTGGCTCAGATTGTATTTCTCTTGGACAGTGCTGCTCTAGACTGTAGCTTTGTAATGCAGTAATTCATATCCCTTGGGGGTTGCCCTGGGATTCTTTTTTGAGGATTTCTCTCTTAATGATCAGGGTAAGATGGGAATAGCACATAGTAGACTATAAGGGTCTACAGGGCAAGAGCTGTGTGTTTGTCATACTTTGAAAGCAAGAGTGGTGAGATCATTTGTATCAGAGGCTTATAAACTGGCTTGGAAGGCAATTCCAAAGACAGGTTTGAGCCCTGTCAGCATCACTGACTCCATTGAAAGATGTAATTCATTTGGTTGCTTAAGTCTAGGGTTTTAATGTTAAAAAAGAAAAGAAGGAGAGGAAAGAAAGCAGGAGAAGGAAGAAGAAGGAAGAAGAAAAAAGATGGAAGAAAGGAAAAGAAAAGAAAAAAGAGAAGAAAGGAAACATATTATTACTTGAAGTCCATACTTCCAATGGCTCTCAGTATGTAGACAGGCAGGTGGGCAAGAACCATGGTCATATGTACTGTTATTTTATACATGCAGAATGCAACATCATGGTGGCAAAGGGGGAAAAAGCCTTTTCTTACTGCTCTAAAGGGAACACAAAATATTTCACTGTGACGTGATAGCATTGCCTTCTTGATACCAGAAGAAATACTGTTACAACATATAACACAGGATTATAGGATCCTGGATTGGCTTATTACTAAATGCCCATATTGTATAACTTATTTTCCTTGACATTTTTCATTAGTAGTCATTATGAGATATATAGGTTGAAGATAATCTCAAGGCTCCTGTATCTGTTTTCAGCCATCTTTTTTCTTTGTTTAAGATTATAAAATCTTTTTTTGGACAGATTCACTATTAGTAAAGTAGAAATGGCCTTTTCCAAAAAAGAAAGCTGTTTGTTTTTGTTTTTTAAGATTTTATTTTTTTTAAGAGTCGTTTGAGGTTCACAACAGAGGAAGGTGCAGTGATTTCCCATGTCCTCCCTGCCCCCACACCTGCACAGCCTCTCCCATTGTCAAGGTCTCCCGCAAGAGGGCTGTTGTTTTCTAAGGTCTTTAAAAAATAGCCTCCGTGGTAGAGCCACCTTTAAGGTCTTCTAATTCTCTGGGATAGATGAGAATAGTTATAGAATAGTTATCACCTTTTTGTAAATAGGGAAATAATCACAGAGAGGTTATTTATTGTAAAGCACAGGTGTTGCATAGTATTACACAAGTATATGAGTGCAAAAGTATCTTTTGTTCACCATAGACTATGCTGTTCTGAAAGGTGAGGAGGTGTGTCTCATTTTTAGGTGCACTTCTTTTTATTAAATTCTACACCATGCTTTGTTTAGTAATATAGTTACCTGTAAGATGTTTAGAAAGTTAAGAGAGGTAGACTAAATTCTCAATCTTGGTAATTTTCCTTTCCTCCCAATAGTAATAAAAAAGGATTTCGTCATCTTTGTGTGCTTCTTGGAGGCAAAGTTGCTCTGAATATATGAGACCTTCATTATCACATTCCCAGTGCTTTGTTTCTTGAGGAATTTAATCAGTCTTATTGCTGTGTATGACTAAAAAACCAATGGCACTTACTTTCTCTGCAGGAGTTTATTTACTTTTTGGCTGTCCCTTTGTTGATAATATCTTCTCAAGTCTTGAAGCACTAATGAGTTTGGAGCTTCAGCAAGATCACTTGTTATACTGAAAACAAAAACGTTGGTCCTGTGGATTAGTGCATGGTCTTTGTAACCATCAACCAGGGATCCTGCTGAGAATTGTAAACAAGAAGGAAATGATGGGTCATGATAATAAGGTGCTTCAAGTCTGAGAGTTCAGAAAGGAGCAATAGAAACAGCCTCTTTTGTGGAGATACCCGTGCTGTCAGCCAATGTTTGTTTTTTTAAGCATTCAGGATTTGAAAAATGTATAGAACCTGGAGAATGTATGTTTGCAAGTGCAAAAATAAGGGTCAGTAGATCCTTGTCCTTGTTGCATATGTGTACAGTATGTGAAAAGCAAGAAGGAAGAAGCACATTTTTGAAATGAAAAAGCGATTTTAAATGTTGGCATTTCAGAACAGTGCTTTGCTTTTCAAGTTGCATGCTATTATCTTACCTCCAATTCAGTCTGTTCCCTGAAGCACCTTCAGTACCCCCCCATGCTCTCTTTTACTATTCTTGTGTCGGGCATACATCACTCATCATAGGCACTTAGTAATGGACCTAGATTTCATCCTAACTCAAAGAACACACCAGACATTGATAATGCATTTTAACTTCAATGGTTGCCTGAGACAGATGCCTGATAGAACAATGCCTGATAGGCCAAGAAAGATTCTAGCTTCGGTCACTATAAAATTCCCTGGAAAATCAGCTACTTAGCATGATGGGAATGGGTGTAGGGTAGGAAGCCATGACTGGGCAAAGCCAGGAATATGGGGCCGAGCTGGCTATAGTATTGGCTCCAGAGGGTTGACAAAGGGTATATAGTTTATAATGGCCCAGAAGACAAGGCAAGTTTGAGACTCATCTTGGAGTGTAGCACATAGTTAAGACAGAGCAGGGGCCATGTAATCAGACAAACCTCAATTCAGATTCTCATTCTGTCACTTACTAACCGGGTGACTTTGGGTCATTTATATACTATTCTGCAAAGTCTTCTTATCTGCAAAATGGGGATGAAGCTTACTCGCAGGATTATTGTGAGAATTAAAAAAGATACTTCATGTAAAAGACTTGATACCAGGCCTGGTATAAGGTAGAAATTTAATATTTACAGCGATCACCATTAATACCATCACTATTGGGGCTTTTGCCACTTTGCACTGGTTGGTGAGGACACCGCAGCACTGATCGCTGGGCAATATGTTGTTGTAAAAATATTGTATTCATGTTTAGTTTCCAAAGGGCTAGGTCAAAGCAGGACCCCATTCTGCCATGCTACACGGATGGAGCCCAGCACCTCCACTAGCAGAGGTTCATAGGTCTGGGCCGGCTGTTGGGACCCCGCTTTCGGGAACTGTAAGGCACATCTGGAAACCGAGCAGGTGCTCATGTGTAACACTGCAGTTGGGGATGGGTGGGAGTGGGGGATTACAGGGAAAGAGCTAGACTCCATTACAGAGCTGTCAATATCCAGGGCCTGGCAGAGCTCAGCCTGTATGTTAAAGGCCTCAGAATCTGCAACTGAGCAGGTTGGGGCTGGCAGGAGCCGATGACCTAACAGTCGATTTCTGTCTTTAAATATGAATGAAGTTCTTAAAACCATTGAATGGCAATGCTCTGGTGTTACTCCTTCCCAGAATGTGAGGTAGGGATGTTTTTCTCCATTTTTCAGATGAAGCAATGGGCTTCAGAGGCTGTGATGCCCAGTTTAAAACAAAGCCATCATTGCTTCCTTTGGCTCTAAGCTTTCATTCAGAAATCCCACTTACTAAGACAGTATCTGTCATCAACACCTCTGTCACTCATGGTAGCTCCCCATAGCGCCACATCTTGCTCCAGCTGCTGCTCTGGGAACCAGCTTAGAGCAGGCTTTGGCCAGCTTGCCACAGGGCAACCACAGCACCTTGCCCTGAGCCCTCATGTTCTCAGACAGCAAGGGACTCACATATGTGTAACCCAGAAGTGCTAGTACTGGATGCCTGCGGGGCCACTGTACCTCACTGGGAGCCAGTGGATAAATTTCTCCCCAAAAGTGATAATTCAGAGATGAATTACATCAGGATTCCCAAAGGGTACCAGTGAGGTTGAGCATGAGTCGCCTGTGGCAGCGGGCAGCTTGATAACACAGTCACGTGTGCCTTTTTCCTCCTTTCCTCTCATTCCTGCTTGCTGGGTTCTCTTCCAAAATAAACTACCTGCACGCAAGCTGCTGTCTTTGGCCCAGGCAAAGACAGTGTCCCTAAAGCACTTATTCAGAGAGCCCCATGGTCATACTGACTCCTATAGTCTTCACCAGGTCATAGCACGTTGGAGCTGGAGAAGCTGAGGGGCTCATATTTGTATGCGATGAAATTAAGCTCCAAAGAGGTGAAGTTACTTTCTATGTTCACACAGCTAAGATGAAGCAGATTTGGGAGTAGCATCCCATTCAGGGTTTCTAGCTAATGGTCTTTCTTTTAAAACTGTCGCTCATTCTGTTCCTTACTGTTGATGTGCTGGCTTTCAAGCACCTTGGACTTTCAGTGTGAAGAGAATTAGTGATGACAAAATTTAGCCAAGGAAACACTGGTGATACTTGGTTTCTAGATACCTCAGGGCCACAGAAAGTTGAATTTATGAAGTTGAGTTTGCCCAGGTGAGGACAATGAAAGGAGAAGGGTAAATTGGTATAAACAGCAGATTATAAGGATGGGCCAAGGAATGGGAGCTGGCTAAGGAGGGAAATTTGGACTTGATGGAGGGTTGTTAAAATACAGTGAAAAGGTGGTGTGGTGGAAGAATTGTATGTCCTGAAGGTGGTTGCAGAATTATGAAAGTGGGGTTCTAGAGCAATGATGTCCAGTAGAATTATGATGCAAACCACAAATGTGAGCCTCGTAATTTTAAATAGCCACATTTTTAAAAACTAAAAAGAAACCAGTGAAATTAATTTTAGTAATAAATTTTATTCAACCCAATATATCTGAAATATTATCATTCCAAGAAGTAATCAATATAAAAAGTTATCAGTGAGATATTTTATAGTCATAAAAAATACTAAGTCCAGTGTGTGTTTTATACTTTTAGTACATCTCAATTCAGACTGGCCACATTTCATGTGCTTAATAGCCACAGGCCCCTAGTGGCTACTATTTTTTTTTCCCCTGGCTTTGTTGAGCTATAATGAACATATAATATTGTTTAAGTTTTAGATGTACAACATGATAATCTTGCATTTCTTTTAGGGGTGAATAAACTCTTGATTCTTTCTGCTATTGAACAAATATTCTCACAGTGGTTCCTCTATGCAAGGCTCCATGCTAACCACACGAAACTGAATCAAACTTGATCAAACTCCCTCAGGCATTTGGACTGTATATTGACTCTACCTGAAGCCCAGTCCAGGTTAGGTCCTAGCTGTCACAGTTGTTCCAAGTCCAGGAACCATCAGGGTGTTGCAAATATGCTGACATTTGTAGTGAATGAATACTGTGTGTATACCTTAAGGACCCTGTGGCTCCCCCACCTACCCCTGTCCCCACCACTCTCTGATCTGGGTTGTCACATCTACTCATAGGCACATCTGACTTGCTGTAATTGCAGCAGGCAGTCCCATGAGAGTATGTCGAGCTCCATTATCCCAGACTGGAGAATGGGGTTCCTAGTTTCCTCTGTTGAAATTATGCCCATCTATATAGATGATCTCACACTTAAGAAAAATCTGAGTTACTTCACTCTGTTCCATTCTTCCTCTTCTACCACTACTAACTACAGCATTTTATGTTGGTGTTGTCATGCAGAAGATAAGGGGTTAATTATGGTAATCTTCATCAGCAGAGGAGTGAAACAAACAAAAGTGCTCAGGCACTTCAGGCTTCTGTGAAAATCCAATCAGCAACCTTGTATTGCTTACATTTTTAAATTTTGAACTGAGAAAAAAATGGTTTTGCTAATTGTATAATTATTTGGTAGTGACCTTTTGATTAAAGAAAAATTGCTTGGGCAAAGGACCTGAATAGACATTTCTCCAAAGAGGACAAACAGCTGGCCAATAGACATGCAACATCACTTATCGTCACAATGGGCACTGAAAGCAAAGAAGGAAGCCCCTGCCCCTCCTTAAGCCAAAACCAAAGCAAAGGCTTTGAAGGCAAAGAAAGCAGTGCTGAAAGGTGTGTGCAGCCACAAAAAAGGAGATCTACACATCCCCCACCTTCCAAAGGCCCAGGATCTTCTAGCAGCAAAGGCAACCCAAGTATCTTGGGTAGAATGCCCCCAGGAGAAACAAGCTTGACCGCTATGCCATCATCAAGTTCCTCCTAACTACTGAATCAGCCAGGACAAGAGAGAAGACAATTCTTTTCTGTTCATTGTAGATATGAAAGTCAACAGCACCAGATCAAACAGGCTATGAAGAAGCCCAATGGCACTGAAGTGGCCAAGGTCAACACCCTGATCCAGCCTGTTGGAGAGAAGGGGTATGTTCGACTGGCTCCTGACTATGATGGTTTGGATGTTGCTAACAAAATTGGGATCTTTTAAACAAAATCCAGCTGGCTAATTCTCAATATAAAAATTTTTCACTGTTAAAAATAACAGGGTTATCACTTCACACCTGTCAGAGTGGCCATCATCGATAAACCACTAAACAAGTGTTGGTAAGGATGTGGAGAAAAGAGAGCCCTCCTGCACTGTTGGTGGGACTGCAAATTGGTGCAACCTCTATGGAAAACCATATGGAGGTTCCTCAAAAAATTAAAAACAAGTCTACCTTATAACCCAGCAATTCCACTTCTGGGTATTTATCCAAAGAAATTTAAAACACTAATTTGAGAAAATATACGTACCCCTATGTTTACTGTAGTGCTATTTACAGCAGTCAAGATATGGAAGCAACTGAAATGCTCATCAGTAGACAATTAAATAAAGAAGTGGTACATATACAGAGGGGCCAAAAATATGTATACACATTTTAAGAAAGGAAAAAAACTGTATTAAAATTGTAATAATATATACTAAGATAACAAAGATAAATTGAAGTCACTTTGACTTCTGCAGTTACAAAGAGGAGCTCAAAGTGTTTACCATCAGTATTTATGTAATACATAGATAACTTCTCTTAAAATATATATACTTTTTTTGGCACCACCATATAAAATGGAGTATTACTTGGCCATAAAAGAAAGATCAATATCTTACCATTTGTGACAACATGGATGGACCTAGAGGGTAATATGCTAAGTGAAATGAGTCAGACTGAGAAAGACAAATACACTGTGATTTCATGTAAATGTAGAATCTAAAGAACAAAATAAATGAACAAACAAAACAGAAAGACTTATAGATACAGAAAATAAACTGATGGTTGCCAGATAGGAGGGATGGATGTAAAGGGTGAAGGGATTACGAAGTACAGATTAGTAGTTAGAAAATAGTCATGGGGATGTGAAGTACAGCAGAGGGAATATAGTCAGTAATATTATAATATGTATGGGACCAGGTAGGTAATTGATGTATCGGGGCAATCATTTTGTAAATTATATCCACACCTAACCACTATTCTGTACACCTGAAACTAATATATAAAATAATATTGAATGTCAACTATAATTGACAAAAATAAAATAAAAAATAAAAAGCTAAAAATATAAAATGTCTGCAGAAAAATTACTTAATTCAATAAATCACTGTTCTCACATTTTTAAAAATAGACATTAAGAACAGGTTTTAAAATATTATAATTTTATACTAAAACCATACAACAAATATTACATTGGATTGGAACTTCTTAAAGTGTGTGGGTGTGTACCTGAAATTGACATTTTTGTCACCCAAAGTATATGGGACTAATTAATGTAATATGTTAGCTGTAGGGGAAACTGGGAGTGGGGTATGTGGGAAAACTCTACTATCTGTGCAACTTTTCTGTATATCTAAAACTATTCTAAAATAAAAAGTTTAAAAAATATATATGACAGGCCCTTAAAATCAAATGACATAATTCTACAATAAACTGAATGGGAACATCCTCTAAGTTTCCATAAAGTGAAATTCCACTTAAAAAAATAAAAAAACTTCATAAGAAAATTGACAGTGTGCTGCCTTCCTAAGGCTTCTGACTACATATAACGGAAGTATTAGGACATATTAGGAGTGGTAGCATTAGTACCTAATGATGCCACCAGAAATCCCTGCTATGTCTAGGTAGTAGCTATGATATTGCACATAGACTATTTAGTTGCTATATGGAAGGAGGTACCCTTTGTAAGACAAAGTAAATCTGTTTACAAATAAATCTGTATCTGAGTCAAATTTACAGTTAAAAAGTATTAAGTAATTGTCTTTAGGGTTAAAAGGATATTTCATGAGGCTGATGAGCCAACATGAAAAAGTACGGTGACTGTTTGATTATGTCTTTCTCTTGGTTTGTTTCATTGTAAGTTTAAGAAATTAACTGATTTTGGGCCAAATTTGATTGAAGAGTATTCAGTTTTCCTTGATACCCCTTAAACCTGTGGTTTAATTTGCATCTTTAAACACAATTGCCTTCAAAAAAGGATTTCAAATGGACATGTATCCTATCATATAAATAAATTTCAATGAAATTAAATAGTTGAGTGGTACATACAATGGAAGAAAAGTGATAATAATCACTAAATTTGAAGTTTCTTTGTGGTTAATTGCTATGTATCATTTAGCTTACATCTTTCATGACAACAGAAAATTATCAGTGATTTAGTTAATATAGTATTTAATTTAAAAGAAACCACACAATGTATCCCTAATATTGTATTAGAGGGGGCCTTTGAACTTCAGTTCCCTCGGTCTAGAATTCTCTTCACCTTGATCTTCACAGAGCTGATGCCTTGACATTTTAAGTCTCACCTCACAAGTCAACTCCTCATCTAATATTGCCTTTTTCTGCTCCCTCATTATCTGCCACATCACAGCATGTTATCAAAGTGGGAATTACCTTGTCTGCTGTTTTTTTTTTTTGCTTTTCTTGTTTATCACCTGTTGAAACCAAAATTAAGTTCCAAAGAAGCAGGGACCTTCTCTGTCTTGTTCATCACTGTATTACCCTGTGCTTGGAACACTGGCACATATTCGTAGTAGGCTTATGACTTTAAAATTTGAAATTGTGGCACATATGTACAGACATATAATCATCTGTAATTCCTGGTTGAAAACAGGCTAAAAAGATCCCTCCTATGAATGAATAACAACCCCCAGTTACTAAATCTTTTTCTTATTCCTTCCTTCATTTATAATTTCCTTAGGTATTATATTACTTTTAGTGCATAGTAAATGACATAATTTAATAGGAAAATGATAAATCCCAAGGAGGAAACTTGGCATTCAGGTTTACATTTTATCTGTGGAACAAATTGCTATTTTAGCTCTCTTCTTATCTTTTGTTTTTGTCAGTAAGAGAAAGATGACTTTGGAGATGGGAAAGAAACATAGGTAACCCTGGGGTCATTATCTCAGTGAGCTCTTGTTCTACCTGAATATTCACCAAAGACAGGCAAGTTACTGCTTTAAACCAGAAATTTGATCAAGTTCATTCTTGGCTTTCAAGTGAAGAAAGCTTATTCTTGTGCTCAGGCCCAGTCTTCTTTGCTCTGGAGTGGAACAGACCAGGGAGAACCTTTATCTTTCTCTCAGTAGTCAAGGTACCTGATGTAGCTTGGCCTCTTATCTGCCTTAGGGTTTGCATGGGAAGCCTTCAGAGACCTGTTGAGAGCCTCAAAGGAAGTGTAGGTTAGAATGTGTTGTTATTATCACGTATTCACATATGAATTGTATGTATATGTCTGGGATATTTTTTATTAATTTTATAATGTTTCAATTACAGTTGACATTTAATATTATATTAGTTTCAGGTGTACAATATAGTGATTAGACATTTATGTAACTTATGAAAGATCACCCCGATAAATATAGTACCCATCTGACACCATACATAGTTATTGTATTATTGATTATATTTCTTAAGCTATAATTTACATCCTCATGACTAATTTATAACTACCAATTTGTATTTCTTAATCCCTTCACCTTTTTCATTCATTCCCCCAACCCTCCTCCCATCTGACAGCCATCAAAATGTTCTGTATCTATAAGTCTGTTTCTGTTTTTTTGTTTATTTTGTTCTTCAGATTCCACATGTAAGTGAAATCAAATGGCATTTATCTGTCTCTATCTGACTTAGTCCACTCAGCGCAATACCCTCCAGGTCCATACATGTTGTTGCAGATGACAGGATTTCATTATTTTTTTATATGGCTAAGTAATATTCCATTGTATGTATGTACTACTTCTTTATCCATTCATCCATTGATGGGCACCCAGGTTGCCTCCATATTTTGGCTATCGTAAATAATCCTGCATTTAGCATATTGATATACATATCACTTCAAAGTAATGCTTTGGATTTCTTTGGATAAATACTCAGAAGTGGGATTACTGGGTCCTTCATTGTCTCTTGTTATAGCCTTTGTTTTAAAGTCTGTTTTGTCTGGTATAAATATTACTACCCAGTTTGTTTTCATTTCCATTTTCATGAAATATCTTTTTCCATCCCTTTACTTTGTGTGTCCTTGATCTGAAGTGAGTCTCTTGTAGGTAGCATATATAAGGGTTTTGTTTTCTTATCCATTCAGCCACCCTGTGTCTTTTGATTGGAGCATTTAATTTATCTAAATTGAAAGTAATTGTTGATAAATATATTATTTTATTATTCATATTTTTTATCTTTTTATTTTTATTTTCTTAAAGAAGTCCTTTAACATTTCTTATAACACTAGTTTGGTGTTGATGAACTCCTTTAGCTTTTTCTTGTTTGGGAACTCTTCATCTGTCCTTCAGTTGTAAATTAGTTTTGCTGGATAGAGTAACCTTGCTTTTCATCACCTTGAATATTTCCTGCATTCTCTTCTGGCCTATCAACTTTCTGTTGAGAAATCAGTTGACAGTCTCATGGGAGCTCCCTTGTAAAGAACTAACAACTTATCTCTTGCTATTTTTAAGATTCTCTCTGTGTCTTTAAACTTTGGCATTTTAATTGTGAGATGTCTTGGTGTGGGCCTGTTTGGGTTCATCTTGTTTGTGATTCTCTGCACTTCCTGGGCTTATATGTCTATTTTCTTCACCAGGTTAGGGAAGTTTTCTGTTATTATTTCTTCAAGTAGGTTTTCAATTTTTTGTTCTCTCTCTTCTCCTTCTGGTACCCCTAGGATGCACATGCTTTTATGCTTGATGTTGTCTCAGAGGCCCCTTAAACTATCCTCATTTTTTTTAGATTCGCTCTTTTTTTTTTTCCTGTTCTGATTGGGTGTTTTCTTGTCTACCTTGTCTTCTAAATCACTAATTAGATCCTCTCTATTATCTCATCTCTTGAGTCCCTGTAATGAATTATTTATTTCAGTTATTGTATTCTTCATTTCTGAATGGTTCTTTTTTATGTTTTATATCTTCCTTTTTATGTTCCATATCTGTTTGTTGAAGTTCTCACTGAGATCACTGTGCACACTTATAACCAGTGTTTTGAACTCTGCCGCTGGTAAATTGCTTGTCTCCATTTTGTTTAGCTCTTTTTCTAGAACTGTGTTCTGTTCTTTCATTTGAGACATGTTTCTTTGTCTTCGCATTTTAGCTGCCTCCCTGTGTTTGTTTCTATATATTAGGTAGAGCTGCTGTGTCTCCTGGTGTTAGTAGAGTGGCCTTATGTAGTAGGTGTCCTGTGGGACCCAGTAGCACGATCTCCCTGGTCACATGAAGTGGGTGCTCCAGGTTTGTCCCTTGTGTGGGTTGTGTTTGCCGTCCTGGTATAGTTGAGCCTTGGTTGATGTTTGCACATCAGTGGGAAGGAGTTACCCTCAGGCTGATCACTTGTGAGGACTGGCTGTGACTGCAGTGGAGGAGCTGTTGTGCAAGGGCTGACCCTGTGAAGCAGGATTTGACTTAACAGGGCTCTGGCAGCCAGGTATTCAGACCTTGGAATGTGTAGGCCCTGGGCAGGTGTTGGGGGTCCTGGAAGGGGCACCGCTGCTGGCCAAGTTCATTTTCCTCCTATGTCCTCCCTGAGGTCACCTGGCATGAGCCACAAAGGGATCTGCAGATGTTTTCCACCTGCAGTGGGCTTGGAGATGGCTGGGAGAGGCTAAGCTGTGAACTGAGGCTGGCTGCCGCTAGTGCTGCTTGGAGCTGCTTAGCAAGAGGTATGGGGCATGCAGAGGCCAGATGCTGCTTGCTTGGGGTGTGTAAACCTTTTAGGAAAGTCTGAAGTATGAGCCAAGACAGGCCATTTGTATGGAAAAGCCACTGGAAGTGTGTCTGGGATATTTTGAATATTATGGAAGTCATGTCTCATTTGCCACATGTTATTCTCATCCAAAACTTCAGTAATTTTATAATGAATCATTCTTCTTAGAGGATATTTGTAGGAAATGGTAATCTCAGAGTGTAAATGAAATCACAGACTAAGATTACATAAAGGCTATAGTAACCAATTAAGCATTTCCTTAGATCCGACAGGTGTCAGCTTCCATTTTAACTTCTCCTTCACAGCCTCTCCCTCCTTTTTTACCGCCAATTTAACGTAGACTTGGTGCTTAATTGAAAGCCTATTTGACCTTCCCCATTACTACCTGTAGGGCATCTTTTTTCTCAGTATGTAAAGTTCTCTGGCCACAACTGACTTGAACAAAGTGGTTTACTAACATGATCCCCAATATAGAAGGTCTTTTTCTGGTATCACATGTTTCCTTTTAGTTACACTGTCAGTATAGCTCAGAAAAGTTCTTCGTGCCATGACTGATGAAGCTCAATAAAAGAAGCCCAGGGCCTAGATATGTCAGCTCGATAAATTGTGTCCATTTTAATGGAAGTGGCAGCAGTAGTTAGTTGGTCAAGTAACTATCAGATAATTCAGGAAGGTATCCAGAAAATGACTGGGAAGCAGAAATCAAACTGATTGCACTTTGATGGTGAAGACTGGATTTACTTACAAAAGGCAATGTTTCGGCCAAATTGATCTATGCCTCTTCTAGTCAAAAGTACAGAAAGGAGTAAAGAGCCGCTGCAGAGTAGTCTATTGGTTAGCAAGTTGCCTGGACAATTTATGGGACTATTTAAGGTCTGTAAGAAGACTTTCACGAAGTATAATGAGTATTAAATATATTGGTGCCATCGTGTGGCTCTGAGCATCTGTGGACCCCTCCATGCCAATGTGTGGGTCACTCGGTTCCAGCAAAGTGTAGCATGGAGATGGATTGGTGGAGACATTGAGGACTTGTTTCATTTTATATTTCTTAATAATTTGGCTCTAAAATGTTACCTTTTTCTCTAAAAAAAGATACTTCCTAGACTGTTTTTTTTTTTTTTGTAAATTAACATAAAAATAATTCCTTTTAAACTTCAGATTACCAGAGTAGACTTTATTAAACAATAAGCTGCACTTATTTTGGATTAATATCAGCTTTCAAAAGAAATCCTTAATATCTTCATTAATGTATTTTAAAATTTATTTAATGATAAAATAATACATGATCTTAGGAGAAAACAAGAAAACCATTGAAAGTTATAAAGAGAAAAATGTAAATTATTCATTATCCCTACCACCGATGGTAGTTTTTCTCAGTGAAAATTTCTTTAATTTTAAAACTGTTTGAAAATATAATTTTTAATAATAGCAGTCATTTTAACAAATCATGATTTAGGTGACTACAGTTTGAAAAGAAATATTTTTTCCTAAAAATTTGAGTACCTTAATTTGATATTTTGTCATAAAACTTACACATATTTTCAGAGAATAATTGAGATGTATCTAAAATGGCAAGTCTGTAAATTTCAGCTCCCAAACACAAATATACACCAATGTTGACATGTGGATCAAGAAGCCCTGACTCACTTCATAAAATAAGCTGACAGGAACAGTAACTATATTTGTATTCGATCATAGTGTGAGAAACTTGAGAATCAGATGAAATAAATAGGTTCCATCCTACAACAGGATGGGAAAAATAATGTTCACCCCAAACTGTTAGGTTTTTTATATTTACTTTCTGGCACGTATCTGTTCAGTTTTTAGAACGTTTTGTCTGTGACTCGGCCTACTTTATGATACTCAAAGTAAATTAGCACTGTGTTTTAAAAGCGTGGTCTCCATCATGTTTTTGGCTGGCAAAAAAAGGACTGGTGAGGGAGGCACTACTCTGGTCGACCAGAAAGCATTCTTGGATGATCCATCCCACAGAGCCCTGGCCCCCAGCTCTCAGCACGGTTTCAGTAACCATGAGAAAAGCTCTTAAGTGATCGAAATGATATGTTGACTCTTCTTTCTAATGCCTTGAATATTCTTTCACCCTCTTGCTGCGACATTTGGAGGTATCCGAATGAGTATTTCCATCCGCTGACCGTGACGTTTGCATTTACCCCACAAGCTCAAAAAAACTTCATTCAGTGTAAAACTGTTTCAAGGACTTTTCTGCATTTACAAGATTTTTAAGTATGTTTTCTTGTGGTTTATACTATCAACAACAAAGACGCTTTGTGTGCCATATTGTATAACATTTTCTAATAAATTTTTTATGTCATCGATGCCATTAGATTCTAATTTATCTATACTTAAATCTAATGGATGCCACTTAATATATTTTGAGCATTTTTTTGCTAAAATTCAATATAATGGTAAATTTATTAGCATATATCAAAATTTAAAATAAAAATAATGTCACATACAGAGCAGCTCAAAATGTTATTATTAAGTGCATAAAATAGTCAAAATATCAACTTTTATTTTTTGTAGCTTTTTGACACATTAAGAAAGAACTTGAAGTCAATTAAAGCAGTGAGACTGTCCAGCAAAGATGCTTTAAAAATAATTTTTGATTGTATGTGTGGTTTTTATCAAGAAACAGGAATGGATAGTATTGTGAATTTATCCCCAGAGAAAAACATTTCTGTAACATGTAGGTGCCCTAGTGAGATAGTGGGAGAAGTGCCGGTCTGAGCTCTGCTACGTATTAGGAGCTCAAAACGTACCTTCTCCTTGGCCGTGTGATGTCAGGTTGTCTGACTGAGTGAAATGTTGCTGTTGCAATTATTTGGATCAGTGCAGTGCTTCCTGTCCCACCTGCTGTGTTGGTAAACCTGAAACCACCGTGGCAAATACGTTTATTTGCTTTCCCCTGAAATGTGCTGCCCCCTTTTCACCTCCTGCAGATAAAAACTGACAGGTCCTTCTCCTGCTAGCCAAAAACAGTGATGGGAACCAGGTGGAAGATACAGCTTTTAAAATGTAGTTTTAATTTATTTTGAGTCCCATAAAGTAGGCTGAGTCACAGACAAGCTGTGGGCCTCACCAAATCTCTCCATGACCTCACTGTCCCTCTGGCAAACCTCTCTCAGTGCAACATGATGATATCACGGGACTCAGAACAGCTTGCTTGAGAGGAGTTGGACCATGGCCTGTTAAGACTGCCAGACACATCACTATTGTCCATCTTCTCTCTTTCCTTATTCTTCAGATTCATATGGTCTTCGTGTGCTGCATGCACTAATGCTGCTAGCCAACCTTACAGCAGTCACGTCGGTCATAGATTGTGGAGGCCTGGTTACATTACCATTCATTAGAAATGTAGCTTCAGAATTGGTGAAAGCCTGCATTGTAAGGCTTAAATACGTCATCCATCATCTGTGTTTGTTTATTTATTTATTCATTTATTTTATTTTTTGGATAGTTTCCTGGCTGGGAATCGAACCCAGGCCACAGCGTTGAGAGCCCCGAAGCCTACTACACCACCAGGGAACCCCCTCCTCTGTGTTTTTTAAATGGATAAAATTGACATGAAACCAATGGAATCTCCAAGATGTTAGAAAATCTCTTTTAGATTTTCCCAATTCCCTCCTTTTTCTATCTTTTTAATTATTATTGCCATTGCAGTCAAACAGTGTGATAAAAGAGATATGGGTGGGCTTCAGGAAAAGAGGTTTAATTGTGACTTTGCTTCTAACTAGCTGTGTAGCTTCTCCCATGCCATTTAATCTTTCTTGACTTCTTCATTTTGTGTTGATCTCAAAGATACCATTTTCTGTGGTCCCATCATGGAAATTCAGACATTCTTTTCTATAGGGCTGAGCACCTTCTAAGCAGGTTGACAATCTTCTCTGTATTTCCAGGTCACCTTGAAAGCCCCTTTGAAGATTCTCATTCCCCCAAGTGATTGTGCCAGGATAAGAACCACTGGTGTAGAGTCTAGACCCAGGGACTCATTATAAAAATTTCTCCTTTGCCACATTTTTTTTTATCCTCAAGTGAAGGACAGTTTACCCTTCAGAAAATAATGACTTTTATAATTCTTTTATAATTTATTCCTCACAGAAGTTAAGCTCCAGCCGTTCTTCCCTTTGTGTGACTTCCATGAATATTTTGCATTGATTCAGGGCCCATTTGTGTTCTTGCTTATTTTTCTACTCTCACTATTCAGCCACACTGGACCAGTGATTCACAAGAACAACAATGAAGCTGCAGAGGCAAATGGCTTGACTCTAACGTGTCAGCTCTTAACTCTCTCTCTGGGGCAGTGGTTTTCACAGTGTAGTCTCAGAGCAGCAGCATCACCACCACCTGGGAACTTACTAGAAATGCAAATTCTCAGGCCCTGTCTGGACTAGAAACTATGGAGGTGGGCCCAGCAACCCGTGCAGTAACATACCTTCTCAGGGACTATGGTACGTGCTGTCCTTTGACAGCTGTTCTAAGAGAGGTTTTAGGTTTTCAGATAGTTGGATATTTTTAAGTATGCTCAGATATTTTTGAAGTAATCACTGCCCAAACTTATATGCTCTGGAAATAGGAGGGATATTACATTTATAAAGAGGGTATTTCCCAGTCTTCCTATCTTTTTATCCTTTAGAAGTTTTCATACTCTTTTCTGCTCTGAAAACTGATCCATATCTCTTTGCACACTGAAATTTTAGTCTTAAATTAGTGCTATTACTATGGAAATTTTGATAATTAGTGCTACTTAAGTGATCTTTTGTGACATACAATAGTGGATGGAAAAATGCCTAATGATATGTATTCAATTTCTACTTTTTATTTACTTTTTTATTGAAACTTGTAGACAGCGTTCTTCCTTTTTTAGAATGTAAACAAGGACTGTTTTCTAAAGTTATCCAACAAATGGATTTGTTCTGCAGTAGACCCAAGGATTGCCCTTGTCCTAGGGAAACTTTTACTAAGTTGAGTGCTTTCTGGAAGAAGATGTGACAGTAAGCTATTATCATGAATTAAATAATGAAGAAGAGGATAAGGGCATCTGGTCCTAAGTGAGGAAACTTGGACCCCAAAAGTGGCAGAGGTCGACTCAGAGTCTAAGGCTCCAGGCTTCCAATTCAGTATTCTCTGTAGGAAACATCACTGCCTTTAGGACTATACAGCTCACTAGATTGGTTGGATTTATATCAAGAGCTTGATCCAAGCAGGGCTTTTCTTTGTTTGTTTGTTTTAGTATATAAAGCAGTTGCAAGTTCTTTCAAGGGCAGCACCGAGTTTTATTTAACTCTATCAAACTCTCTCACCTCTGTCAAATTGCACCAGGAAATTCCAGGTCTAGCCAGAGGCCCCCAAAGAGTTAAAAAGACAACCAGCCTGCAAAGTAGAAGAAACTAATGTCAAAAACAGATGTTCCTCTGCAGGCCTCGCTGGATTCACAAGTCAGGGTAAAGCCAGCATGTATGCATGCATGCATGCACGTCAAAAAAAAAAAAAAAAATGTCTTGGCCAGTCTGGTGGAGAAATGTGTTGTCCCTCATCTGCGATTCCTCTTCAGTCCTTGCTGTATGGGAGCACTGTGGAAGAGCTCCCCAGAGACTGGTGGCCCTGATACTTGAGCCATTAACTCAGAACACCCTCTAATCCCTTGTTTTCACTGTTAACTTTTGGGCTGAGCTGCCCGCACAGACCCTGCCCGTTTTCATTGGCTGTGGGGGTTGTTATTGGAGTGGCTGACAGCTGTCTGCCAGGCTGTCTGAAACCGCCTTCCTGTGCTCTCTGCCGCTGCTCAACTTCACAGCACTATTGTTCCTGTTGAGCCTTTTTCTTAAAATCTTTCCCAGCTGTATCCTGATATGGTAAACCACTTAAATTAGCTCCAGATTGTTCTGTTTATTTTGTGTTAGATAAGCGACAAAATACAGCCCCAGCAGCCGGCCAAGAGGAGAGTGGAAGTGGGGGGATGGGGACCAGGGGACACAAGCAAGGTCTTTTACAAAAAAACAGAGTTCCCAGACACAACCATGAAAAGGCCCAAATGTGATGCTGTCACTGGTCCTGCATTTTACATGTGATGCGGATGGGCTAGCTAAGCAGTAACTTTGGATGTGAGCACACCTCATTCCAGAAAAGAAAATCAGGACCCCAGCATGAAGTCACATTGGGAGGAAGCTAGATTTCCATTCTTGGAAATGCACACAGTTATCTGTTTTTGGTTTGTTGCTGTGCCAGCTGTCCAGGTACTATGCTTAATGACCTGATTGTGACAGAAATTCCTTTTAAGTTTTTTTTTTCTTCAATTGACCTTCCATATTGCAATGCATGGAGGCTGATGGGCTCAAAACCAGCTGAAGTTCACCAGTGTCCCCATATGTTCAGCATTTGAAAATAATCTCTTCCCTGCTGTCATTTAAAGCTAGAAATCCAGAGACGTTGAGTCACCAGCATAGGTATTTTTCATACAGCTGCAAGTGAAAAATGGAAAGTGGACTTGGCCCCTGTTTACGTATGCAGGCCATCTGTGCAACTGCTCTCCCCATGGCCTCTCCTCCATCGGGGCTGTCTGCTCACAGGGGCTCTCCGTGCACAGCCTTTCTGAATACTTAACAAAACATAGGTCCTTGAATGAAGATACTGCCTTTGTGATTGTAGGAATCAACCCAAATAAAATATGAAAAATAAACTTCCGAATGCTTTAACTCAGCCGAAGCATACAAACAGTGACAGCAACCAGCCGAGATACATCAGTGAATGAGAGTTTTGTCTGGGGTAACTCAGGATTCCCCAGGAAAGATCTCGTGACTCACTCCAGCCCAGGAGGGCCTCCAGTCCTCACTCTGAACCAAGGTCCTGGAAACCTTTCTACCAAGGTGAGAGAAGAGTGGGTAGAAGAGCAGTGTCAGGAGTAATAAAATGTCCTTAGAAGCTGCCTCTTAGTTTCCTTTGGGGAAAATACACTCAATGTGTAAACCCAAGTTTGGAAGAATACTTACCCCAATGAGCTCCCTTTCCCTTTTGTGAATGGACCCCTTCCTCTCCATCAAGGTCTAGAATGCCGTCGAATGGCCTCCGTGCCACCGTCTCTAATTCCCTGGTTTTCCTCTCTTCTTTCTTTGTATCATTTTTAGTCCTGATTATGGACAGTCTTGTAATTTTCCTCTGCGCCAGGCTTTCCATGGATGACGTGTTCCACGAGAGCGGGGATCATGTACCAAACCTCTGTTGTCTTTTCCCACAGTGCTGAAAACCATCGTGGGTACCTAGCAGGTGCTTAATTGAGGCTTTGCACACAATTGTTTTTGATTATTCTTGCCTGACGTGAAGTGTCATTCATTCTGCTTCTATATTAATAAAAGCAAAGGTCAATACAACAACCAAACAAAAAATATCCCAAGACCAGGTATAGGCCCATTGGCATTTAAACCATGAGCACACCCTCTGGTGCTGGGCAGGATGGAGTCAGCCACCTAAAACCTTTATTTCTCATGGATTCCCACCAAATACTCTGGAGAATATAGAAAACAACAACCTGGGGTGCCTGAAAAGTAAACCATAGCAGCCAAATGGTGAATGGGAATGAAGTCAAAGTTTTATCAATCCTTGTACCAAGGGCAAGTTCTGTGGGGTTTGTTTTCTCTCCTCTGTCTCTCAGGTTTGACCCAGGGCTGATGGAATGACAGAACTATGCAGCAGGCCAAGTGTCTAGGTAAAACCTTTATTTCTAACCAGAGGTCTGGGAAACAGGTATTTTGCTGAAGAATGTTGGGGACTTCCCAGTTTATGTTTTTTTCTCTCTTTTCTCTCCCAACCCTGTCCCAAGGCCAGTCCCACTTAAGGGTCTGAATTGCTTTTGCAGTCGGGGTTGGAGACCTACAACCCCCAAAGAAGATTCTCTCTGAGCAGAGGACCAGGGAAAAGAAGCCCCTTTTGTCCAAAGAGTGTGGGAGAATCCCTTTATTTGGTCCCTCTCTTTTCTTTTGCTGCTTAGCTTCCAAAAGAAGCCTCAGTTGTGCTAGAGTAAAAGGCTAAAACCTTAGAGAAACCTGTCTTTGTGACCAGAGGACCTAGAGAAAAGAACCCTGAGGAAAGTATGGGGGGAATCTCAGAGGAGAGAGAGAGCTGGAGAAAAGGATCCCCCTGATTCTGTGTGGAAACAGACGGAAGTCCCAGCTCACCTCCAAGCTTTGCATGTGCCACACAGACCCAGAGAAGCAAAGCAAAGGCTTCAAGAACTCAGCTGTGGTATAAACCACTGCACAAGTCCCAGACTAACCCCTGAATGGTACTCACACTGGGCAAACCCACACAGCATCGCAGAGGCTTTGCAGACTAAACTGACATTGGCACCATTGTCCATAGAAGGTGAGACAAAACTTGCAGACTGAATCTAACTAGGTTGATTATAACTATTCTCTAGGAGATAAAGTTTAGCAGAGAAATAGAATAAAACATGGACCAAGTTGAAATTTTAGAACTGAAAAAAATACAGTATCTGAAATGAAAAATTCACTCTATGGGACCAATATCAGAATGAAGATGACAGAGGAAAAGGGGTTAGTGAACTTCAAGATAGATCAGTAGATACCACACAACCTGAAAAACAGGAAAAAGAAAGAAAAAAATTGAACTGTATTGCAGGGAGAGACCTATGGAACATTATTGAAAGATCTGACATCTATGTCATTGGATTCCCAGAAGAAGACGAGAAATATTGGTACAGGAAAAAAATATATACAAAGGAATGATGTCTGAAAACCTCACAAATTCGATGAAAGATGCATGTATAAAGAAGTCCAGTAAAATCCAATCATGATAAAGCCAAAGAAAACTACACTCACCTTGTAATCAAACTGCTGAAAACCAAAGATGAAGAAAAAATATCTTGTAAGCAGCAATCCCCAATCATGGGGATTTATCCAGGGGAAATGAAAACATGTTTATATAAAAAACTTTACTCACATGTTTATGACAGCTTTGTTGGTAATTGCTAAAAACTGGGAAAAACCTCAAATGTCCTTCAAGCAGTGAATGGATAAATGAAACTGTGGTACATTTCAACACAATACACATACTCAGCAATATAATGAACCATTAATACACACACTAACATGCACGAATCTGAAATGCATTATGCTGAGTGAAAGAAGCCAGACTAAAAGGTTATGCACCGTATGATTCTTTTGACATGAAAATGCAATAACTTTGAAGATGGAGAAAACATCAGTGGTTGTCAGGGGTGACGGGTGGGATGGAGGGTTTGACTCCAAAAGGGCAGCATAAGGGAGTGATTCTGGGGTGATGGAGTTGTTCTGCATGTTGATTGTGGCTCTGGTTATATGACACTATTTGTCAAAATTCATAGAGCTGCATCCCAAGACAAGTGAATTTTATTGCATGCAAATCAGGAAAAAAAAATCACTAGTACACTATTTCATATGTGATAGAGTTAATATACTTGTATCTTCATGTCTACACAATGTGTGGAAAAGATTCTTATTAATCTCTTACCTATTTTGAAGTCATTTTTCACTTTGATTCCATATTTAAACTTGCAGGAAGCCAAAAATGGAATAAACAAGAAAGCAGTCCCTCTGTGTACATATAAAAAGCTTCCAAAGAAGAACTTTGTGTCTCACATGCCAGGCAGATGTTTTGGAAGGTCAGCTTACAACAAAAGGCCCTGATGAAAAATTGAGGTATAAAAGTAAGGGTCCATGAAGAGAGACACATTGATTCCAGAAAGGATCTACTGTTGTTAAAAGAAGCCAAGTCAATTTGATGGACTGGTGAAAACAAGAACAAAGAGTCTGACATGTCCTGGAAGCTCTGGGTGTTGAGAATTAGAGTGGGATTTAGAATGCCCTGTCTGGAAGAATCACATCTGTTGTTCCGAGGTCTATCCTTGCCTGTACATGGAGTGTGCAGGCTTGGACTGTTTCCCTGAAGCAGATGGTGTACATTCCTGTGACACCAAGAAGAGTTGCCCTGAATGTAGGATTTCTCCTTTAACCCACCTCTCATCCAAAGGACCAAAAGTGCAGGATGGATACTCAATTGCAGTGAGATCCCACCAGCTGACCAGCGCTGCCTTTCTCCTCCCACTTATTCTGCTTGTGAAATTTTGTCATCACTCTGCTTCCTCTTATCCCATTATGGGTCTTACCAATTTTTACACACAAATGTACCAAAAAAAAAGTTGTTGGTTTTAAGAAACTTTTGACTAGCCTCAGGTCACAAAGATATTCTCTTAGGTTTTCTAAAACGTTTTATGGTTGTAGCTTTGACATTTAGGTCTTTGATTTGTCTTTCTTTTTCTCGTAGTTTTGTTAACATATAATTCACATTACCGTAAAATCTGTCCTTGTACAATTCAATGGTTTTAGGTATATTCACAAAGTTGTAGTCATCACTATTGTCTATTTGTGTCACTCCCCCACAAAATCTTGTATCCATCAGCATTCCCCCCCTCCTCCCAGCCCCTGGCAATCACTGATCTACTCTCTGTGTGTATAGATTTGCCTGTTCTGGACATCTCAGATCAATGGAATCATACAGTAGATGGCCTTTTGTGACTGGCTCCTTTCGTTTAGCGTAATGTTTTCAAAGTTGATCCGTGTTGTAATATGTATCAGTACTTCATTCCTTTTTATTGCAGAATGGCATTTCTTTTATTGCTGTATGTTGCTGAAAGTCACGTTTTCTTAATCTGTTCACTAGTTAATGGACAGTTGGGTGTTTCCAGTTTTGGGGGCTTATGTATAATATTCCTGTGAACATTTATATACAAGTTTTTGTGTAGATACATGTTTTCATTTCTCTTGGGGATATACCTAGAAGTGGTATTTTGGGGTTATATGGTAACTCTATATTTAACTTTCTGAGGAACTGTCAAACTATTTCTAAACCAGCAACTCCATGTTATTCCCACCAGAATTGTATGAAGTTTTCAATTTCTTCACATCTTCCACAACACTTGACATTGTCTATCTTTTTTTATTACAGCCATTTTGAGTGTGAGTATTATCTCCTTGGGGTTTTGATTTGCATTCCCATGATGACTAATGATATTGAACATTTTTTCATGTATTTATTGGCCATTTGTGTATCTTTGAAGAAATATCTATTCAAATTCTTTACCTATATTTTATATTTTTCTTTTTACTACTGTGTTATAATATGATTTATCTTCAATTAATTTTTTATGTATGTTGTTAATTAGGGATTGGTCAAGGTTCTTACCTCCTTTAGACATCCATTTATTCTAAAATAATTTGTTGCAAAGACTTTTTTTCATCTTTGCTGAATATAAATGATCATTTAAGTGTGGTTCTTTTACTAAGCTCCCTGTTCCAGTACCATGCTATCTTGATTACTATAGCTTTATAGTAGATCTTTAATTTGGGGAGTATAATTCTTTCAGCTTTGTCTTTCTATTTGACAATTGCTTGTAATCCTGGGATAAACCTCTGATCACCATGATTGTGGTAGGCAGAGTAATGTTTCTCTGTCTTCCCAAAGCCATTCACATCCTACAGCCCTGAACCTGTGACTGTTTGGTTATATGTTATTATATTTGTTATGGTGATCAGCACTCTTTGATGTTACCATTGTAATTGTTTTGGGATGTCACACTTATAAGGCAGTTCTGACTGCTCCACTAACTGGCTGTTTCCCCTCCTCTCTCCTTCTCTTCAGCCGCCCTATTCCCTGAGACACAAGAATATTGAAATTAGACCAATGAACAACTTTACGATGGCTTCTAAGTGTTCAAGTATAAGAAAGTGTCTCACACCTGTCACTTTAAATCAAAAGCTAGAAATAAGCTTAGTGAGGAAGGCGCATCAAAAGCTGAGATAGGCCAAAAAGCTAGACCTCTTGCCCCAAACAGTCAAGTTGTGAATGCAAAGGAAAAGTGCTTGAAGTAAATTAAAAGTGCTATTCCAGTAAACATGCAGATAAGAAAGCAAAGCAGCCTTAATTCTGTTATGGAGATAGTTCTAGTGGTCTGTGTAGATGATACAACCAGCCACAACATTCCCTTAAGACAAAGCCTAATCCAGATCAAGGCCCTAACTCTCTTCAATTCCATGAATGCTGAGAGAGGTGAGGAAGCTGCAGAAGAAAAGTTTGGTTGGTTCATAAGGTTTAAAGAAAGAAACTGTCTTTATAACATAAAAGTGCAAGGTTAAGCAGCAAATGCTGATGATGTAATAGCTGCAGCAGGTTATCCAGAAGGTCTAGCTCAAATAATTAATGAAGGTGGCTGTACCAAACAACAAGAGTTTTGGTGTAGATGAAACAGGAAGATGCCATCTAGGACTATTGGAAGATGCCATCTAGGACTTTTATAGCTAGAGAGCAGAAATCAATGTCTGGGCTTCAAAGCTTCAAAGGATAGGCTGACTCTCTTGTTAGGGGCTAATGTGGCTGGTGACTTTAAGTTGAAGCCAGTGCTCATATAGCATTCTTAAAATTCTAGAGCCCTTAAGAATGATACTAAATCAACTCTGCCTGTGCTCTGTAAGTGCACCCTCAAAGCCTGGATAACAGCACATCTGTTTACTGTATACTTTAAGTTCACTACTGAGACCTGCTGCTCAGAAAAAAAGACTCCTTTCAAAATATTGCTGCTCATTGACAGTGTACCTGGTCATCCAACAGCTCTAATGGAGATGTACAAGGAGATTAATGTTGTTTTCAGGCCTGCTAACACAACATTCATTCTGCAGCCCATGGATCATGTTCAAGTCTTATTATTTAAGAAATATATTTTACAAGCCTATATAACTGCCATAGATAGTGATTCCTCTGATGGATCTGGGCAGAGTAAGTTGAAAACCTCTGTAAAGGCTTTACCATTCTACATGCCATTAAGAATATTTGTGATTCATGAGAAGAGGTAAAAATAGCAACACTAACAGGAGTTTGAAAGAAGTTGATATCAGCCCTCATAGATGACTGAGGGGTTCAAGACTTCAGTGGAGGAAGTAACTGCAGATGTGATGAAAATAACAGGAAAACTAGAATTAGAAATGGAGCCTAAAGATGTGACTAAATTGCAACAATCTCATTATAACACTAACAAATGAGGAGTTGCTTCTAATGGATAAGCAAAGAATGTAGTTACTTGAGATGGAGTCTATTCCTGGTAAAGATGCTTTGAAGACAAACAGTTGAAATGACTACAAAGGGCTTAGAGCAGTGGCATCCAACCTTTTGGCTTCCCTGGTCCATAATGGAAGAACTGTCTTGAGCCACACATAAAATACACTAACACTAATAATAGCTAATGAGCTAAAAAAAAAAAAAAAAAAAAAAAAAAAAAAAAAAAAAAAAAAAAAAAAAAAAAAAAAAAAAAAAAAAAAAAAATCACAAAAAAATCTCATAATGTTTTAAGAATTTGTGTTTGGCCACATTCAAAGCCATTCTGGGCCACAGATTGGACATGCCTGATTTAGATTTTATAAACTTAGTTGATAAAAGAGTGGCAGGGTTTGAGAAGATTGATTATAATTTGAAAGTTCTGCTGTGCTATTAAATAGCCTCACGTGCTACAGAGAAATGATTCATGAAAAGAAGAGTCAATGGATGTGGCAAACTTCACTGTGGTCTTATTTTAAGAAATTGCCACAGCTGCCCCAGCCGTCAACAACCACCACCTTGATCAGTCAGCAGCCATCAGCATCACTGCAAGACCCTCCCTCCACCAGCAAAGAGATTAATACCTGATGATGGTTAGCATATTTTAGCAACAAAGTATGTTTTAATTAAGATATCTACATTGTATTTTTAGACATAATGTTATTGCATACTTGATAGACTATAGCATAATAGAAATCTAACTTTTATATGCACTGGGAATCTAAAAAATTCAAGTGAGTTGCTTTATGTGCAATATTTGCTTAATTGTGGTTGTCTAGAACTGAACCTGCAATGAGGTATGCCTGTAATTGCTATTCTATAAAAAAGTAAAATCTGTGAATGAGTCCACAACTGGGTCATATATTACCACAGCAACAATGAAACCAAAACAATTACACAATAAAAATGGATTCACCTTCTATTTCACCTGCAAAAAAGTACCGCAATGATTATATATCCATCAAGCATAGAGCATCCAGCCATAATGCTCACACATATGCTTAGCAACCACAGACTTCAGTCCACAAACTTGGACGTGCAAGTAGTGTAACTTGCTGCTTTTCCCATCTATAATCGAACTCAGTATTACTGGCATCCCGGTTCTACTGGGTGGGAGAAACCCGGTTTCAGTCCATTCAGATCATCTCAGTTAATTCAAGGTCTCTTTGTCTCATCCCAAAGCATTGGAGCTGAAGGGAGCATGTGGTCCGTAGTTACCTTCCCTATTTATGCTGCACCAACATTCCTGTCCCTGACTAGCTTTTTGGTATCATCCCTCTAGGTCTTACTGCAGCCTCCTTGCTTGCAGAGATTTAGGCCATCTCTTGCCACATCTGTGCTCTTCTCAACAGCAAACAAAAGCCATTCATCAGTAGGACCACAGCCTCTTCCGTACCATGATGTGAGGACCTCTGAACCTGCAACCATTGCCATTTGCTGCTGCCACAGCACACTGGGCACAGGGAAATGTAGGGAGCCTTGCTGTCCCCTCTCCTGCCCCGATGATCCACTAGAGGATAAAGCACAGGTCATTTCCACTCTCAGCTTCTCACATCTGTCATTCCCTCCAGCCTGGAATGCAGTCCTGGGGACAGGGCCCAGGTGCCTTGGGTCACAGCCACGTCTTCTTGCTCTGCTTCCGGCCCTTTCTCTTCTCTAAACTGGCTCTGAATGTTTGTTTAAGCTAAACCTATTAGCTCACTGCTCTGCTGAGTGTCTCTTCCCTGAGGCCATTACACCCATTGCCCTTCCAACTTCCTGGGTGGGAGAAAGTCATAGGGTTACAAGATTGCTAGGAATGAGAAAAGCCCTGACTATTTCAGAACATCATTCCAGTAGAGCTACAAGGCATGTGAGGCACTATATTTGACCTGTAATCATTTTCTCCCTTTGCAGCGTATAGACTTAACACTATGCCAGGATAATAGAAGTTTTTGTGTGCTTGTACTTGTGACTGCTGCTAGACGATGACAGGTTCAAATGGTCATGTTACATTGATGAAGATGGGATCAGTGTCATGAATATGGAATATAATAAACCTTTTTCTAGGGATAAACTATCCTAAACTATGTATTATACCATGAGCCTCTTAGTGTCTTGGTGAGTTAGGGTCATCATTTTAATTTTTTAGTTGTTGTATTATGTTTCATACAGTGTTCTTAATATACATCAATGTGGGTCACTTGACATTCAAAAAACAGGTAAATACATTTTTAGTTTGTGGTCTACTTTTAAAATTCATATTTTTCTTTCTTTATTCTCAGGGTAGTCCCTACAGAGACCATATTCTAGCAGTCTGCTTTCCTAATATGCAGATTCTAACCTGCTATGAAAAGTAGGAAGCCAGATACCATACATATTAATATTATTACAATCTTGCCTGAGAGACTAAATGGGCCCTGCACGAGGATCTAATTGCAAGGCTTGGTGATGACTTTTGTGGTTACAAAGGGGCATTTGTTTGGATTTGTTTGATCATTCGGTCTTTATCCCAGTTCATGGCCGATCAGGAGAAACGTATTTTCTCAGATGCTAGAACTCTCTGTCAGCATCCCTTTATCTCCTGCTGAAATGCCTCCATGTAACCTCTAGCCTTCCATTAGGCACACAGACCCAGGCTGCTTTAGCACATGTTCTGCTGTTCCCCCAGCTGCCCTGACTCCCAGCAGCCGGCGCTGTCTCCCGCTGTTGGCATGTCCAGTGTCACCAGATTTCCTCTCACTCTCACTGTGTACCCCCTGATCAGAACAGGGACTGCTGCCCCGTATGGTCAGGAGGGCCCGAAGTCCAAGGACTCAAGAGTTGGTTTTATGTTGACTTTGGAGCAAATACCTTCTGTAGATCCAAAGCGGATCTTTTTATTATACCTTTATTAAAGTATGCATTCAATGTTTGAAATTCTTTTAACAAACTTCTTAACATTTAGGTGTATTGAGTTAATTTTGTTTCTGCCATTAAATGTTTCACCCTACTGTTGTTCTTCAAAGAGGATTGTGCTTATCAATGTTCTCATGACTTTTTTCTTGTCTCTCCCACCATAATTAGATTGTTTAGCATTTAGCAAACTTCAAGAAGGGCTCTGGGGAAACAAAACTGACTGTCCACTCATTTTGTTTTATTGATTTTTCTAGGTAACTAAAAAGGTTATCTTACTACTTGTAAAATAGAAGCCCAATAAAATGTTGTTTCTGCTTCAAAGGTAAATTCAAAACATTTAACTTGTATTACACGTTTGGAAACATGAAAACCAATGGAAGTAGTTGATGCTTACCCAAATAGGATATGTGAGCATTTGCTAATTTAATTCTCTGAAGAATCATTAACCTGTATTCCCATCTTTCTTGTTATTCTGAATCCACGATTGTACTTTCCTCTGCCTCTTGATGGTATTTTCACTTCTTTCCTGCTATCCTTGAACCTGTCAAACTCGAAAGCACTTCTCTGATGCTTTTTTCATCTCTTACTGCTCTGTTGATATTCCTGTCTGGAATAAATAGCTGTCTGATAAGAAATTATCTGGTCACCTTAAAGGGGTTTCAGGTCTGGAAGGGGAGCCAAATAATTTGTGACTAAATTATGATACTCCCTCAAGTTACCACATAATTTTAGTTTGCCCTGAAATTAATAACTCCATTATTTAAAAAAAACAAACAAACAAACAAAAAAAAAAAACAAAAAACACCTTTTTTTCAAAATGAAACTGCAGAGAAAACAAGGAGGGCTTTACTTGTAAAAAGAAGGGAAAAAAACAAACACTTAGTACTTTCACTGGCCCTAAATACTCCAAACATGGGCTTCTGTGTTCTGGGATCTAGAATATGTAGATCAAACCTAGCACTACCCATGTCTCCTAAGTGAGAGTAACTCACAACATTTTGTACTTATCTTACAACTTTCATTTGAGGCTCTCCAAGATGGGCAACAACCTATGCTTTAAATTGCCTGAAAAAAGTTCACTTGTTGGCCTCCTGATATATCATAAATTAGGACACTGTTCTCCAGTTCCATTTTAACTTTTGGAGACCAAATGTTTTCAGTCTTTCAACAGACTTTTGAGTCTTTTCATCCTTAATAAATGCTAAAGGAGAGATAAAATACCATCGATACTTCATCATTTTAAGCAATGTCATTAGCCCCATTAAAATGAGGAAATCTTTTACTACAACATCCATGTAACCTTTTTCTTTTTAATCCCCGTTCATTTCTGATTTTGCCCTTCCCCTGCATCCACCTTCCTTTATCCTCAGCTCTTTTGGTGGCTACATCAGGGGTTGGGGCCTTCCTGCCCATCCCTCCCAGCAACACCCTTCTCAGGCTAGCACAGCAGGACCAAGCCCCGTGTCGGTACCTTTAATTGAGATGTAAAGCCTGCTTAGTATCTGACTGGGAGTGGGGGTCAGAACATTTATCTGCCCATTTGAATGCTGTAAACCATTTCAAACCTTTTCAAATATTCAAATAAACATCTAAATAAAGATTCTGACATTTAATTTGAATCACAGGGTATGGCTTTCATACCTCTTTCTTTGATTACTGGTGTACTTTATTTAAAATCATGGAAACAGGGAAGAGTCACCCTGGCTGTGCCCCAATAATATTATAACAACAAATCTCACAGTTCATGTCTTGACTCTCAGGAAATTACCTACAGAGAAGAGAATGCAACCTAGAAGGGCTCTATGCTTTGAATGCTTCCTTTTTATGAAACATGGTGTTTTAGACTGTGGCTATACTACCTACATATAGTATATGTTTAATAAATACCCAGATAGGAGCCTGTCCTACTCTACATACTTTGATGCTAGTATCATTTATTTGCTGGTAGTATCATTCATGAACATAGCTAATGTTTATTGAGCCAGGCTCTGTATTAGGATGGGTATTATTGTTATCCTCATTTTTCAGATAAGGAAACATAGGCTCACAAAGTAACTTTCCCAAACCCATAGCACTTAACTCCTGTCCCTTGAATACATTTCAGTGAAATTAGAAATGTGGCAGTAGGGATGATAGAAAAAAAGATGACTGTCATGAAACAGCTAGACATCTTGTTTATGTATAGTCATCATTCAGCTCACATTTTCCTTAAGTTCTGGAAACAGTATTCTTGAGAGTATAGTTACTTTAGTCTTTAATTAAGAAGAGGCCTGGATGCAGAACCACCATCTCATGTGTAATTGGTTAAGGCCCCGAGCTGCCTCCTCCCTGTGCTCCTGTCCCTGATGGTGGCTGGTTCTGTCCTGTCATTCTGGCTTCAGCTTCTCCAAGAGGCCTGAATGGAAAGATCTTCTTTTTCTCTACTCACTCCATGAAAGAGAAGACCTTGTCTGTCTTGCTTACTGCTATTTCCCCAAAGCTAGAGTGGTCTCTGGTACATGGTAGGCACTCCAGAAAGATTTGCTAAAGGAGTGAGTGAGAATTCTTTTCCAGACCTGGACCAGTGCTTCCTCAGATACTCTTGAACAGCCCTTTTGACTTCAGTGCAGCTGACCAGGGGCTAGATTGCATAGACAGTTCCCATATTTGTTTAAATCCTCTCAGGTTCCAGGAACTCCCTTCCCCTTCTCTCCACCCCCACTGATATCCTATAAAATGAGGAGCATCTGTGAGCAGAACAGCTTCCTAACGTTCAAGGTCATGAAATGGCCGGATGAAGGTTCAGAAAAAACTGTGCAGTAATCAAAGTTCATTTTTAGTGTCTTCGATCTCTATTTTTGGAGGCCTTTTCTCCATTTATGTATTTGTTTCCCCAAATTTTTGAGCTCTTTCTTTGGCATTCTGTGCCAGGTCTGGGGCATACAAAGACAAGACCCTGTTCTTCCTCTTGAGAGGCAGTCAGAAAGGAAAATAAACCCATGAATACCTAGTTAACATGCAAAGATAAGTGTGGTAAGTCCCTACGAGATACTGCAGTTAAGTGGTAGAAAAGCGTGTATAATGTACAGAGGAAAGGTAAAAGATTGTCTGGGAGAACAAGTGAAAAAACTTCACAGAAGATGTAACATTTAACCTGAGACTTAAAATTTAAGTCAGGAATGATGGGGAAGAGTACTTTAGGCAAAGGAACCAACGTGTACAAAGGCAAAGTCAGCGTGACAGTGTTCTAATGACAGAGAGAAGGTGGTTGCATGTGACTGAGAGCACAGCACACTTTTTTAGGGGAACGGCAGGAGTTGGTATTCCAAAAGTAGGTTGTTCCAGATGTGAAGGGTTTTACATGTGGGGCAGAAATTTGAATGTTTTCCTGATTGGAAAACAATCAGAAGTCTTTAAACGTGGATGTAGGCCGATTGGTTTGGGGCTTCACAGCGATGCCTGTAACAGCAACCTGAAGCAGTCTGGAGCGGCCGAGAGTGGTGTCAAACCGCAGGCCCCGGGGCTGGACTTGGAAACCCATTGGGAAGACACACCTGGCAGAGCAGAATGCACATTCCATCAGAAATGGTTGAATGCAGAGAAAGGGGGGTGGGATATCAGGCTGTAAATTGAGTATCCGAGTAGATATTTTCCCTAAAATCTTTTAATGGGAGAAGATTTACCTAATTTTTTAGATGACTACTGAGACACATGTCAACTCTTCAATTGATAGTTTGGTAATTTAAAAAATTAGTCTTAAAGGAGCAACCATCAACAAGCAGCCTTCTTTTTTCTTTCTTTTTTTTTTTTTTTTTTTTTTTTTTTTTTTTTTTTTTTTTTTTTTTTTTTTTTTTTTGGACCAAGAGGCTTCCTGGTATTTGAAATCATGTTGTCTACTCATCTGTCACACTCACATTGGTGGCCCTGTTCGGAGGGAATTCCAGGCCCTGGTGTAAGGCTGCTGGAGCCTCTCTTGCTTTTTCTTTCCACGATCCCCAAGTCAGAGTGAGGAATATGTCTTGGGTACATCCAGGGTGAAAGATGTGTGGGGGCAGTGACACAGAGATACATGCTGACAGTTTGGGGCAGCCTGGCACAGCCAAGTCACAACATTATTTGGGGAGTATAAAGACTAATGTTGTTCTCACGGTTCTGCCTTAATTTTTATCAGCTGGATATGGATGGGGCTTCATTGTCATATACTTAATGCTTTTGCTCAGATCTTTGGCGAACCGATGTATTTCCATGACTTTTTGACAGTTATTTTTGTTCAGTAATGAATAATAACGTGAGATTTACCATCTGTATATGACAGCATTTGTTTTATTTTGACATTTCTTTTCTGGACAGCAGAGGTTTTATAATTAGCTTTTTCCTCTGCCAAAAACACTGCTGAAAAACTATTTGCCTGAAAAAAAAAATGTTTCATCGTTCCCTTTACTAACTTGGAGTCATCTTATTTTGATTTAGAAATTTTTTTTGTAAGTCAGTCAGGAAATGAAACAAAAATTTCTCTTGAAAATTAATTCTTAACAAGAACAAAAATTAACTTTCACCCCAAGAAAATTAGGAGGGAAAATGAAAAGAAAAATGTTTGAAATGGTGGTTCCATTGTCTTTTAAAAAAATTTTTTTTTATTGAGATAAAATTGGTATATAATTGTACTCTATAAGTTGGTATATACACATATAATATAAAATTAGTGTATAACATTATATGCGGTCTGACAGTCAATCAAATCTACTATTTGGAAGTGCTGACAAGGATGCATGCAAAAGTTACATGAAAACGACCTGAACTTTCCCCCAACAACTCATGGCTCTTGCTTCACAACAATGCACCAGCTCACACGGCACTGTCTGTGAGGGAGTTTTTAGCCAGTACACAAATAACTATGTTGGAACACCCCCATTTACTTACCTGATCTGGTCCCCAGTGACTTTTTCTTTACCCAAAGGTAAAGGAAATATTGAAAGGAAGACTTTTTGATGACATTCAGGATATCAAGGGTAATACGATGACAGCTCTGATGGCCATTCCAGAAAAAGAGTTCCACAACTGCTTTGAAGGGTGCCAGCACTGGTGCACAGCTTCCCAAGGGAAGTACTTAGAAAGTGACCATAGTGATATTTAGCAATGAGGTATGTAGCACGTTTCCTAGGATGAGTTCACGAACTTAATTATCAGAACTCATGTGTTTCATTGTAATTCAACATCTGTTTGCACTGTGAAGTAATCGCCACTAAAAACTAGTTAATATCTTTCACCATACAATTGACCTTTTCAATTTTGTGTCGGACTTAAGCGAGCAATATAGGAACCTGCCCCCACCTTGTTTCAAATAAGCTTACTCGATTGTTGCTGTTACTCTGATCAGTTTTATGTCCAACTCTTTGAAGTACTGGGGAGACTGTGCTAGAACTGATGGACAGCACCCTATTTCTCAAAGACCCAAGTCTGTGGTAGATTCTGCCCCTTTGCTAATAGGTAGCACCCTTCAGCTTGGTGCTTCCTGTGGAGATACAAACCCCCCACCCCAACCAGCCACCCACAAGGCTCAATTGCCGTCTTCACGCAGCCAGGGCCATAGTTGGCTCTGATAGCGGAGCTCAAGAGAACGTGTTGCAGGTTGGTCAGTTACAGGCTTTCTCCCTAGTGTGCTCTTGAGAAAAGGATGGAAGAAGCCACTCTGTTCATGGACGATAGAATGGCTTATCGTTGCTAATGGCAAAACGGCACAGTGAGCTAACGGCAAAAGCAGTCACTCTCACTGCGTCAGCACCCTCTTCTAACAACATGCGAAAACACCTTCCAGCTCCTATGGTAGTAACAGTGGCCAAATTCTCTTTACAGCCCAGAGTATCTTCCCAAGTCATACCTGAAGGGCTGCTCCTAGAATCAGAATACAGACTCAGCTAGCTTCATTCCCATCAGTCCCCATCATCTCTGCTTTTATTTCCACCATCATTATCCAACATTTTTGTATTGAGCACTGACAAATATGTGGAACTGAAAGAGGCATATGATATCTCAAGTGTATCTGTTTAAAACGGAGACAATGGGCATCGTCTGCAAGCATTGAGCCTGTTTCATAAGAATCCAGACAACAGCGTGAAGTGCTGTCTCCCTTGTTCTTGTTCTCATGGGTAGAATGTAGACATTTCCTTCTAGTATATTTTCGTATCACATGAACAGCACCTTCTTTTCAATTTTGATATGTTAGTTGTGGGTGACTGATACTCTATGAAGTGTAAGAAGCATGGAGGAACTCCCTCTGTCTAAAGAGGGTGCCCCATGTTTTGAAAATATAGGTCTGCTCATGTGAAATAATGTGTATTTAATACACTGGCTTGAGTGACTGTTCGAGCCTTGGGTTTTTGTCAAGAACAGATGTGAGGTTTTAGGAGAGGTTCTTATAAGTCTGTGATGGCAAATGAAATGGATTATCACCCACTCGTGCGTTGAGGAATTGTTACTTTAATCTAATCTTGAGACTTTTCTCCCTCTCCTTCACGAAGCACAGAGAAGAGCCAAGGTGTCTTAAGGGCTTAGTCAGAAACCTCCTTGGCAGTAGAGCCTTGAATGCCTTACCCACCAGCAACAAAGGGAGTTCTCCTCTAAAGGAATTATCCTCACCTTTAAATACAGCTCTTTTGCTGTATCAGAGAAGGAATGTCCACTTTGCTGAGATTGACCATGCATATGGCTTTCATAGGGAAGTGACACTTTATGTGGCCAAAGGTATAAAACTCACTCCACATCTGGAACATCAGGAGCATAGCACTCTGAAAGCAGAAGGTGCCTGGGGAGTCACACAGACCTTGTTTGAATCCTAACTTTGCCACTTACTGGTTTCGCCTTTTCACACCTCATTTTTTTAAAGAAACAAAATGGTTTCAATACCAGACTATTTGGGTTGTTGTAAATATTAACTACTATTTATTGAATGCTTAGGTTGTGCCAGGTACCCAGTCAAGCAATTATCATAAAAGGTGTCATTTGATTCTCATCATAATAGATAAGGTAGCAATTATTATCTCCACATTAAAGGTAAAGAAACTGAGGCAGTGTATTGCCCTGCATCACACAGCTAGCGAGTGGCTTCAGGCTTCCATTTCAAGTCCATCAGACTCCTGATTCTGTGAGAGGTCCTGTGAAATTAAAGTGGTGCCTGGTGCATAGTAGGTGCTTAACACATGTTAGTTCTCTTTCCTTCCATGTGTATCCTGTGGCTTTGACAGATCTTGATTTCTGTTAGATTTTTATATGTAATGTTCAATAGAGAAGGTCTGTCATACTGCCCTCATGTGGTTCGTTTGCATAACAGTGTTTTTTTTCAAAAATGTTTAATTGAGGTATAATATCCATGCAAATAAGCATTATATAAAATCTGTCTCTAAAGTCACCTAGGTGTATGGGTACTTCTGGAGGTAATAGGATTGATTCTACAACCTCACTATATAAGAAATATCAGTTTTTACTTTCTATGGTCCAACTTAATTCCTAATTCTGAGCCCAGACCAGCTGGTAAGATACTTAATATCAATCACTCTTGTAACTTCTCTGGCTTCCCCAGTGTCCTTCATTCTTTTGGTTGTCTCAGAGGAAAACCATTCTCTTCCCTGGCACAGTGCACGATGAAGCTTTGTCTTGCCACCCTTTTGAAAAGGGAGAAATTTTTCTTGCAATTATTTTTTCCATTTGACTGCTATGTTTACAGAGACATTTATCCCACTAGAGAAATCCTCAAATTTCACACTTAAGCAAGAGTTCAAATCATCAGGGAGTAGAATGTTAGTTCAGTTACCAATTTAAATTTTAGAAAATTTTTCCAGGAGGAAAATAAAAAGGTTTGCAGCCCTCACCTATTGGGAACTTTAGGTCACTAAGTGAAATGCACTCAAAGATTTTCACATACCAGGAGGGCTCAGCTTACCTGGATTCATTCTCTTCTGTTACACCAAGTTGTGCACATGCATTTGATTAGCACGGGGCTCTATCCCAGGTAGTTATCCTCAGGAGCCTTCTTTGCCTTTCATTGGCCTTATGCACTGAGGAGTTAGTGGTCTCAGGTCAGGTTTGAGCCTCACTGCACTCTAGTTATGTCTGAGTGTTGGAGGGTAGTTTTGGGTGGGAGAAGGGTAGTTGGTACTAGAGAGGGTAAGGAGGAGTTATCTTTTTTAGTTCTTAAGCACCATTTAAAACAACATACATAGAAGTCTTCTGTTCTTAAATATATCTAATAGTCAACATTGTTCATGCCAACACCTAATTGTGTTTCAGATAATGGAGGGCAAACTTTGGCAGGGGGCAATAACTGGCCCCTTCGAGGAAGAAAATGGAGCCTGTGGGAAGGAGGCGTTCGAGGGGTGGGCTTTGTGGCAAGCCCCTTGCTGAAACAGAAGGGTGTGAAGAACCGGGAGCTCATACACATTTCCGACTGGCTGCCGACTCTCGTGAAGCTGGCCAAGGGAAGCACAAATGGTACCAAACCTCTGGATGGCTTCGACGTGTGGAAAACCATCAGGTACCTGCATATCTTTCTCTTTTTCTTCTCAGGACAGATACTCCAGGAACAGCTTGACTTGATTAAATGAGAATGATGCTTTTGTGTGAAAATGATCATGATCATCGGCTAACAAATAAATGACTTTTAAAAAGAAGAAATGCTTTTAGAAACATTGTAGTTACATGTGTGTGTGTGTGTGTGTGTGTGTGTGTGTGTGTGAGAGTGACATATTTAAGTGCTAAATTTGAGATTGTGGACCTGTGTTTTATATAAAGAGGAAGATTGTCCTTAGCTGTTCACCCTCTACAGGAGGTCTTTAAGCAGAGAAGCTTATCTAAGAAGTAGGTTAGGATACTGTTTTCTTCCTGCAGGGGGTCAGGTGACCTGCCCCATTGCCTGCTGGGAGAATGGAGGACCAAGCAGGGTGGAAAGAGCTAAAATGTGAGCCATGGAGTATCTATGCATAAGTATCTAAAGAGCACTTACTCTGTGCCAAGCCCTGTTCTGGGTGGGGAGAAATTAGGAATGAACAAGACAGGAAGATCCTGGTTCACTTGGAGCTTATAGTCTAGTTGAAGGGAGGAATAAACAAGTAAATACATAAATATGCAAAATGACTTTCACTAGGGATAAGCACTTTGAAGGCAATCAAACAGGGTGTGGTGATAGAGCGGCAGATGTGAAGGAGATACAATCTGAGGAGCAGAACCCAGACCCAGCTTTGGAAATGATGGGAGACTTCTCCTATTTAGCCACCACAGTGAACAATGATCTAAAAATAGGAGGGCACACAGCATACCTGAGGGTGCAGGAAGAAAACTTTAAAATTTGTATTTGTATTTAATTGAAAATTTTGTCAACCTTTTGAAAGTATATGTTTTTTTGTAAGGTACAAAATATATTAATAGATTACTACATATATCCAATTAATAAATAAATATGCTTATATTGGAGATAATAATTTCTACAGATGGAATGACAATTGTCTAGTCCAGTAGTTTTCAGCCTCTATTTGGTGTTACAGCAAGGGGTAGTGACTGATTGATGGGTCTCCTAGTGGCTAGGGGGAGATGACCTCCTTGTGCACTCCGTCATCCCACTCCAGATGCCCCACCTCAAAAATAGGAGTTTCTATTCTTAGGAAATATACAATGGAGTATTTAGGAGTACAGGGCTATGTATATGAGGTCTTTTAGGGAAAACTCCAGCCATTGTCACTATAGTGAGAACAGTTACATGGCTGGATACTTTCCAGACAGACCTTGTATGTAACATACCTTTAAATGATTCAGAGTGCTCGCTTTGGCAGCACATATACTAAGTGATTCAGAAAAAATTGTGTTTGTGTGTATATATATATACACACACACACACATACATACATATATACACACACACATTTATATATATTTTAATACAAACACAATAAATGTGTGTGTGCAGAAAGAATAAAATGGAGTCAAATACTAACAATAAAATAAATCTCAGTAAAAGGCTGAAGTGTTCTTTTACTATTTCTTGTTTTCAACTTTTCATAAATTTGAAATTATTTCCAGTTAAAATGTTGTTTAAAAAAGGAAGGTCTGGCAACACAGGGCCCACATTTCCACAAAACCAGTAACTCATGGGAATCATGCACTCGGTGTCTTCCTTAAATGAAATACTCACCCTTTAAATCACCAGTCTCCATCGATCTCAACTCCCAGTCCAGGCCACGCCACTCATTTATGCAAATTCTACCATGTGTATGTACCTTAGTTATTCCCTTAACTTAGATTGATTTTTGTTTTTTTAATCAATAACACTGTAATGAATAATTTCTTCATGAAATCTGTCTATATTTTGGAGTTTTCGCTTAGAATAAATTATTTGAAATTAAATCATGGAGTTAGAGAATGACCTTTTTTTAAAAATTTTTCTCTTGCTTTTTTGTTCAGAAAGCTTTTCCTTAGCCTGAAATGTGCTAAATATTTATCTGTATTTTCTTCCAAGTGTTGTGGTTTGATTTTCTTCCATATAATTCTTGAATTGTTTGTTGTGAGATGATTATGTGTGTTCCGTAAGGTAAATATCTAAATCAGAGGAGTGGGATTTTTCCCTAGGTTTTTGAATTACATAGGACTCTTTGAGACTGAAAGATATGGGGGGGAAAGCACCTTAAACATATGCACAAAAATTTAGATAGGACTTATTTTTGTGATATTAGGCATTGATTACACTTTTCTTTTCCATGAGATTATGTATGTTGCGAACTGTTGAGTCAGCTCTGATTCCTGGTAACCCTTTGAATGAGCGATGTTCAAAAGGTCCTGTCCTCAGTAGCCTGTAGCTTCTTTTATGGAGTCAATCCATCTCATATTTAGTCGTCTTCTTTTCTTGCTGCCTTCTATTTTTCCCAGCTTGTTGTCTTTTCCAAAGGCCCCTGCCTCCTCATGAATAGGTGAAATAAGACAGCTTCAGTTTTGCCATCTTTGCCTCCAGTGATGTCCAGGTTTAATTTGCTCTAGGACCCACTTACTCATCTTTCTGGAGGTCCAGAGTATCCATAGAGCTCTCCTTCAACACCATATTGCAAACAAATCAATTATTTTTCGTATCAGCCTTCTTCACTGTGCAACTTTCGCATCCATACGTCGTAGCTGGGAGTACCATGGTGTGGATGATCTTGGCACTGGTCTCTGATGACACATATTGGCTCTTGATTATCATTCCTGATTCTTCCATTACTGCTTTTCCGACTCTCAGCTTTCTCTTGATTTCACATAGAAAAATATAACAAACATTTGTTACAAACTTATGCCTGTCTCACTCATGTTTGATATAAAAATTACTTTATGATAAGAAGGAAATAAATATTTCCAAGCAGAGTGAAACTTGAACTTCAGTTCAGCTTATCATCAGTTTTCAATGTGAAGGCTGTTGAGGTTTGACTTAAAGAAGTAGGAGAAAATTTTGAAGGAATTTGATATGACAACATATGTGTCACGTTTGACATCCAGTTTTAATTTTTGTTTTGTTGTGTTTTGGTGGCAAATATGTTGGAAACCCTGGCTTGAAAAACAGCACAGAATAGCAAATAAAATCAAAGCGCTGTAGCACACTTTGCCAAATGAGGGAGACTTGAGTTGAGAAACAGTTGAATTCATTTAGAATAATTTCCTCTGACCCCAGTTCACTAAGTTCATTACCTTTGACAAAGTCCAAGTCATTGATGTTCATCCATAACACCAAATTTTGGATTATAAATCCACATTTCAATCTCAAGATTCTCTTGATCAGAAATAACCTTTATGAGTTGGGCACATGTTTGCTTTGCCTGCAGAGAAATTGGAAAAAAAGTGGTCCCTCTAACTCCAGATTGCAGAAGGTCATTCTTTCAGTGTTAAGGAACACAGACCTCCTAGTAACCAATCTCTTAGAGAACAGGAACTTTCCATTCTTGAGCAACATGCATAATGTTGATTGAGAGCTTTAACCAAAAGATACAGCCAAAATTACTGTCCAAATGTGCCAAACCATGAGCGAGTAGAGGTTCCTTTTCTATTTTAAAAAAAGTAATATTCCTGCCCAGAGTTTAATCAAGCACTTTAAGACTTTCCTCTGAAAATCCAGCAAATCTCTAGTAAGCAAAGAATTGCTTTCATTTTTCCCCTCTTTCTTGATAAAAGATCTGGGGGGAAAAAAAAGATTCAGCCCCCTCCCTGGCCCTGGTGGAGGGGGTGCTGCCCACAGCATTAGGCAAGCCTTCATTCAGTATCAGTGGCAGAACCCTTGGCACCCATGCCGGCTGAGAGAGAAAGCTGTTAGTCAGGTTGACCTCTGGAGCTTCTTTTCCAAAGCAGCAAAAACAAATGGACAGCAAAATGCCAGAGACACTTGATCTGTGCCCAGAGTTCTGCAACTTTTTTCCAGTCAGATATTTACTTGGAAATACCATTTTCAATATGATGGAGTTTTTGAAAATTTCAAGAGGGCCTCATGAAATAGCAATGCCAGTGATGAAGGAAGAATTGGCTGTGCTGAGAGCATCAGAGTTTTCACTAGTAATATAGTTATTAATTCCTCTTAGGTCTGCTTAAAAATACTAGAAGAAATAGCAGTTTTATTTGCAATAAAACTCCTTCAACTCCTTCAGTTTTTCTCCTGTTTCAAGCCACAAACAGTGTTTGTCATTTCTAGGGGACATGACTTCTCCAAGCTCTTTCCAGTTCTATACAGTTTTTCTGCTTTCAACACGATAAGGAGAGGGTGGGTTGTTTCAAGACATTTCAAAGGACTCATACTTCATAATAGTTTTTTAAAAACTTATTTTACCTTTAACTTAATATAAACAAAAGCAGAGCTCTAATACATAATGATAGGAATGGTTTTTTCTCATCAATGGAAAATATATATACATATACACATATATATACATAAAATATGAAAATGATGGCAGTGAAATATTATCTGATGATGTAAAATACCTTAAAAACTTAATATGACATTATGAAGACGTTTCCTCTCTATGAATTCAGTTTCAAAAAGAAAGTTGAAGGAAACATAAGTCACTTTTCAACCCAGTTTTCACAGAAACCCTGAAGCCCAATGAAACGCAATGGTCAACCAGCCAAACATTAAGATCCTCTGAATCAAAATGATACTTTCTTTTTTCCAACTATTACCCAGATTTCCCAGACTGATCATTGAATAATTATCATTGAATATTTCTTTCCTTTTTAGTGAAAATTTTGTGGTACCACTTTAGTTATGTTTTAAAAGTTCTTATTAGTACTATAATCTGTCTTGGTGCCATTATTTTAGCCCACTGACTTAGCTGTTCTCCTGTTAGCTTCTCACTGTTGGCAATCATTGTTTTTTTTAGAGTATATTTTAATACCTGGTAGAAGTAGTTCACCTCTCTCCATTGTATTTTCTTTACAAAATTTTGCCTTGCATGCATCTGATCAGTGCTCAGCTAAGTACTCTAAGGGGACCCTTTGCAAATCTCTTTCTGTGCAGCTTTCTCTTCTCCGGTCCTCTGGTATTCTGCCATATGAACTTTAGCTCCCTTGGTCTCACTGGACTCTCAGCTCCGTCTTTAACTCACGGAGTCCACTGGGCCATGCGTCCGTTCCCCTTCCCTGCACCAGGACTTGGAAACTCTCTCAGGACAGTAAGCTAAGGCAATGATAAAACTCACTGCCTTTGTTTGTGAGTGCTCAGGAATCAGTTCTCTGCCTGATCTCCAGTGGTTTGAACACTGTTTTACTTTGGGTTGTATTAAGTAGGAGGATAAGTCCTGTCTATTCTGTTTTGTCTGGAAGCAGAAGTACTGAAAGAAAATGTGTGTCTTTACTTTCCTGATCAATGTTTTCCTGCTCATTTTCTACTTTCAAGTATTTGTTAGTTTATTCTGGAATCATAGACCCAGCTTTCTGATATATAATGTTGAAAATCTTTTAAGTCTTCTTTTCAAAAAAACTTTTATTTTGCACTCAACTTTGTAATCACATTTAGAGAAATTATATACAAAGATCTGTGTTTAATTGCCTTTAATATGACACTCCTTTTATTATGTATCTTTCCCATTCTCACTTTCTAATTTTAATTAACCTTTTGATTGTTTAGTTAATATTATAAAATAATTTTTAGTAGAGATACATAAATGGTGAGTTTTTAAAAATCTTTGCATATGAAAATATTTATTTCTATTACCTTCAAACATTAATAATTTGACAAAGAATTCTTGTCAAATCTTTTCTTTTCAACATTCTATAGACATTGCTTTATTGTCTTCTGATAAGTACTATTACAGCAAAGTGTACCAGATTTACTTGCAAACAAAAAGGAGGAATTTTTTCCTTTATTCTTCTTTCTTTTCTTTTTATTTTATCTAAGAAGATGAATATTAGCTGAACCCATTCTGGTAATCATTCACAATATACATAAATCAAACCATTGTTCTGTATGCCTTAAACTTGTACAGTGATGTATTTCAATTATTCCTCAAACTGAAAAAAGTATTTTAAAACCTTCAAAAAATGAAGCTGAGATTACAGTCTTGGTATCTGGTAAGATAGAATTTATGTCAGAATTATCGGTAAGTATAATGGGAATGGTGCAAATGGTGATTTCGCTCTTTTTTTATTTCTAATTTAATTCTGTTTTGGCCAGAGGACATACTTTTTATTATTTCAGTCCTTTTAAATTTGAGACTCGGCCCCACATACGATCCTTCTTGGTGTCCATGCCATGTGGAGTTGAAAAGAATGTGTGTTCTGTAGCTGTTAGGTGTAGTGTTAGCTTTTACTTGGTGATGCAGTCAGAAAATATTTTATTTTAGTAGATGAGTTTATATGTAATGCTATGACTCATATTTTTATTCTTAGCTTTGTCATGTTGTTTTTTGTTATATTTACTTTTATCTTTGACCTTTTGTTTGTTCTTTTATATTTAGAACAATTTATATTTTATTCTAGTGTTCACAATTATACTAATATCTTTATATAATTATCTTTTAACTTAGGTTTGTCAGCTTCAAATAGCATCTTTGACTCCCACTTATAACCTATAAGAAAAATCAACTAGTTTATTCAACTTTACCCTTTCTCTCGCCTTTCTCATCCCGTTTTATTTTTAGTTGTATTATTTCTACTTTGTTAGAGGATATAATACTATTCTTCTGTCCTTATCCACAATTTCGTTTTAGTCTTAGATTTACAAAATGTTACATGCTAAACACTTGTCCACTTCTAAAGTGTTCTAAATTATCTCTTAGTTGAAGGAATTCATTCTTTAATAGATTTCTCAGGATTCTTGGAATTCTTGCATGCCTATTAAAACATTTTCTACAACCTTGAGAATTGAAAAACAGCTCAGCTGACATGAAATCCTTGTCTCATACTGTCTTCCCTTGGGTTTCTTAAAAATATTACCCGACTCCTTACTTGTTTTGTATATTGATGTTAGTAAGTTTAATATCAACCTGATTTTGTTTCCTTTACAACTAACTTGGTCCTTTTACCTTGAGGCTCAGAAGACCATTATTTAAAGTCTAAGACTTTTACTAGATGAGTGTCCTGGTCATATTCCCAGATTCACAGTGAGTTCTTTTAATATGTAAATTCAGGTCTTTTATTTCAGAGAATTTCAAATTACAGGTTTAAATATTATAGTCCATTGTTTTGTGTTTCTTCTTCAGAGACTCCAATTATAGACATTATTGAATTTTATTTATGTGTCTTTTGCTTCTATTAGTTTCTCTCTGATTTTTTTTTACTTAATTTTGATTAATTATCATCTCTCTTCATTTTTATTCTCTATATACTTTCGTACATATACTTTCAGTTATATATAATACCCTTTCATTTCGGAGAGTTTGCCTTTTCTTTTAGTTTCTTCCCTTAGTGCAGTGTCTGAGTTTTAAACTTTTTGATTCGTGGTCTTTTTATATATTAGCAGTTGCTGATTTAATTATATTTAATTCATGTTGAAATAACATGTAACAGTTTTCTTCTGCTTTGTGGCTTCTTTTCTCCTATAGTAGGGGAATGTTTCTAATTGTCAAAAGTTTTGAATTCTCCTTTGCATTTTTTTTTAACCCCTGTGGTAACTTTGTTTAGATCCTAATTCTTTCTGTTGTTGTTGTTTATATTTGGGTATATTAGCTTTTCCTGGACCTGAATAGTAGTGATCTGTAGGGGTAGAATTTGGATAATTTAATTTATTTCTTAGTTCGTGGCTACAGTGTAGTACATGTTCTTTAATAAGTGCTGCTCCTTTCTCATCTGTCTTTTATGATTCTCTGTTGATCAGGGTCTTGATCTCGTGCCTCTTCCTCCTTTCCCTTTATCATCCACCAAAAGACACCTGTTAGTCTTCTCCTGTCAGAACTGGTGCCTGCCCTAGATGGCCACACCGATCCACACTTTCCAAGCCAATTTCTTTTTGATTACCCTCTGTAACCAGCCCTGTGACCCACCAGGTGTCAGACCCATATCAGCATTTTGTTCCTCAGGGTGGAGCCCTCTCTCTCTGTGGCTTACTGTACCCCTCACCCACTTTTGCATAATCCCAGCCTGACTCTGCCTTTGAGTGGGCACCAGCACTGACCCTTTAGGTCTCAGATTTCCCCACATCCTTCCAGGGTTTAAATATGTTTTGTTTCCTGCTTATGGTGTAGGCTTAGGCATTGGGTAATTTTACTTTCTTTCCTTTTGAATATGCTTTTTCAGAAGAATATGGACATTCTAACTTATGTGGCCACCAGTAGTCTATGAAAATCTGGAAACTCACGTGCTCTTAGGGTCTTGCTCTGGTTTAAGAAAAACACTAGAAACTGCAGATCAGTTCTGTCCAACCTTTTGGCTTCCCTGGGCCACACTGGAAGAATTGTCTTAAGCTACACATAAAATACACCAACAATAGCTTATAAGCTTAAAAAAAAAAAAGGTTGCAAAAAAAAAAAAAATCTCATAGTGTTTTAAGAGTTTGTCTTGGGCCGTATTCAAAGCCGTCCAGGGCCACAGGTGGACATGCCTGCTGTAGATGAAGCATTATAAATGTGATTTATGAAATAAAAATGATAGGGAGCTCTAATCAGTAGCTCTATATTCAAAGACTGCCAAGTGAATACATATACATATATATTTTTTTAAGTTAAAGAAAAAATATTTAAGGAATGATGTATAATTTTTTGATTCCCTACTTCACCTTTTTTGATAAAAGAGCTTCTACCCCATCCATGCCCTGCATGTATGTAGTGCTCTGCAGGTTGTTACAAACATTTTTATAGGTAGATGCTACCTCCTAGGATGCTGTATATCCTGCTAGTTTCTGTTTCCTCTGAGGGGTCTGGTGTTTGCTGCCTGGGTGGACATAGAGAGGGGTGCCACTGGGGGTGAGGGAGGATAAGTGTGATGGGCGAGCTCTGAAGACAACTAATGGGAGATCACTGCCCATTTTTTGGGTGGCGCAGCCCCTGAGCGCTCTAGCGAAAGGTAGACAAAGTGAATCCATCCTTTTCTATTTTCTGTGGGATCAGGTTTTGATTCTTTTGGTAGAATCCAAGAATCTGTTGTTAATCGCTTCAGCGTTGGCATTAGTGAAAATCCCCTCGGGATTTGGCATCTGGTCTTCTCTTTAGTTTCCAACACTGTTGCCAGTTTTTGTCTCTGTAATTCTTCATGGGTTTTATAATGGAAATTGGAAGAAAGGCATATTAGGCCTTGCTGATTTGCCCAGATACTAATCCAGAAGTCCTAGCAATTATTTTACAGTAATGACTAGGAAAAGATTATATGATGGGCATGATTCCATTTTTTTATAACATTACTTATTTCTCAAGTAGCCTACTTTAAATATTTAATGAGTCCTTAATTAAAATGTACATGAAAAAATTGTCTGTTCATGTATAACTCTGTATCAAATGAGTTTGTTACATATTTCCTCATTAAATTTAGTCAAAATTTTATCATTTCCATGCCTAAACTCTTTATTTGTGGTAATGTCTACATGTTAAAATGGCTTTTCAGGGAGCATGGGATTTACACAAACGCAATGTCACTCACACCCCCTAACAAGGAAAATATGTACTCTAAGGGATTCATTTCACTTGTACAGTGGTTAAAATGTAAACTGTGTGGTTAGATCTGGTTCAAATCCTGTCTCTTCCATTTGTTATTTGTGTGATCTTAGGTAAGTTACTTAACATCTCTAAGCATCAATTTCCTCATGTGTAAAAGGTACTATTTAGTGGTACCTGCCTCATAGGTACTCATGTGAGGATTTAGTGAAAGAACATGTATAAAACACTTAGCATAGTGCCTGAAACATAGCAACAACTCTGTAACTTGAAGTAAAGATGATAACGATCCTGGAGATGCTTAGTTAACAAGATGGATGTTAGTCTGTGGGTATTTCTTAAATTTTTCAATCAGTGACTTATTTGTCAGAATTTTATCTCAGAAATAAGACCATGGCTATTTCTATTTCTAAAAATTTGATACTGCCTTGCAGAGTGTGTCTGATGACAGATGGTCAGCAACTAGTGGTAAAAGGAGTGTGGAATTTAATAGCATTTCATTTATTTATGGGAAATGTTTTACTATCCCAGCCTTCCAATAGTTGGAAAATGGAAGTCAAAAACTGGAAACTATAAATGGACACTGCTGTGATCTCAGTGTCTGAAATTGTAGACTTTTAGAAAATATTTATAGCATATTGGGAACTAGTCACTGATCAGTTTCTTCTTTCCCCTATTTCTTAAAATAATCCAGAATATAGGAAATTTGAGATAGATTAAAAATTAATACTGAAATTCCACCACAGAAAATTAACTATGTACCATTTTATATCACTCTTTAAGAGAAGAGGATGGAGAAAAAGGATTAACTTTTGTTAATTGATGTATTTGAAGTCATTAGAGATATTTGTTAGTGGTGACTTAAAAATAAGCTAAATGAGTGCAAATACAATACATTCAAGGAGATAAGATGCCATGTGTACATTTCACTGAGGAGACAATTCAGCATAGTGGTTGGGAGTGGGAAATTTGGGAGTCAGTCTGCCTGAGTTCCAAACACAATTCTATCACCTGCTTACCCACTCGTAATTTTATAACTCACATGACTGCAGTGGGCCACAGTTGTGTCTACACTGTAGTGTCAAGAACTAAATGAGATAATACATGTAAATGTATTACATGAAATACATGAGAATACATTGAAAATAGTACATAACAAATGCTCTATAAATGCTAACCACTGTCACTCTACCTAGTCTAGACAAAATGCCCAAAATAAACAGGTGGGCTGATAAACTTTGCCTCCACTGTAATATTTTTTTGTTACATTAGACATACCTGGATATAACTGGTTCTGTGTAGTCACATAGTATCTCCCCTCCATCATTCTTGACCTTGAACACACAGATGCTTACATTTTTCACCCAATGCACATCAAAATGGAAGAGTGTTCAGACATTCAGTTCAAACAGCATGCTGTTAATTGAATTCTTAACAGCCGAAAAAGTTCCTCCAATTGAAATTCACAGATGAATGCAAGTCATTTATGGTGATTGTGTGTTGATATGAGTATAGTAAGACACTGGGTAAGGTAGTTAGTTCATCTGTGATGAAGAGGTGAAGTCTGCAATGAGGAAATGGTTTCAAAAACAAAACACTGATTTTTTTTCCGGACAGATTTCAAAAACTAGTGCAGCATTGGCAGAAGTATATGGAATCGTGTGGTGATTTTGTAGAACAATAATTAAGCAGCTTTGAAAATAAATGATTTAGGTATATATTTTTTTAATTTCAGTAAAATATCTCTCTCGATAATTTTCTATTTAAGTGGAGGCAAAAATTTATCAGCCCACCCTCATAACTCCAACTTGGTTGGTATGGACATGCATGAAATATGCCCATTTCACTAGGTTAGAGGTAGGTCTATGTCATTAAGTGGTCCGTGTGAACATCATTATTTCCATTCTTTTTCTTTACATAGTTCTTTGCCTACTGACCGCTATAGCCATTAATGTATGCTGGGGCAGGCAGTGAACACTGTGTGGTGACTCCTTGAATAGTCCCATAGGTGACTACCTAAACAGAGCTAATTAGAGAGCTTGCCTTTGTTCCTATCATCCTGGAGCCCACACATTTGCCATAATAAAAACACCCCTTATGTTGGATCATCTAAAAACACAGAACTTGAGTGAGTATTGAAAAAGCACTTACCATGAACATCATCAGTCATTATTCAAAGATTTACATTTCACGAATGGAATCAACAGTCTAGTAAAGATAGTGTTGCTTATACAGCCAAACAATATCATCTGCCTCAACTGAAATATAAGGAAAATTCTGAGAAAACAGATGGCACCATGTCATTTTTATATGTAGCTCATAATGAGCAGACTGTGTGACTTAGCTACATTTGACATTGGTAACTTTTCTACAAAAAGGCTCTTGTGCGGGAGGAAGTATACTAATATGTCCCAGAAATTGAAGTTATAGCTATATCAGTGTATGTCATAAGGGGAACTCTTGCCAGCAAGAAGAATGGATAGAAATATTAATATTCCATTGTATCTGCATATTATTATACCTGCGTCTCACATTCTAGTCTTGTATCTGTGGTTACGTATTTTTTTTCCATGTCTGTGGAGTTGGAATTCATATTTTGCTGTGAATTTGTTGTTTTTAAACGACCAGCTTCTTTTGCATTTAACATATCCCAGGCACTATGCTAATTGCTTTATATATGATCCCTCATTTAATTTTCATAACGACCTTGAAAGTAGGTACTTTTATTCACAGTCTGTGAGAAAAACAAGGCTCAAGTTTATATAGCCAATGATTTGTGGAGTTCATATGCAAACCCCAACAGGCTATACTCTTCAAGACAATGCTGTTCTACCTATGAGAGAGTGAGGCCTTCAAAGCTGGTCAGAAGTAAGACCGTAAACTATCGAAGCAATTGATATTGCCCACTTCCTAGTGTTTTTGTTGTATGGAAATGAAACTTTGGAAGAGTATAATAGACAAAATAATAATGAAATATACTATAATACTTGTAGTACTACCGATAAATACATATAAGGGCTGTCTGGAAAGTATTCAGTCATGTAATATGAAAAATAGAGGCAGTTATGGCTGGATTTTTTTCAGATAACCTTCGTATAGATACATATAGAAGACAGATGCTAACACATGTTGCAGTATAGCAATAATCGATCACATAAGCCTTTTATGAGTTTGATGAGGCCACAGTTTATTCTATAAGATTGTGGTGATCACACAGTTGATATTGCTGAAAACTGTAATGAACATACAAAACACTTTTTTTCTCCAACCCACTTAAATACACATAATTTGAGGAAGAAATTGTATTCTATGCTAACACCTTTGTTCTGCAAATGGTGCTATCAAGAAAGCAAAAGGACAACTCATAGAATTGGAGATATATCTGATAAGGGACTTGTATCCAGAATATAAAAAATATGGTGATGGTAGTGGAAGTTTTTTTGGTTTTGTTTGTAATTAATTTTATTTTGTTTTAATGTTTCCTTAATTGGCAAATACACTGTTGTCAATCACAACCCAGATTTTCTGAAATTTTATGGTCCTTAAAATCTGAAACTACTGCCATAGACAACTAGCTGTGAGTTTGGGGATTTGGATATTGGGCCATCTAAAAACATGGCCTCTTGGTTATATCAGGGGCCTTAACCGGTTATTCAGGTGTGTACAAATCCCGAAGTGTGAACAGTACTTGGAACCTTCTGTTAGGTTGTTGCGTTGTCTACAAGTACTCTCCCAGCAACTGAGAATGTGTTTAACAACTTCTTCCATAACACTGAGTATATACTAGCAAAATGGCTTAGGGACTCACACCTTACATACATCTATCTGATGCTGTTGATGCTCCCAGTTATTTAAGAACACTCTTTTGAGAGTCACACAGTCCAATAACTTTCTATGTGCTTTCCTCATCTGTCACATGAGGGGCTTGGCTAAGTGATCCCCAAGTTTTGTTTTTTGGTCTTGTTTTTGTTTTCTTGCACTAATGTAGGTTGTGATTGTATTTGCATGTACACTTTTTTTTTTTTAATGTTGAAGAGGTTATGCTACTTCACATGCATTTGTATTGAATGTAAGTACCATATTGCAAATCTGGATATGGAAGACATTAATTTTTCTCCTATGGTCTCATATTTAAAAGGCGTGTTACATCTGCAATATGGATGCTATCTTGGCAAATACTCTTTCTTTATTTTGCTGTGAGGGTTCAGTATGCAATTAACACAAGATAACTGAGCTCCTATTTTGTTGTGGCAGAGACTGGTCATGTTTAAATACAACCACATTGTTTACTGCACAGGATCACAAGACTCAATTTTTTTAGTTGTCATATGCTTGACACTGAATTTCTTCTGTAAATGTTCAATCATTGTTATAATGTAGACAAATGATGACTACTTGAAGGTGAGTGCATCCACTACAGATTCTGGAGACCAGAGCTCATGACAAAGTTAACTGCAGGTTTGCTATTTCTTATAAATACAAGGATAGGAAGTATTAAAATCATTCATACCCCTTTGAGAGAAGAAATTAATGTTTCCTGAAAAATTCTTTTCTAGTGAAGGAAGCCCCTCCCCCAGAATGGAGCTGCTGCATAACATAGATCCGAACTTTGTGGACGTTTCTCCATGTGAGTACCTTGTTCACTGCTGCTAAACTAAATCTATTTGGCTCAGAAAGTTAGTTTGGTTACCTAGTGCCTCTCTAGCCTAGCTTTCTCTTTTTCCATTTGACTTTGCTATAAAGGTAAACAGTTGTTTATAGCACCTGTTACCCTAATCTCACTGTGGCTTTGGTGCCACAGGAGTTGAATCTACTCTTGACTCTGCCACTTACTAGCTAGGAGACCTTTTCAGTCTCCATGCCTCAGCTTTCCCATTTATAAAAGGAGAACCCATGGGATCTCAGAAGCTCCTTCTAACTGTAAATGTCATGTTGTTGTTACGCTGTTCTTACTTGAGAGCTCCAGACTGCCTCCAGAAAATTTGAAGTCAAACAAGTCACTACATCATCTGATCGAGCTGGCCAGGTGCTGCCCAGCACCTGCTGTGTGTTACAGACCTGACTTTCATAGCAATCCTGGAAGTAATTTAGCTTGATTCTGTCTACTGCCTAAATTAATCCATAGGGAGCCCTATTAATTTAGTCTTCAGGGAAAGAGATCATTTAGTGCTACCATGCTATGGGCTTTAAGGTCCCTAGCTTAGTGAGTCTTGACCTGGAAAGCATTACCGATTACGCCCCTGGCCCAGGCTCCATAATAATCCCTCATTTTGAGACTGTCTTCAGAAAGTAGTGCACTTACGTTCCCTTCACTCGCTTTGGTACTGACATCCCCTCCATTCTAAGAATACCAATACCCCTTCATTCAGGCTTTCCTTCTTTGTCCTGCCCAGTCTGTGCTATAACCCGCCAAAAGACTTCCCTGCACATAGAATGACCCCACGATAATTCTGAATATGTCGTTGGAACATTCTCTCCAGTTCACCTCTCTAGCCTCACTCCAGGCACTCTTTGCTATCTTCCTGCCCCACTAGACACCTGCCATGTCTGAGCATGCACATCATCCTACTCGGATCTTGAATATGCTTTTCTCTCTGCGTGAAACACCTATCCCTGCTTCTCCACCACTTTTCCTCATCCGTTAAAACCCAGCCCAAATGTCTCATCTCTGAATGCTTTCTACAAGCCCCAGAAGAAACAGTCATTCCTTCCTCTGTGTCCCCCTTTGTATGCATCTCTGTAAGGCATTTATCAAATTTTCTTGTATGTGCTTCCATTTCCCACTAAGCAGAGAGTTCCTGGAAGTCGAGGTCAATGACATTTATTTTTTCATCTTCATACATTGACACAAACACCCAGCACTTGGTAGACACAGAGTAAGTAGTGAATACTAGATGACTGAATGGAGGAGAGTTGGAATGAATAAAGACCAAAGCGGAAGCATTAGACTTGAAAAGCAACGGGCCCTGAGGCAGGTAGCAATGGCTACAGCATAAAGAAATTTCTATTTCTATTGAAGTAAAGATGTCAATGAGAGAAGCGAGAAAAGGGCAGGTGATATGTCCAATGCGGGAGCCGCTAGCTGTGTGTGGCTGTTGAACACTTAAAATGTGGCTAATTGTGGATTGAGACATGCTGTAAGTATAAAATACACAAGAGTTTGAAGATTCAGTATGAAAATATAAAATAGGTATTTACTGCTTGTTGAAATGGCATGCTTTGGATATGTTGAGTAAAATGTATTATTAATAATATTTCACCTGTTGTTTTTTTCTTTTTTGATGTCATTAATAGAAAATTTTTAATTACCCATGTATTTCTCTTGGCCTAGAAGGATTATTCTAGAAGGTGCTAAAAAGTGATTTGATCAGCTGCATAAAAGGATCACAGCCCATGATAGTTACTATGAGGCTGCTTTATCAGCGGCTCTTAAACTTTTCTCTGCTCCAGCACATCCAAAGGATATGACACATTCCAGTCTGTAACTGGCTCAGCGGAGCAGTGATTCTTAACCGAAGACCGTCTTATCAGAATTTCTCAGGATGGCCAGAAGGAAATAGAAGGGAGGCAGAAATGATTTTTAAATTCTGAACAATTTAATGTACTGCATGAACTCAGTATAACATCCAGGGAAGTGCCACATACGCTGCCCACAGTTTAATGGTTGTAAACTGTCCTTACTTACTGAGTTCCACTTGCAAATGAAAAGTCCTAAGTCGCCTTCACTCACGAAGATGTATTTTTGTCTTGGCATCAGAAAGAGAGCTTATAGGAGTTCTCTGGTGGTGTAGTGGCTAGGCTTCGGCATTCTCAATGCTGTGGCCTGGGTTTGATTCCCAGCCAGGGGAGCTACCCGCCCCCCCCCCAAAAGAGAGAGAGAGAGAGAGAGAAATGAGAGCTTATGAAAGCCATTCCTGTGTAACCTAGCCATAGCACTGCCTGCTACAGTGCTCTTCGAATAACCTGCTGTGATTTTCAGTCTTACCTGACATGTCCTTAGCTCTAGTGTAAAAGTTAATAAGGGCATGGAAATCAAAATAGAGAACTGTCTCAGTTTTGCCCGTAGACTGTAAGGTCTTGAGCCAGTCCTTTCATTTTTCTGGGAGTCAGTTTCCCACGTATTAAATGATGGACTTACTAAGACTCTATTGTTGTCATAAATTCAGAGACATTTTCTTGCCTTCCGCTGCACCTTTCCCCCTCCTGAGAGCCATTCCAGGCCTTCCTGCTGGCCTTCCCTGCAGCGTAGGATTTTTGTTCTGACTCTTGCATGTGATGACATTGACAGGGGATCACATTCCCTTTTGGTCCACAAAAGTAGGGCAGCATTCGCTACTGTCTATATCTGCATGAGCAAAGTGTCACTTCTTCCTCATACATGGGTCTTTTCTCTCAGTTTTTATATTCATTTCAATCCATGTGCAGCATTTGGAAAAAGGAGAGCTATCTTTGTGGGACTGCTCCTTTATAAGTTGATGATACAAGCCCTTTCCTATGCAATTAATTTGTAGGGAAAAAATTAAGTCCAGCTATAAGAATATACAGGGTCTGGTGGAAATAACACCGGACCCTGTACATAAATGCACACAAGATGGACAGCAATTTGGACAATTCGCTTAAAATGTCATATAGTGAGCTTGAGTGTGATATTGTTACGTTACAAAATTACATGCGGATGATGTTGTAATAAAAGAGTTGGTATAGAGTACCAGCTCATAAAAAGGGGCATTATTTGTGCCAGACCTTGTATGTTTTCATAGAATAACCAAGTCTGCAAATGATATTTATAGAATGTTTTATGAATATGTTCTAGAGACTTTTGTGGAATAAAATCAGAAAGCAGCCAATCTAGGGTGTAAATTAAGGACTGACGATTGAGTCAATGTTATTGCAGAAACACTTCTGTCTTTGTAACTCCAGCACCCCCCAGATTGTGTGTCTTTACTTACTGCAGAAGAGGGGAGTGCTTCACCTCCACCTTCCCAAGTGCCACTTCATCAGTGCTCTCATCTAAGATGAAGAGAGAATCAAGTGATCCCTGAAGTCCCTTCCAGCTCTAATGTTCTGTGGGTCTTTATATAAATACACCCTTAAAGGGGCAAAGCTGCTTACTCAGTTTCGCTCCCTTTTCACCCTGCTCGAAAGGGTGCACTCATTCATAAGCAGTGATGTAGCCCATGGCATGGCCATAAACAAATGCATATAAGTAAAAATGTTAGAAACAGTGAAAATGCTACAATAATTTGAAGTACTACATGATTTTGTCATTCCTATCCCCTGCCCACCTTTCTGATCCCTGTTCTAAAACATCCCTGTGTCAGTCAACTATTCCATGTGCCCTCTTTCCCTTAGTGGGTATTGGGTGTGGTGGGCCATTACCTCCTACTATCATGAATCATAGCAATAGATGTTAGATGTTTCTCAGGGAAGCCCAGGTCCCCTCACCCCCAGGCCCACCTCTTGGGCTTTAGCAGCTATAACCCCTCCCTCTATTTCTGAGAGTATAAGGCGCCCCCAGAGGCTCCTGTTACTGGTAGAGTTAGAGTTTTTTTCATGGCCACATAACCTTTGTAGGTTGTGACTGGAGTATCACCTGTCCTTTCTTTCCTTACCAATAAAAACAATAAAATGCACATGTTCACTAAAAGTAAAAGGACATAGTATTATGGCATTTAAGGGATATTAAAATTCTGTTTTCTGGTATAATAGATCTTGAGCTTTCAGAATACTGTTTTAACAACTGATTTCTAGTACATATGTAAGCAAATGGTTCATATTTTATGTTAATGGTCACATAGATAAACTGAGTAAAAACCACAAACAAAACAAACCCCAAGAAATGTAAGCAACAATCGGGTCCCACCAGACATCGTTGATAGAAAAATATGTATTTGGAACGCCCCTGCCTGTGGGTTCAGCCTGGCCTCACTGCTCCTCTGAGTTCAGGGAACCACCTCTTGCTGTTCTCTCTGTGCTCCTGCCTCCCTGTAAGTTCCGTTTCGTTGTCATGAAAGGTCACTAGTCTTCTCCGTGCCTGAAATCTGACCCTACTTTTACGTCCCCAGCCCCTAAGGCTACATGTGTGGGCTACAGCTACTTTCCCATGAGCAAAATGCTTTGAGGAAAATGTATTCATCTTCAGAGGCTTTGTTCTGAGGTGATCTTGGACAGACATGTTTGGGGCTCTGTTCAGATACTACCTTTTTCTCTTTCCTCCTTCCTTAGAATAAATAAGAATTATTTACTCCCTCATGTCGTTAAAATATTTTTTTCAAGCAGGCTGACCTAGACTCGGTGTCTTTCTCCAGTTGCACAGTGTGAGCTGTGGAGGAAACCTGTGAGAGAGCCTGAGGGAACAGGATGGTACCATTTAAGCTTATTTATGGGGAAGTCTGGAAACATCCAAAGTGGTGGGGAGCAGCCGTGATGCCAAGTTAGGCCCCGAGATCCTGCACGTGTGAATTCTGCATTATGTGGTTCCAGCTCCAAATTCCGTGCCTCCCCTAGGTTCTAGCCAGCATGCCTCAGACTAGGAAGAAAAATAATTTCCACGGCCAACCTGCAGGCCCCAAGCTTAATCTGGGCTGTTTTGAGGCAATGGCCTACTCTATCTGCGACCACAACTCACCTTGGCAGTCAGACATGGCATTCTGTGCATCATTAGAATTCTCACGTATGTCCAGTTGTGTAATGTGCACATATATACTTGACACATGTGCACACATACAAAGTGCTCAGATTCTGCTGATAGAGCTTGATTATAGATGAAGGGCTCTGACAGATGTTAGCATTTTCCACACCACCCAAGGCCAACTCTTCAAAGTGATTCTGCACAGCTTTGTTACTATTTCATTTAAAGGGCCTCCTGTCTTTAAAGGTTATAATGAGATGTTATTTCTGCTCGTGATTACAGGGTGAAAGAACAATCTTTCCTCCCTCGCCTCTCTCACACGTGCATTTTCTGTGGTAAAACTGCCAAATCTATACTTGAGACCCAGGTTTGCCTGCGTGTAGCTACTTCTTGTTTCCTCTTCAGAGGAGTGACTTTCGAATCTGTTTTTGGATATTGGGTTGCCGTTTCCATGATTATTTATTCACTAAGTACTGACTGCCCACATGTGCTGGGTGCTGTTGTAGGTACTGGAGATCAATTAGGCTTTGAGTTTTGTTAGAAACTGGTCTGGAAGGCTGCTCACTTCCCTGCTTGATGGCTGTTTTTGGATCCCAACTGCCCGTAGCCACATGCAGACTCCTTAGCCTGCGTCCTACAGCCTCTGTCATTCAGATGAAACAGCCCCTCCACACCATTGCCATGCCCTCCTCCAGTCACCTTTATTTTCCTTTGCTTCTCTGGACCTTGGTTAGGACCCATTTCATATCCTTACTCCTCCAGTAGGCTTTCCCTGAGCCTTCCGAACTTGGGTCTCTTCAGTTTCTCTGGAGCCTCCTAGGACACTGAGCTCTTGCTACCTCCCGTTGCAGTTATTTGTATTAAGGTGTTTCCCCCATCCAGAGCCATAAGCTCCAAGGAGGGCAAGACTTCCTCTGTGTAGCGCTCTCGATGCCTTAGGTATCAGAGATTTACACATACTGAAAGAATGTGTGCTAATAAATCAGTCATTTAAGTTGCTTATCATCCACTTATTGAATTAGAATAAATCTAGCAAGCATAATGATATCGTACATCATTTTTAAAGCACTTGCTTTTCTTTCTGGCCATGTTTGAGGAGAAGCACACAGCAGCAGTTGTCTCGCAGCCTGAAGTTAGTTATGGAGCAGAATTTTAAAAGTTAGGTGGGATACGTGAGGCCCACCAGGTCGCAATGATGAGATTACTCATCATTGCATAAAATACCAGAGAGTAAAAGGTACCTTGCATTCAGTTCATCCATCCTCTTTATAATCCAGAAGGTGAAACTGAGGTATCAGTTAGCTGTGTGTACAGCTAATAAATAACAGAGCAGGAACTGGGGCTCTCCAGGTCCAGATCTCACACATAAGTCACATTCTCCTGATTTCAGTGCTCTCTTTGCTTTCTGTTCTGCACTGGTTTTGTGGGGAAAGGTCACCCAGATCTTTTCACAATCATCTCACAGAAATAAGAGCATGTTGATAGAGCATTAAACATTTAAATGAGGCAGGAAAAAATGGATCTAGTAGTGATACTGGCCTTGTGGTTTCACATAATCTGACTCAATTGATGACAGCACCTTCTGGGTATTTTTTTAAGCTTTTAAAAAATTATTTTTAATCATAATTGACATAGAATATCATATTAGTTTCAGGTGTACAACATAGTGATTCAGCATTTATGTGCCAAAGTGATCACCACAATAAATCTAGTAATCCCATACCTAGTTATAATATAATGACGTTATTGGCTATTCCCTGTGCTGTAAATTATAGCCCCGTGATTTAGCAGCTCCTGTTTGTAAAGCTAGTTGTAGAAACCCAGTCAGTGCCTGTAGTAATTACTTTCGAGGATGGTGGTGGGAATGAGGGAGCAGGGTATGGGGACAGGGTAGTGTAGCCTCATGGAAAATGCAGAGTTTGAGGGTTTCAGAGAGACCAAGGTTTGAATCCCAGGCTTGATTTACTTCCTGTGAGCATATACGTTCTTTGAGTTACTTGCTTCATCTCATATAAATTGCGGACAATTATAGCTATCTCCTGTAACTATCCAAACAACAGTTAACAAACAACAATTATATCTTTGCCGTTGGGATTGGAAGGGGGTGTCTGTACCTTTTACTTTATATATTTCTGCAGTTTTTATTTTTAATGAACACATATAACTTTCATAATCAGGAATAAAGCCAAAGGGATTTATTTTGAACAGCTAGCTTAGGGGGATTCTCATGGGACTGTGATATCCGTAAGGCTGCTGGGCTCTCAGTGAGTGAGAGCCAAGGCCATGCTGACGTTCCTGCCCCTTGTGCCTCATGTCCTGGGTCGGAGAAGCTTGTGTGTGACGGCATTTCTCCTCAGCTGTCAGCCCTGCCACCCTGCACTGCAATTCTTTCTCTTCATCCAATGTAGGCGTCCCCAAGTGAGCAGAATTTTGTGTCTTCTCTAGCTGTCAATGCTTGTCTTCAGAGGCTGTTCAGGTTTTCCTTGGTGTGGGCTGGTGCGTGCCCTCCATCACAGAGCCTGGATACAGATAACTCTGCTCCTTTTCAGTTTTCAAAGGCTTTTATTCTGCCTCCTTCATTTGGGGAGTACTAAAGTGAGTTTGGAAATGCGGCCTTTTCGATGCCGAAGGCAGTCCCACAAGTCTCATAGCCCACTTCACACAGTGCATCTCAAGTAACACACATCAAACCTTTGCTGTTAACACTTGGTGCTAGCATACTGGCTTTCATCCTGAGAAAATAAATAAACCAAACCAAACCCACAGCACTTTAAAAACACTAATTAATTTTCACCACAGGCCTAAGCTACATAGAAATGGCAAATCCCACTTGCCCCAATTTTATGTTTGGAGAAATCAGGGTAAGCAACTTTTTTAAGGCTACATGGGGCCAGATAACAGATGCTAACTTGAAGGGCTTGGGCTGGACCTGCCTGGGAGAAGGGCATCTGGCCAGGGCCAGTTGCCTTGCTGAATTCTCTTCTGCACAACACCATGTGGTGACTTGCCCAGAAACCCATTTACACATCAGCTTTTATTTTCTCCCCCCAGGGTTATGATGATGCCAAGTCCTCCCATTTCCAACTGACTACTTACTTATTTGCTTACTTTTTTAAAATTTTGGTAGAGCCTAGAAATTTTAGCCATGGCTTCCAAGAGCAGCCTGATAATTCCAGTTGTTTAAGGTCTGCTTGTATGCTGACGTTGATACTCAATACAAAAGTAGACTGGCCTCCAAATCACCCATTTCAGACCCATCAGCTGTGCCCACTCCTCCCTCCACACTGGAGTCTACGTCATACCCAGATCTGTTCAAGATTTTGGGATATCCAGACTCCCTCCTTTCTCTCCCAGTCTAGACCAGACATCTTCCTACCTCAGTTCCACAATCTGACAATCCGTAAGGATAAATAGATACACCTTTCTTGAAATAGTCAACCATAAAATTCTGAAAAAAAACATAAAACCTCACTAAATTTTATGAGACATCTCCAGTACGATTAAAATATAGTAAATCCACTTTCTAAATATTTACTAATCTGGTCAGATGTTTTAGGGGCTTTAGGGTGCTCATAAGTCTAAAATAAAACTTTAATAAATTTCTGAGAAGTAGGCTGTAGAAAGCTGAGTGCATGGACTGCCTGAAGTGCCCATCAGGTAAGGTGTTAGTAACAGCCATTTGCAGACAAAAGTCTGTTACCTCTGGCAGCATGTTAGGGACTGAATACATGTACCCTGTTTCTTAAGAGACTTTTGAATCAGTGGAAAAAATATATGCCCAGGAAATGATATTAACACAGTTATAAACCATAACGTTGTAGTAACACATTTATAAAATAAAATAGTAACAAATGATAAGCAATATAAATTGAATACATAAGTGCTAAGGAGAAATAAAGAAATAATGAGAGGCCTTTGGAAGTGATTAGGATAGACTTCCTCAGAAAGTATAGTTTTACATTTGTTTATTATTTTGACAACTTCAATTTTATCTTTTCTTGATTTTAATGTGAATGAAGGAAAAATGATACTTAACACTGTATTAATTTTCTATTGATGCTGGAACAAATTACCATAAACTTAATGATTTAAAACAACACAAATTTATCTTAAAATTCTATAGGTTACAAGTCTGATATAGGTCTCATAGGACAAAAAGTCAAGGTGTCAGCAGGGCCGCATTTCTTTCTGAAGGCTCGAGAGGAGAATCATGTCCTTGCCTTCTCCAGCCTTGAGAAGCCGCCCACCTTGCTTGGCCCATGGCCTCTTTCCTCCTTCTTAAAAGCCAGCAATAGAGGGTGGAGGCCTTTTCATAGCCCATCCCTCCAGCCCTGCTTAATGATTGTCACATTTCCTCCTCTGACCTCCTCCACATTCTAAAGGACTCTTGGGATGACATTGGACCCACTTGGATAAACCCCTATCATCTCCTTATTTTAAGGTCAGCTGATTAGCAACACTAATTCCATCTGCAATCTTAATTACCCTTTTCATGTAACCTAACATATTCACAGGTTCCTGGAATTAAGACATGGACATTATTAGGGGCCATTATTCTGTCTATCACAACAACTGCTCTGTTGCACTAAACTTTAGAAACTTTGTACAAACATAAGTGCATGGTGGCAAGTTCACGAATTTAATTGTCAAATTTTGGGTACAACGACAGCTCTGCTGGCCATTGCAGAAAGAGTCCCAAAACTGCTTTGAAGGGTAGATGAGACGCTGGCATCGGTGCATAGCTTCCTAAGGGGAGTACTTTGAAGGTGACCATAGTGATGTTGAGCAATGAGGTCTGTAGCACTTTTTCTGGGATGAGTTCACGAAATTGTCTTACCTCATGTATCACCAGTGTATTTTGGATTTATTTCATCAGTTCTTCCTGGTACACAGTGAGCAATGCACAATTCAAGCTTTTTCTTCCCAGGAAAGTTTTAATCTGATAACATCTTTGGATTTCACGTCTGTTAAATGTGCTCTGGTCTTTTAGGTAGTAACATCACTTACGTGTATGTTGGATATCCTTTGTCCTTTATATATGGGGGCTGTCCAGAAAAAATCCAGCCATGAATGCCTCTATTTTTCATATTACATGGCTGGACTCTTTCTGGACAGCCCTCGTGTATGTTCCCTTACCTCTATAGTTACATATTCATCTCCTTTTATGTTGTGAAATGTTTTCTTATTTCTGTATATTTTGATATTTTCATGTCGGTGTAGCTTTGTTACTGAATAAATTATCTGGTTTTTGCTAAATATGGAATAGTTAGATTATCTTTGGGTTCCATCTCTGCATGCTATTAGAATCATCTCAAATATAAATGCAGGAGGACTAGTTTGCACAGGATATGTAGAACTAGTTCAGTGATGCAATAGCCTGGAGATGAAGAAAAGAGGTCTGGTACAGTGGGCCTTCCTACTGAGGGAAAATAGTCTCTAGATGGTACCTTTGTGTTTGATGGAGCCATTGAGATGGAGCCAGTTTTATGGTCTCCTCAGCAGCCTGGACTCTGTTCTGGGTAAGCAGGTGGCTGTGCTCAGTTCCTTTCCCGATGCTTCCGTACTCCACGTTAGGATAGAGCCCCTGCATGCAGTATTGCTATCTAGTGTTCTGGAGATGCTCTCAGGCTTCCTGGCATAGGCTATTCCTAATACTTTTGACCCACAGTGATGAAAGGTTCTCATGTGGCAGTTCCTTTCTGTCCCGTGACCTGCCCTGATTTCCAAATTACGTGTGTGTGTGAGAGTCTGCTAGTATGTTTCTTACCTGTCTCCCAGGGCACCATGTTCTTTTCCCCAGGAAAGGAGCTTTCAGTCAGCTTTAGCTCCTTCCTTTAAAATGCAAGGCATGCTAGGTCCCCTGTGCTAGTTGCCTAGTTGCCCTCTTTCCTAAATGTTTCCACGTAAGCAGTTTTGAACAGGGTACACATACGATTAAATAAAGGAGTTGAGAGAACCCACATGGAGGGAAATAAGGAAAATAAACAAATGTTGACAATGCACTGTGTTCTGGGCACTGTCTAGGCACCGTCCCACCACTGCCCTGTCCCCTCTACCTGCAGTACTTTCTTTAGAGTGCATATCGCCATCTGGCATCATTATATTTTAAGTATTTAATTGTTTATTATCTTCCTCTCCCAATAAAATATAATCTCCATGAGGGCAGACGTTTTTGTCTTTTGTATCTGTTACTGTACCCAAGCGTCTAAAACAGTAGCACAGCAAAAGGCAGTTGTAGAATAAATGTCCTTATTTATTTAAAGAAAAAGAAAAAAAAAGACTTGAGAAAGACTTTAACAGATTTTTAAAGAGATTAAATGGATGTCAGAGGTACTTGACTTGTAATAGCTAATATTTGTTCATAAAGGAAGATACAAAACTTAGATTTGGTTTTATTGATCAGAAGTTCAAAAGACTTCAATTTACTTGAGTCTGACACTGATATAGTGACTTAAGCATGAAGTCACAATTATTTTCACTGCTTACAAACATTCATTGCTGAGCCTTTCTTCTATCATTTTGTAAAAATATGCTTCAGAAAATAATTTGGTCCACGTCTGACTTTCAGCTAGCTCTTTTCTCTAAAGAGAAAATAAAAATAAAGAGGAGGGAGAGGGAAACTCAGCTTAATTACCATATTTTAATACAATATAATATAATACATATTTTGCCTGAGATGTAAGAATGATTTGTAATAGTATATTTCATTCAAAGAATGCTGAGGGTTGGATTTTGGTTATTTCTTGGAGAAGTTAGAATATAATACCTTGTTGGTAACTGTTAACAACTAATGTTTTAAAATGTTAATTTTAGAGTCTGAAAACAGTCTAAACCTTTCCCTTTTTCTAATTTCAACCATATTTTCAAATCTATATGAGTTTATTTTTAATCTTTTCATGAATTATAAAGAGCAGCATTTACCCTGCATTGAGCTCAAATGAATATACATCCTTTTGAAAAGAAAATACTGACAGTGGAAACCGAATGAGAAAAGAATGGAAAGAGCTGTGCATAAATCACCAGACGCTTGGAAGAGCATGTAAGCAAATCTAAGAATGGCGTGTTTTTCATAATTTTATATTTTCACTTTTAAAAAATCACTTTCCAAATTGTTGATGGTTTGGCAGCTCCAAGGATGACATCAATCCTCCCATGGCGTAGTATCTGCTTTCTTTTAGATAACTTGATGGCACCTCATCAAGTTTTGGTGATGAAGTTGAATTAAAACCCAACTGGGTTGAAGTATAAATTCCCCTAACTGCTAAACCAAACACACTCCTGACCTTAGGCGTGCTTTTGGGCACTCCCGAAAACTTACATTGTCCATAGGCTGCTTTATTTCTAGAAGCAGAGGTAAGCAAGTGAGAGAAAAACACTCCTTACAGTTACTAATCATGTCTGTCAGAAATCACTGTATCATCAGTGCAGTACTCCAGCTGTTCAGATGCTTTCAGACCAATCATTCCCTTCGTTCTACCTTAACCTGACCCCAAATCAGGAGTATAATCATCTTGGCATTGTTTTCCCATTTCAGAAAATCTCAGATAGTTCCTTGGACTATAAGCTTTCTCAGTGCAGGGGTTAGATTCTGACCATCAATGAGGTGGTGATGAAAAGATAATACTAGAAATTAGGCTATTAATGGGCAAGAAAAAAGCAGTCTGTGAATAGTGCTAACAACTTTCCTGTGTGTCCTAGGAACTCGTGACCACCAGGTAAAAGCACTTGCATTTTAAAGGTCGGGTCTGCCATCCTACTCTAAACCAGTGTTTCTCAAGCTTGAATCAGTGTATGAGTGACCTAACTCAGGAAGCTGAGGTGGGACCTGAATTCAGCATTTCTAACAAACTCCCCGGTAGTGCCAGGCTGCTGGCTCTCTGACCACATTTTGCGTAGCCAGCCCCTAGTCTAAAAAGGACTTTCACCCAAAATGAAGCTCGAGATTTATAATGTAAAATATGTGCATGAATATCTGATTTAAGACTAATTAAATGTTTTTGTGAGATATGCAATTAAAGGCAGAGGTACAAGACCTTAAATTTAAGAAATGTTTTATAAGTGTTTATAATCCCACCACCACCACCCCAAGTTCCTACTTAGGGTAGTTGGATAGCAGTTTACATTATTTTTCTCATTATCCAAATGCCAAGTTGTTTTCTGATCCCAAAGTCATCTGGTGTTTGATGAAAAAAAAAATTCAAAGTATATTCACGTCATCAGGACATGAAGATATTAGAGCTCATCTCAGAAGCTTGGCTCCTTTTTCTTTTGGTTCCCGATGTTCTCATTCTGTCACCATTCAGAAAGAAAACCCAAACTTCCAAAAATGGCAGTAAATTGAACATCTTCCACTCGAGTCCAGAATGAGGAAGCCAAGTTCTCCTACCCCAATGATCTGAGCCCCTGTGTGGGTAGCGGGATCTGACTCCTTTCAGGCCCTCCCTCCAGGGGTTGGGGATAGGCAAGCTCCAACGAGCCCCCAGAGAGAAGTCGCAAAACTAGCTAACAACTCTTCTCCTGTCTGGAAAGGAAGAACATTCCACAAGCTCTTGCCCATGTAAATGGCTGAGAGGTCACTCTGGCATGGGATTTGTCTTCCATGCATCCTTTTGGCTTCTCAAAGCAGTAACTGGGACACCTGTTGTCAGTCACTCTGTCTTTGAGGGACACAAAGCAAGTCCTTACCCATTGTCATTACATGAGCTCATTCTACATTCTGCACTCAGTAAGCTTGTTTTCTCTTCTCTCCTCTCAAAAATAAAGGCATAAATATAGCTACAGTTTCAGAGGATCTTAAAATTGGATCTAATCACTTACCACAGAGGAAAAAATGGTACAATTTGATGTTTCTATAATATTGAAAGAAGAAAACCTACTTCTTTTTTGCACATGAATTGGTGCCTTTGTTTGGCATATCCTGAGAGGACTCAGTACAAGTTTCCTTTAAAGATTGAAAACAAAACATATGCAATATTTAAGTGGGAAATAAAAAGCACAATGTAAAATTTTGTGTGCAGTATCATCTCAATTGTATAAAAAAGTATGTAGGCATCAACATAGGAGTAAAAAGATAAACCAAAATGTTATGGTGGTTCCTTAGCTTTAAGAGTGAGATTATGGATACTCTTTGTTATCATTTTCTTCCTGTTCAGGGTAGGACAGAATTTCTACAAGTTTGTATTACTTATACATTTAAAAAGTAGAACAAAAATCTAACAGGAAACAAAGCAACACTGTGATCAGGCTGGAAGTCCCCGAGCCTTTACCTCCAACCACCAGATGTGTCTAAATCTCTGTTCAGGGACTTGGGTCTGTAGTTAATTGTTTGATGTTTTTATGTGGTGCAGATCTGTGTACTGCCTCGGCGACAGGAATAAATTAGAGTGTCTCGGTAAAGACCAAACTCATCAATTTTCCTAAAATCTGTATTTGATTAATTCTACAAAGGTCCAGGTCAAAGTTATTCCTCAAACCTTATTATTTTAATAAAGCAGCCCAAAGTTTCCACGTTTGTCAGGAAATTCATTATCACTGTAAAATAGCAAAAGGTCACAAAATGTCTTCTTCCCCAATCAAATAGCATATAAGAAAATTTTCTTTTTCTCAACAATTCATTATCCCAGCAGAACCAAGAGAAACCTCTGACATTTCAGATCCTTTTGCTTCAGGGGAAATAAATGTTCCATAGATCATGGAGAAAAATGACAAACAAATTAATGAAAAACAAATACACGGCTGCAGTATACCCAGCCATGCCAGACCAAACACAAGTCAGAATCGGCTTTTATTCTCAGGTCTTGCCAACTCTGAAGAGTGACAGTTTCCATAATGGCATCAGCACTTCAGTTACAGAAAGTTGTACACACTCCAAAGAAATACAAATTAAAGAAGCATGCAGTGGAAAAACAGAAAGAGAAATTCTATCATTTCATGCATATTTAACTGTAGTGGGAAAGTCATTGCTGGCAAAGCATTATTGAAATCTTGAGCTAATAAGTGGAAGCATTCTAGAAGTTATTCACCCCTCTTCTCATAATGCTTTATACAGAACTGTAACTTGACTGAATTTAGAAGAGTTTTCCCACATCCCCAAAATTCCTTCCTTTAATTCTGCCTCATTCTGGCCACCTTTCTTCATCTCTGAACTTCGTCAGGAATTATTTTATGTGTGCTTTCTCCATATCTTCAATTTCCATGCATTTACAAACTATTAATTTTAACATGAAGTACATTAGTACATTTTTGTTTTTATTTTTTTAAAAACAAAAACAATATAAAACTGGGACCAGCCCCAGTCCCCTCCCCAAAGACAACCAATGCTAACAGTTTGTCTTCCAGACCACTGTAGATATACTTACTTTTAAAATGTGGATGTATGGAGGGGTGTGTGTGTGTGCGTGTCTGTAAAATACTTTCTTCACATAAATGGTATCATACAAAATGCACTTTTTTGTGACTTTTTTTTCACTCAACCGTCTGCCTTGGAGATCTTTCCAGCTCATCCATACAGTGTGGTGGTTCTCCACTGGGGGCCGTCTTGCCCTCTGGGGCACAGTTGGCAATCTCCGGAGACATTTTTGGTGGTCACAATCTGGGTCGTAGTGCTCCTGGAACCTTGTCGGTAGAGACCAAGGGTGCTGCTAAACATCCCATAATGCACAGGACAGCCCATGACAAAGAATTGTCTACTCAAAATGTCACCAGTGCTGAGATTGAGAAACCCTCATGTGGATCTTTATTCTTTTAACTGCTGCATATTATTCTGTAGTTTATTTGACCAGTCATGTAACAACATATGCAATTTTTTAAAAAAACGTATTTATTTAGGCCAATCCGTGAGTGTTTATCTGCAATCTGTCTTCTTCCACAAACACCCCCTAGGTTACCAGTGGCCTCCTAATTCCCAAATCCGTGGCTCCTCTTCAGGATGCGCCACCTTGGCCTTCTTCTCTAGGAGCACTTGGCCCCGGGCCTCATGGCCCTACTCTTTCTTATCTCATGACTCCTGTTGCCCCTTTCGGTCTCTGTGACTGGCCAGCCACTATATCCTGAGCACTTGCTGTCCTCCAGGACCATGCTAGGCATTGGGGATGTGAACATAAACTGTGAGAAGGTCCCTGCCCTGGTGACCCTCTGGTCTAGGGGACAAGCACACAGCTGAGGGGTGCATGTAGTTTGCTGAGTGAGTGAATAAAGGATTCAGTATGGTATAAAAGATTTTAAAGGACAATAGAAAATGTGGTTCCTTCATGGCTGAGAATGTACTGCCTATTTTATCTTCTTCACTACTACTCCCATTGCATATATTTTAAAAAATCAATCAAGAACAACGCTTTCCTCACATTTCCCCACCATCATTCTTTTTTCCTGCTTTGAAACAGCAACAGCACTGCCTTTGCTTTTGCTCTACAGAGAATGCACTGAGCCTGGGCCAAGGCCGAGGAAAGATGGAATTAGAGAAGCAGCCCTGCTTGCTGTTGGCCCAAGGGGAGGAAGCAAGTTTGGCGCTCCCTCCTCTCTCCATCTGCAGCTTCCTTCTTCTCCCCCTTTTTCTCAATCTCCTGGGGTTGTGGGACTGTCACCTCACCAGGGGACCCAAGGAGTGGGCTAGCTGTAACTGATGCCTGGCCCTTTGTTCCCTGATCAAGGGACCTTAAGCCTCTACCTAGAACCTGACAATAAAGGAAGTCTCGGCTATAAATCCAACTCAGTGCTCAGATTTGACTCCTTAAACATGTACTGCATGCTCACTGTGCAGGCCCTGGGGAGATACAGAGATAAATGGGACATAAAGCAGAATAAACCCAACCCTAAAAAGAGGATTGAGCAAAGTTACTTAAGGAGAAAAGGGGCATTAGTTGTGATACAGGATCGAGCAAGGTACTAGAACAGCATTTTCCCTCTTTCTTAGAAGTTAGAGCAGCTATGTTTGATGGATTCTTTTTATTTAAACAGAAGGAAAGTAGGATTTCTGAAAGGAAGAATCAAGTGTCAAAAGAGCTGGATTCTAGAGCACCATTCTGCTGAGCGCAATGTAGTTAGGGATGGCCCCGGACCGTAGGCAAGTTTTTATCTTGGATATTGATCTTGGGTCTCAATGAAAGCATCCAAGATTGTGGCTGTCTGAGTCCCAATTCAAGTCTGAGCAGCCCAGACTTGACAAGTCTGGTGTATGTCAAGGATCTTTATTTGACTCATTTCTGTTTAAGTTCATTTTACTTAAGACACGTTATCGAATTCTTAAAGGCACACCCACTGATTGCTTCAGATCTGTGTGTACATGTTCTACAGGGTCTATATTTATAATTGCCTATGTTGAGGCTGGGTGGAGTCCTGGGAGCATAAATGATCTAATTCAAGCATAGAGGCTTTTACCGTAAACTACAAGCCCTGATAGACAAAGAGCAGAAAGAAAGATTTAGCAGATGAGTGGGATTGGGGAAGGCAATGCAAATAGGGGAGAGAGTGAAGCAGTTGGTTGAACAGATCAGTGAACAATAATAGTAACTGTAACTGTTGTTTGTTTTTAGTCTACGAATGCCCATTTTTTTATCTCTCCACGCAAAGAACTGACTGAACCTGAATGGGAAGGCAGGTAGAGTATTGCTACAGACATTCCCAGAGGGGCTGCTGTATTCATTTCCTCTTGCTATATAACAAATTACCACAAACTTTGCAGCTTAAAACAACACCTGAGGTTAAAATTCTGGGCAGGCTCAACTGGGTGCTCTGCCATGGGTCATGAGGCTGCAGTCAAGGTGTCAGTCAGGCTGGGCTCTCACCTGGAGGCTCTAGGGAAGAATTTGCTTCTAGGTTCTTCCAGGTCATTGGCCAAATTCAGTTGCTTGTGGCTGCAGGACTGAGATCCCTGTTTTTCCCACAGGGACTGCTCCTCACTTCTAGAGGCTGTTCTCAGGTCCCTGTCCCATGATCCTATTCATCTCAAAGTCAACAAGAACCTTCGAAGCCTTGTGGAACCCCCATGTTTCTACAATTTCTCTGACTTTGGTTAGGAACCAAAGAAAGCTTTCTATTTTTAAACAGCTCATGATTGGGTTGAGCTAGCCAGATAATTTCCCTATCTTGAGGTCACTGATTGGATCTGCATCACATTGGCAGAGTCCCTTTTGCCTGAAGTCAAATAATCCTGGGAGCCACACTGGGGGCAAAGGTCATGGAGTTTAGGATTCAGTCACAACAGCTGCCCGGGGTGTAGTTTTAACTGACCTTTAAATGACACCTGGAGATCCAGGGCTCACTGCACAGAAAACTGTGACTGGGGGTGGGGGTGGGGTGGGGATGGAGAGTGACACAAGGAAAAGAAATCGTTCTCCAGAAGCTAAGAAGAGGACTCTTGAAGGCAGAGTCAGATGACTGAGCCGAGGAATTGAGCTCCTTTCATCAATAAGCATTTTGCTGAGAAGCTTCTTTGCTAGGCCTCATAAGCATTAGAATAATGAAGGAGAATATGGGGTCCCTGCCCTTTAGGAATTCACGGACGAGTGAGATTATAAGATATCTCCTAGACAGGAAATGCTGTCCTGATCACATCTATCCCTGAGAAATCTACAAAGCTTCAGAATAATTTTATTTATTTTATAGGTTGGCCTGAGTACCTGCTGCTGTAGTAGCTGCCACCAACTTTCTACTAAAGGTAATTCAGGCTGTAGAACCAAGGACTTCAGAGCCTTGGTTGTAGTTCTACAAGGGGCCCTCAGGGCTTCAGGGGCCTCCAGCAGAAATGGCAGCAATGGCAGGGACCAGGAGCCCAGCATTATAGGAAAAGTGCCTTCATGGAGAAAGAAGGGCCCCAGGGGACCACCTTGCTCAGGTCAACCATGAACTACCACAGATGAATCATTCCTCACTGTATTTCTCCAAAGATGAGAAGTCATGAGTCCCCCTCATAGTCCAAAGTTATTTATTTTACCTTTTCCCAAAATGTAAAATCCTTTCCCTTTGTTCATTCCTTTGTGGAAATAAAAAACAAGACCTTTACATTCCTCTCACCATAGGAAGTCACATGCTTTCCTCTGAGCATTCAAATGAATAACGTTTGGATATTTCCTTATTACGTAATAGAATCTGGACCTGAGGGGAAAAAAGTAAAGTCAGAAGAAACAGAGATCCAGAAAAGCCATCTTCAGAAAAATGTGGGAGTAGGCTGAGATGCTTTCTTCCACTCTTTTTGGACAGGCTGCCATGCACCATTCCACAGGTTGCTCACTGCACGAGGGCACAGCCTGCCCTCCATTGCCAAGTCATGCTTCTTGGCACAGAAAGGTTGTCTTGTTCTCATTTGAATAAGGCACTCTGCAAACTTGTGGGTCTGGCTCTTTGTGGCCTGTTCTCTCCTTATCTTGAAACTGTGAGTCATAGTGAGATGTATGAAGAGCAATCAATCTCTTAGATTAAAAGGAGGGAAGGAACAATACAGACTAGAAGGAAAGTCCAGCAAAGAGTTCTTGGGGAAAGCCCTTAGGAAAGAATGGGGAAGGGAGGTGGCTGAATGATCTCCTAATTAGGAGTTTTAGAGAGGTGGTCTGCCCTGTTCAGCAACTGTGAGGCTAGAAAATAAGCATTCTCTTTAAAATATCATTTTATGTACAGTCAGTTTCATGAGAAGATGACTGGGTTGTGATTCAACTTAACAAGACTAAGTCTAAAACCTTTCATCTTACACACGGTTTTTTTGTTTGGCTGGTTTGTTTTGTTGTTTTTATTGGGTTTGGGAACTTTTTGTATTCCTCTGTATATTCAACAAATACTTCTTCGTACTGATTATGTTCACAGCACTCCCCTAGTCATTGTATATAGTGGTCCTCAATCTTCAGAGTATGTAAAAAATCACCTGGGCAGCACCTTAAAAATACAGCTTCCTGGGCCCATCCTCCATATAGCTTCAGGATCTCTGAAGCTGTATTTGAATCAAACACCCAAGCAGTTTTTAAGGTACAAGGACTACACTTTGAGTAAGGTTGTTATAAGGGATGGAAAGAGTACAACCCAGAGTTCCTTGTCCTCAAAGAGCATGTAAAAAAGTCAGGGAAATAAAATACAGATAGATTTCAAAATAACCCATAAATATGTAGCAGTGGATGCCCAAGAGCTAAATGAGTAATACAGAAAACAGAGAATAGGTGAGATATGGGGAGAGGAAGAATATGCCTGGAGTTCTCAGAAGATTTCAGAAGAGATTGGATTTTAAAAGAAGGAAGCGTGCATTTAAGGTGGGGAATATGTATTAATAACAGCACTGTGATCTTACGTGGTGGCAAACAGCTCAAAGCCACCTAGGGGGACACTAAATTGTATCTCCTCATTGCTTCAGTGATGATCCCTCTTGAACCACAACCTTATTCTTTCTTTCTGGGTTGCTTTTAAGAATATTTCATAAGAGATTGCACATGTACTTGGAAAGAGAGATTAATCACAGTTGAAATATATGCACTGAGTTATGTATAATTTCAGCCTGATTTGTTTTAAGTGTCTATACTGTTGAAAAACTATATAGACTCCAAATGGCATCTGATTATTAAATTCAGATGCCAGAGCCTTTCATGAACAACCAGCATTTTTGCTCTGTATATTTCTAGCATACTTTTTTGCTCTGTATATTTTCCTTCAGAAGTGGGAGCCCTACTGCCAATCAGTGAAATCAAGGAAGTGGTCACGAAATTAAATGTGAAAACACTATCCACCTTTTGCCATATGGAGCCTTTGTTTATTCATTTAACCCATACTTCAAGCTCATTCTTTTTAAATGGATTACTATCTAAGTGTTTTTACTGGAGAGTGTTTGATATTTCTGTTTTATAATTCCCTTTCTCACTCAAGCAATTTTGCATATCAGAATACGGTTTCAGAAAATATATTTAGTAAAATGAGAAGAAAATGAAGAGAATTCTCTTTAACTGATACTTGTAATAAATACAAAATGAGAAAAATACAGATTTGAATAGCACTACATGATTCTGTGATTTAGACAACAAGTCACTGCTATGTGTTTTGTTTTGTTTTGTTTTGTTTTTAAGTAATAAATAAATGCTGTATGGCTTCAGGTGGAGACTACATCTAAAGTTTAATTTGTATAACTGCAGAGTGAAAAAAACTATCAGTGGAAGTATATTTACTTACTCCTTCTGTATACACTCATAATTTGTAAAGTTATTAATCACCATCAATTATTCTTATGCTCATGTGTGCCCAGTACAATTCTGAGTCCTCTAAGCTTCATCTAATGCTACATCATATGTGTGTGTGTGTGTGTGTGTGTACACACAGAAGGTTCCTGTAACTGTTCTATAATGTGACCTTATCAAATATTTGGGGTTATTTTAATCATACTAGTATTCATTTCTACCAAATTGATCTTGACTATCGTATTGCCAATCCCAAATCTATTACTTGAGAGCGAGTGGGGGAGGGGGGCGGGAGAGAGTGTGTGTGTAACATGTACATCAAATTTGAAGGTTCCTTGAACAGCTTTCCCAGCCTGGTTTTAGACTGGTTGTTCACTGAGGAGCTCGCTGGCTCTCTCTCTTCTCCCTTCTGTAAAACTCCTCTTAGGCCAGGTGGGCGCCCCCTCGGACACTGTGCTTTCCCTGGCTCATGCCTGTGCTCTTGTTTGTGCTTCTCTGTGCGGTTCCCAGGACCTAGCAGACAGCCGAGCTCTTGCCTAAGCCTGTGGAAACACTGACCCACACCTCGAGCGGGACAGCCTTGAGTACTTTTCTAATTCCAGAGTGATTTGCTTTTGGTTCCCAATATGGGGACACATAAGCATATATGACCCTGGTGTACTCTTTCCTGATTACAAGGATGTGGCACTTCTCCTAATCTCTTGAACAGTCAAGTGGATCTGAATTCACATCTTCCAGGTGGCACTTGGCCAAAAATTCTGGATATTTAATCTCTGGTGCAGGGTTAGTTCAGTTGGCCTTCTAGTTTAAAAAAAAAAAAAAATGGATGAAATGTGAAATACTGTCGTTTTCCATCTGTATTAATAATTACTATTTTCCAAATATTGTCTCTGCTTTTTCTGTATTCATTGCTTCACACAATATATAGTTCCTGAGATTACTTGTTGATACACCCAAAAGAGAGTTTGCTTTTCCCTCCCACACATCTGTTTTGCTTTATGTGAGAGAAATTTCTCATGCCAGAATGGCTTTCAGTGGATATAGGCAGTCTGCTTTATGTTGAGCCTCTGCAGTTCACAGATGCAAATGTTTAAAAAGCAGTGAGGTTAACGTGGTTATTTCTTCATCTGAAATGTCCCCAGTCACTACTTATGTCCTTTTTAAAAAATATTCGTGTGTGTGTGTGTGTGTGTGTGTATTATAAATCCATTGTGTGTAATCCTATAGCCTTGCCTCATAATTCTCATATCAGAACTGAATTAACTCTTCAGTGGGCCCCTAGGATGAATTTCTGGATTCTATAGTTTATATTGCTAGTTTCATTGTGTCCTCTTGATAGAATTGAGATTCTCAGGGAGGAGGGAGTGAGGGAAGCAGTTTCACTATCCAGAGCTAAAGCCGATTAACCAAAGGAAGAACCCCCCACACACACAAATTTCAGCCGATCCATGTATGCCCTCAACTATTGAATCAACCAGTATTACTGAGCACTCATTGTCTTACTCTCCTAGGGAATGTGGGCCAGGCAAGGGTAATAGATGAACGCTAACCTCAAACAATGGGCAGTCCAGTTGGAAGACGGGACCTAAAGTTACAGACAGCGGGATGGCAGTGTGCAGGCTTCTGCCCTGCATATGCGCGGCCCCACAAGAGTGGAGAGCCCTCAGCTTATCACACTCACAGCTCCAGGTATTTCTTCCAAATTTTGCACTTCATCTAACACTTTAGGACCTGAATTTTCCACAGAAACTTACCTAACTTTTCTTGTATCTCTCAGTTATGTTACGTAAAACCTTCTGTGTAGCAAAACATTAACTATGTTAACAACACTAGGTCGAAGATTCAAGGCCTTTGAGTCTTGAGAGAAGTCCAGACAATCATTTTCTGATGCAGCTGAGCACAAGCATTAGTGGTTGGAAGTTCCTGAAACTCCCAAAGCGCAGGGAGGCCAAGTATAGATCCTGGTTGAAGATGTTTAACTAACGTGGTCCCCAGTGGTCCTCACTGTTTGCAGATGGAAGGCCTTGTGTTTTCTGAAAATATTCTAAATAAAAACTCAAAAGCCAGTCAATGCTAATGGCAGTTTTGTGATTGAAAGTGCAGCTCTGTGGGTGTCTAGAATTAGAACTGTGTAGTGTGTTCCCCAGAAAATAAGCTCACGTGGCAAAAATAGACAAAATCTACACCCCCCTGCCAAATGATGTCAACAGAAATCTGGTCTGCTTTATGAAATGGAATGTAGGTTTCCAAATTCTCTCCACAGTCTCTTTCCAAAGCAAATGAGAAACAAATAATTCACAGGCACCAACTTTATTTTTCCATTCAAAGCAAAAAAATTTTCACTGTGCTGCTTCTCCCTGAGTTCTCTTTGGAATATTTATACCATCGGTAGCAGAAATTCACGGGATCTGAATGCTGGTTTTGGACACACGTTTAATCACTTCCATTCTGTTTCTCCAAAAGAGAAATAACTGTCCTACTCTGCGCACCTGAAGAAAAGACAGATTAACATTATGCCTTGGTAGGGAGATCTGAGGGGACAGGAAGTTTGAGAAGTAAGTAGAGGTTAGGAGAGCTAAGTTTGCTAAGGATAGGCTGGGGAGCAGTGCCTTTTCTTCTGGGGCAACAGGTGGGACACTCCATCCTGGATCAAGGGGTCCAATGGGAAACTCACCACACTGAGCCACCAGACCAAGGTTTGACAAGGAGGGACTAAAGATGGGCCCAGCTTATATAGCCTATACCTTCTATCCACGTTAAGCTGCCACTGATTCCCCTCTGAGACCTGGGGTTCCAACGTCAGCCAGAATCACAGGGCCAGGCAAGTGGGCATGTAGCTTAAGAAGTACGTCAATAGGATGGGGTTCAGGGCCATGCCTGCAGGCCTGCTGCGAGAAGAACAAGGCCGGATGATCCAGGTCTAATGGGCAGGTCATCGGTATGTGGTTATCAGAGCAGGAGCATGGCAGTTACAGCCCACAGACAGCCAGTGTGGCCAGATGCTGCCTACCAAACAGCTGCAAACCTGCTCCTGCCTGGTGTCAGACCTGGTCCTGGGATCTGGCTGGCCTCAGCCTGACTGCAGCATAGATCTCCCAGCTCCAGCTGAATGGCAAGAAGTGCTGCTTGCTCTGGGAGCTGAGCCAGACTTGATAGCCTCCTCCCCAAACATGCTCCAGAATAATCTTCCTCCTTGTTTGTTTCTCACTCCTTCTAGCTCCTCTGTGGGACTGGCCCTTGGTGTAGACATAGGAGAGAGTTACCCATGATGTGTGCCGAAAGGACTGTCACCAGGTGTTTCTTCCCCTGGCTGGAGGTGGGCCTGAAGTCCTCTCCATCAGCATCACTTGCCCACTTAGCCTCCCTTAGTGAGTGCCCAGTGCCTGCTCCAGAATAGAACTGGACTCAAGTGCCCACTGTAGAGGACCTGCCTACCCAGGCCGGGCCCCACCAAGTGGTTCAGCCCCATTTCCTGACCTAGCTCTCGTGCTCAGCAGTGCCGTGTTCTTCCTGTCCCCCAAATATGCCGCATGCATTCCTGCCTCCTTGCTCTCCTTCAGGCTGTTCCTTTTTGCCTTCCTTGCCTTCCTCTGCCTGGTATAATCTGGCTAATCCTTTGAAATCCAGTTTAAAAGTAATCTTCCATGAGAAGCCCTTCCCAGTGAGCCCTGCATCACCTTTCCAGGCACAATGAAGAACATACTCATTGTGTCTCCCACAGTGACCACTCAGCATTTCACATGCACCTCTAGGCGATTATGAGGGGCTCGTTGTCAAGATTCCAAACTTCTAGAAGACAGGGACCTGCGTATATATCCATCATTGTTTCTCTTCCCAGCAAGTGCCTGGAAGAAAGTTCATAATTTACACATGTCTGTACTGCAAATCCAGTACCTTAGTTGGAAGCCTGTAGCACTCATTAGCATGTTAGCTCTGACTAGTTGAGAAAGTCAAAAGCAGGGCAAGGGAAATAGCTAACATCTATTAATGCCTCTTTGAGTGCTGTCCCGCCTCACTCCACATCCCACAGAATGTTAGCCAGGACATCATTGGCTTGAGTAGGAGGGCTGAGGGGGCTGCAGACAGGGCAGAAGCATCAGCCAACTCTGAGTACTGGGCCATCCTGAAAGCTGGAGTGAGATTGGTCCCTTGTGGCGTTAACAAGTATTTGGCTTTCTGAAGCGGCCTGTGGCTCTGGGAATCAGGGAAATGCTTTAATAGGAATGCTTCTCTGTACTAGGACGTGTAAATGCAACATGAAATGAATCTCACTCCACCCAATGCAGGATGTGCTCTGCGAGCACACTGGGCTGCTCCAAGCCAGCTACGTGCCCCAGGATGGTGTCCTCCCAGCCACGCAGGAGGTCGTGCAGGCCTTGTCAGAAAAGTACCTTAAAAATCACGTGGAGGCAGACATCTGTATGAACTGGAGGTCTCAGTCCATTCAGGCTGCCCTAACCAAATACCATGGTCTGGGTAGCTTTTAAACAACGGAAATGTAGTTCTCACATTTCTGGAGGATGGGAAGTCCAAGTTCAAGGTACCAGTGGGGTAGTGGCCTAGTGAGGGCCCACTTTCCTGGATCATGACCAGTGCTGCCTCTGGAGCCTGTTTTCTAAAGCATTAATCCCAATGGTGAGGGCTCCACCCTCATGACTGAAGCACCTCCCAAAGGCCTCCTTATAGCATCAGCTTTTGGGGTTAGGATTTCAACATGTGAATTGTGGGGGGAGGGGACATAAACATTCAGATCATAGCACTGGGTGTGTGAAAGTATTAGGGGGTTACTGTTAATGTTCTAGGAAACATTGCTTATCTTTGCTCATTAAGTCATTATTAATATGCTAATAGTATTGTGATTATGGTTTTTCTTTAAAGAATCCTTGTCTTTTAGAGATATATATACTTAAATATTTACAGATGAAATGTTGTGATGGCTGGGGTTTACTTTGAAAGAATGTGGGGAGGAGGGAAAGACAGGAAAAGGTAGAAAAAGATTGGCCACAAGTGGATAATTATTGGAGTTGAGAGTTGAGTACCTTGGTGTTTATTATGTTATTCAGTCTACTTTGTGAGTGCTTGAAATTTTTCATAATAAGGTGTTTTTTTAAGTATGTGGGAAAGAAGATGGAAATAAGGTTATTTTGTCCTCATCCCTTCGGTTCTTGGGTTTGCCTCTCTCAAGGTCACCCCGAGGCTCTCCTAGTTAGAAAAGAAGGTCCCAGTTATTGTCATCTCTACCCCTTCAGCACCTTCTTAAAAGGCCTTGCTTTCAGGTTCCTCAAATATGTTTAAAGAGCTTTGAAAATAAGACGTGCCTTCTCCTGCTGATGCACGTACCATGGGGGCTGCCTGAAGTCCTGGAAAAGCAGGTCTGCACCCTGAACTCTGGGCTCAGGCACCTTCTGGGACGAAGCACTTGCCTCTTTCCGTGGGGAGTCCCTGCTTTCTCAGTGACAGATTATGGAAGAGAAGTGTGCCATTTGCACTCTGCCCGAATCCCAGGGAGCTCTTCCTGGAAGCCAGCTGCGGAAGTTGTTACCCGATAGAGCCTGGGGACACCAGCCTGGTACGCACACACGCTGTGGAGGGCAGGCTCCACTCTGAATTATTTAATCTTGGAAGTGTTTCTATTTTATCTCCCACACAGACTGGATGGTCCAAAGTCCATTAACTAAACATTTTCCCAAATGGATTTTCATTGGCCCCATGTCCACCACCCTCTTTGCTTCCAGAACACCCACCACTGCCGCCGCCATACCGCACCATGGAATGCTCTGTGCTCACTTTATCCTCAGCTCTTCCCCTCTTCACGGCCCGGCTTTCTGCCTATACAGACCACAGACATGGTTACAAGCAAGTTGGGAAAGATAGCTAATTGGGGGTGTCAGGGAGCAGAGGAGGAAGCGTGGCAAGTGGGTGCCAGCTGGTGATGTTTTAAATGGAGTGATGTACAATGCAGGAGTTTTGAGGGATGCCTACCCCTTTGAGTTAACATCTTGTCTAGCTTCCTGTGCATGATCCATTTTCGAAGGGTGTGACTTGGAGGAAGCTACGAAAGCCATATTTAACCACATTCCAGATGCCCTAAGAGCTGGGGGGAAGAGTGAATACAGATATGACTAAGTCAGGATCCAGGAGCTGCTGACAGTCAAGAATAATGAGGCAAATCTAACAGGTTGGAATGTAATCGGGATAAATGTAGAGTGTGTGCTTGGGGCCCGTTGCAGAGAGCAGGTCAGGGAGGAACGGCTGACGAGGAACTTGGTATGAGGCAGCCATATGATGCGACTGCACGGACCTACACATTTTTAAAAATCCAGTTGCATGGATAAAAGAAGTTGAAAGCATCACTACTGTAATGTATCCAGAAAGCTTCTGAAAGGGGTCATCTCAGTAAGTGTTAGCTGTTAGTATGAATAGCATTCCACCCTCTCTGGTGGGGCCCAATCCCGTGTGTTGCGTGCAGCAGATGATCTGTAAAGCCCTTGCTTCTTAATAGTCTCATGACATCCTTCAGATAAAAAATTGTTATGCATTCGAGCACTGTGACTTTGTTACTGTTTTTTATTTCCTTTATGTACCGGTTGGTTCTGTTGTTGTTAATTGTTGTTGTTGTTGTTGTTGTCGTCGTCGTTGTCTCTTTTAAGTTCCTAAGTTGCACAATAGGGTAAGAGACAGGAGGATAAGGCCAGAGTAGATTTTGTAATAATAATAACAATAAAGACCACCATATTTTCCCTCTATTTTGTGCTAGCTTAGCATTTTATATTGGCCCATTAAATTTTCACAGAAACCCCAGGAAGATCGGTAGTAGTAGTATTCTTAGTTTACAGAAAAGTATAGTAAGTTTTAGAAAGTTAAGTAAATTGCCCAAGAAAATGGTAGAGCTGGGCTTCCAGGTTCCTTTATCTCCAGAATCCAGGCTCTTCATGACTACCTAGTGCAGTGAAGAACTGTTCTCTTGACATGCTCCGTGTGGGGTTTGGCCCTGTGACAAGGGTGGCTGTAGACACGTACCAGAGCTCGCAGAGCTGGGCTGTGGACCGTCATTAATAACCAAGTATTTTAAATTTGCTTCCAATGGTCATTCCAGCTCACCCAGCCATTTTCCGATCGGGGGACACAGACCATATATTTATCCTCATGTATTGCCATTCCCTCTCTTTTATGCTTGCTAATTTAGTGAAGGTGAGAGAGAACCAGAAAAATCTGCTAAAAAGAGGGAGTTTTGCTTTTTCAGTAATAGTTCTTACTGCCATGACAGCAGAGGAAAAGTTTGCATTAGCCTCTTCCTTCCTTCTGTGGAAGAAGGAAAATAATTAGAAATAAAATCAGTAGATAGAAACAAAAAGACATTTTTCTTCCTAGTAACCCCATTTTGTCCTTTTTCTAATTTATTAAATCATCACATACTTGTATAAAAATCATGCTTGTGTACTTTAGTTCTAATAATGTAATATTAGCTGCCTGTGGGCTTTGCTGACTTAATTCTGCTCTGACATGTCACTAATACTCATGGTAGATTCTTACCACAGATAAGTGCAAATGCAGTACACAGCTAAACTTGATGTGATTATAGGATTAGGCCTGATGCTTATTATGCGATTCAGCACTTACTAGGAAAAGGCTTTGGTATTTTTAACTGTCCCTTTGAAATGTGATTTATAATTTGGTCGGGGTCTCTTATTTGCCATTGTGCATTCCTTTGAGTAACCCCGTGAGGGACTTCCTGTTTCTAAGAAACTGTGTGTTCTCACAAAACCCATGCTGGAAGTCAGTGGTGGGGGACTCCAGCAATGGTCTCTGGTCGTCACAGTCAGGAATGTTGCAGAGTAAAGTCAGTCACTCAACACATATATACAGAGCTCCTACTGACCTAAGTACGAAATAATTTAAAAGGAACTCCAAGGTAAAGTTCCTGCCCTTAAGTGGCCTTGATTTTATAGGAGATTTGATATAGACCTGTGGGGACACGTACCACACCTGACAGCATTGTCCCAGTTCCCGCTGAGTGCACAGCTGTCAGGGCTGCTGTCCAGGAGCAGGGAGGTGGGCGACAGGCCGAAGGTCTAGCCAACCCCCTGGGGAAGGGACAGGGCAATCCCTACCAGGCCATCAGCATCTGCAAAAGTAGGAACCACCCACTTTTGTCTCCTCTCCAGGATCCACTTTTTGAAAGCATTTGGGTAATTACAGCTTTCATTTCTGCCTCTGGTTGTTTAGTTTTAGTGTATTAATTATCTGCCATGTCAAGAGATTTCCTCTGATCCCTCTAAGGTCTTGTCCTTTTCCTCCTACTGGCTGTTTCACCCTCCTTGATAGGTCAGAATAGTCCCATGGTTTTTATTTCTCCTGTGTCACATGAAAGTTAAGCAGTTCCTGACCTTCCTCTCTCTAATTTACTGTCTACTTACCTTCTGCCTTGAGAGACACATACATGATGACATTGACCAAGTCCTCTAACCCCAGCGGTAGGTAGGTTTGAAAAGGGAGGCAAGAGAAGGAGAAGAATGAACTAGTTTTGATTAAAAAAAAAAAAAAAATTTCACTCTGACCTAGAGTAAAACACTCTCTTTCTTTTCATTTCACATTTTGGTTATATTTGCATGAATAATTAGTAATGCTGGGAGATAATCTCTCCCCTGGTATTTCGGTTGTTTTTCGCAGGAGTCTGTTTCTCCATGTATCTTATGTGAACTCCTTGAAACTAAAGCGTTTTTGTTTTTTTTTTCTATTCTCAAAACATTAATGGCAACAAAAGACTCTTAGAGCTATTCAGAAATAATGCTTGTACCCTGGACTCATCAGGACTGCTAGGAGTCCTGCCTAGTTCTGCCTGGTGCTGTCAGGTGGGAGAAGAACGCACTGAAATAATGAACAGGCCCTCCCCTAGACTGGGGACCTCCTTGCCTGCAGGAAACAGCCCTGGAGCACAAATCCCAGGACATAGCAGGCACTCAATAAATAATTACTGAATGGAATAAAACCATTCCTGGTATAACACCAGGTACAGAGTAAATGCTCAACAAATATTCCTTAAAATAACAAATAAATTACTGTATTCCGTGGGGAAGAATTCCATTCTGAGAGAGCTTGCATTGTTTGAACCTCGAAAGACACTATGGTTGGACAAAGTAGGAAGGCAGCCATAAGCAGGGAGGCAGATGACCGATCCAACCCCTCCAGCCGAGGAGACCAACACCATCTCTGTGGGAATTGGAAGCTTGTAAGAGTAGAGTGGGGTAGTACCAATCCAGGGCTTCCTCTGCTCCCCTTGGCACTCTTACAGCAGCACACGGTTTGTGTGCCAGGCCCTAGCTTCAGCGGATTTAACTACCCAGTCATTATCAAGGGAGGCATGGATGTGTATGGAAATCACTTCTTAGTAACAAATATTTCTATTAGAAAAGCCCCAGTAAGCTGCCAGCTTTTCCTCAAGTGTTCAAAAACTATCAGAAGACTGACAGGCTAATTTAATTGTATAAACACAAGAAGTGTCCCCAGTGCAGAGGAAAGTTTCTTATGGTCGTCAGTTGCCGGTTTGGAGTTAGGGCTCCATCTCCAATGCATGAGTGAAAACATTCTCCATGAGAGCAGATGAGTCACACAGAGGAAGGAAAAATGCTTCTTTCCAGGTCCCAGGCTACCTGAACTTCTGAGGGAAGTTCTTTATCTCCTGCTGCTAAGTGTTTCACTCTCAGAAGAGCAAACACAACCAAATAAGGGCCTAGATATTCCTTCCTCATGCTTACAAACAATCCCTCTTCTCTTTGACCATTAATAGATGGAGTTAAGATCTTAGGAAACAGCAGTTCATTTAAGTCCATTACAGGAACATTGTGAGATGTTCCTTAGATCTAGCTATAGGAGCACGGATTTATCCTGGCCACAAATTTAAAATCACATTTTCTCTCAACTGTCAATAGAAACAGAAGAGTCCAACCTTTTTATTTTTATTCTAGTATGGCCTAATATAGAACTGGCTACCTGACCAGCAATTCCCACTTTGGACACCAACTAGCTGAGTCAGGGAATTTAACTTCTATTTCCTCATCTATACAAAAGGACTCTCAGGTTACATGATGATGAAGGCCTCTGGGGATCTCTAACATTTTTCATTCTATAGTAATTACCTCCTTAATTTTTCTTGTTCTTTTTTCTAAACCTTATTCTTCTTTAATGACCCTGTTTGGGGGTATGAAATTGGGAAGTGTGGATTTCCCACAGTTGTGTCTCAGCCTGCTGCTGTCTGCTCTCCATCTGTCTTTATTTAGATCACTCTAAAATCTATCCATAGCCTTGAAGCTCCAGTTCATTGAATTATTCAATAATATGTATCAGATACCTATACAGTGCTATGCTGTGGATGTGCCATATACTGGTGAACAAAATAGTCACGATCCTGCCTTTTTTTTTTTATAAAGGAGACATTAAATAAACAAAGAAATGTACAATTGCAGATTATAATATGAGTTATGAAAGATTAGCAGGGATTGACCTAATTTCATTTGGGAGGACAAAAAAGGCTACTCTGAGGAGGCATTATTTGATCTGCAACTAGAAAAGGAATTAGCCAGACAATGAGTTGTAGAAAGTACCCTAAGTAGAGGTAGAGGGAAGAGCAAATGCAAAGACCCGGGCAGCACAGAAAGCCACACAGACAAGCAGAGCTTTATATGTTCAAAGGACTGAAAGAAACCAGTGTGGGGGGACATGCTAGGTGAGGGGAGTGGTGGGAGATGAGATGAAGGAGAGGTGGATTTGTGAAGCTAACACTGGCTGCCGGAACAAACCAAAACTATGTAATAAATCCCAACAATACACATTTCTCATTTACCTAATATACCAAATGGGTATTCCTGAGAAAGGATAGCTCTCAGCCAAGCAGTTTTGGAGACTACAGTTTCTTCTATCTTGCCACTCTGTCATTTTTAATGAGCTGCCAAGGCTGGCATGCTTGTCTGCACGTAAGGTTGTGCACAAGAGGGTTTTCTGAGCCCAGATCTGCCTGGGAGTCATGCTCCCACTTTGTTCACATTCCCTTGGCACATACTTAACTGCAAGGATCGCCACAAAATGTGGTGGGACTGTGATCCCGGGAAGGAGACAGAGCAGATGATGCAGGCCCTAATGCAGAGTTTAGGCTTTATTCCTAGTACCCTAAGGAGAGAGAAGCAGTAATACACCTGCAGCAAATTCATCATCACGTCTAAGCCTACATGTCTGGTTGCTTGTGTCACACAATGTGTCTAAACCTAATTCATCATCCCCCTCAAAAACCAACATCTTCCCTCTGTGTTTTCTTCTTCTTTCCTGCTCTGTAGGCCATCTAGACTTTCCTTCTACCTCCCAGGCCCAGACTGTTTCAGTACTGATTGGTTTCTTCCTGCTCTGGTACAGAATGCTAATTTACACATTTGCAATGTAGAATATCCTCTCCCAGGGACAGTTATTCCTGGCTGCTGCGTGTTCACAGTGTCAAGTCCTCTGGGAGTCTTAATAATCACGTTATAGTGAGCATGGAGTTGAATCTTTCTAAAATAAGCCTTTCTTCCCAGTTCAAAAAAAGTTACTGAATTCTAGTTACCTACTGAAAAAAAAATTCTAACTTCTATAGTTTGGGGAATTCTATTCAACCAATCCTTTCTAAACTGTCCTTACCCCATTCCCCTCCAGCCAGTCAGGGTGCCCATGACAGACTTGGTGAATTCTCAACTTATGCTATTCCCCTTGGCCTGGGACATCCTCTTTCTACCCATCACCTCTCTGGATCCTACAGTCCTTGCATGCCAGCCCTCAACCCCAAGTGTCATGTTCTCTGAAAAGCCTGCCCTTAGCCCACCAACCGATAAGCTTTCTGTCTCTGATGTTCTATAACACTTACTTCCCAAAGTCTTTGCACAATGGCTTGCAAATCTGGGTGCTCAATTAATGCTTAAATTATTTAAATCATGTTTTACCACCCCTTTGGCATATGTCTTGTGTTGCGTTTTATTGACATTTATCCTTCCAATTTATTCTGAACTTCTTAAGTAGATACAAGTTTCCTGCATCTAAAACCTGACACGTCACAAAAAAAAAAAAACAAAAAAAATCAAGTAATGCTTTTCTATAATTCCTGTGACACCTTGCAGAGCTTCTTCAACAAAGCAGAGATTCAAAACATTCTTGTTGATATCTTACTGTTTTTTTAATACATGATTAAAACAGGTCAGAGGGGATGCTTTTTTGGTGGGGAATTCTAGCCTCAAAGGGAGATCTTTGAGGAAAACACTTGGTGGAGATTGCCAGTTACTCTTTAGTCTCCTGTAGGCAGCTTCCTACTTTGCTTCTTCTACCCAGTTAGAAGGCCAACTCTAGATTTGTCTTGGAGTGTTTAGTTACAAATACTCCCACTTTCCTAGTTACAATGATCTTTTCCCCAAGAAAGAGCTTAGGGGTCGGGATATGGCACTGGTGTCTGTCTTTTAAATTATTCTTATTGTCAAGATTTTTCATGTGACAAACTGTACTAGAGCCAGAAGAGAGCTTCAAAGCACTTAACCGTATTTGCAGAATTTACTCTGGCTCTGAGGGGATTTGATTACCTAACCTTTGCAGATTACCCCTCTGGTAAGATGAGCCCCTGATATGATAATAGGCCTCTCCATTCCATTTCTTAATATGCCTGAAGATTCTCAACACTCTTATTTGAGTCCCATGGAAAATTCAGTTCTGTCTTCCCCCCCGCCCCCCATCTGAATTGGTTTTCCATAGCCAGGTTTTCCATACGCAGGCCTCAGAAGTGGTTTATCAGTACACACCATCCCCAAGTATAACAGATAACACCTACTAGCGGGAGAAAGAGAAGTGGGTAGAGATAGGTAGAGTTGAGTTCCTCCCACCAGCTTTGGGCTTCAAAAAGCTGGCAACGTGACTGTTTGGGAGAGAGTGTCTCTCCAGAGTGGGCTGGCCAGCGCAGAGTCAGAGTCTGTCCTTTGCCTGTGTCATTTCATGAGTGTGTGAGGTGCCTAACGGATTATGGATGTGATAGTTAACACAGGGTTTTTAGGGAAATGACTAAGGTTTCAGGAATCTCAGGCTGCCTGTCTGTTGGACTCCATAATCCAGCAGACGAATTCAAAGCAGCATCTATAAACCCATGAACATTTAAGGCAGGTGCTCTCTGGAACCAAATTTCTCAAGTTGATCTGAAGAGTTGGTGGCATCTCTTTAACATTTCATTCTCTAAATCAGTTCATCGCAAAGACACCAACTTTGCTTACTATCTCAGATGTGTTTCCAATTTTCCTTGGAAAGAGAGAGTGTGTTTGGAATCCTGGGGTTATGTGAAACCCTGATAGGCTCAAAATATAAAAACATCCTTAGTTTCAACTGGGCTACTGCCAAGAACTGGGGTAGGCTAGAAAGAGTTGTCTGAAATTTTTGCTTTTTTACCTTTGGCAAGCCTAGTGGCCCTCATTTCAGTGATTATAGGGTTTGTGTAACATGCTGGGGTTTGGCCCACGGACAGCAGTGCTGTGGAGGGCTGTCCTTGGAAGAGTGCCAACCAGCTTCAGTTTTCTGCACTGTAATTGTTGCCACTGCTGCCCCAGTGTGAGCTTCCAGGGTCGGAAAGGGCGGCGCACCAAGCCGCCAAGAGAAGCCAAGCCCACCTGACAGCCATCATGGGCTGGCTCCGTGGGCAGGGCCCCCTTTCCACATTAAGTATTAAATTAGTAGTATTTCATCCTTATCCAAAAATGTGCTCAGAGACTAGACACGTCTTTCCTGTGCACTGGAATATGAACTGTACAACACAGGAAGAGCGTGGCCTTCAGCAAGGCATTTTGCATCGTGAGGCTTTGTGAAAGTTGGGATTTCACTAAATGCCATGTTGTGGGGCGGGGAGTCTTTCTTCTTTCATCTCCAGCCAGAGAACAGACGACTTCGCCTGGTTCATGCTCATCATCTTAATCACAGGCCGAAGATGAATATTTTTGGTTGGTTTCCCTTTTTTTATATACACAGTATCTATTTATAGCTATTTGCTGACAGACTCTACCAATTACTTGAAAAACTTGCATTTAGAGAGAGACACACTAAAAATGTGAATTCAAAGGATAGCCATAGTTCTGCATTAGATTAGCCTGTGGTGGGGCAGGATCAGAATGGAGGCGGTAGTTGGCACAGGAACAGTGATGTCAGAACTGGAAATGATCATCTGTTTTCACTTTAATTGGAGGATGATTAGAGAAAATACACACCCTTCTATCTGTCTTTGTTATTGCAAGCTCATTGGACCCCTCGTTCATGTTTATGATGGGTATCATCTGTTGCAAACCCAGTGAAATTGCTGTCTCCACAGTCAGTGACATCCTATTTGCCAAACCCGTGCTCTCCTTCCCTGCTTTCTCATGCTTTCCCTCTCTCTGACAGTCACCCTTTTCTCCATGGAATAGTTCCCATGGCTTCTGAAGCATTCTGCTCGTCTAACTCCTCCTCAGTCTACTGGGGGCTCCTTCCTCTCTGCTTTGCCTTTCAAATGTTGCTTCTCTTCAGGGTTCCTTCCTCTGCTCAGTCTGTGTGTTTCTACCACTTGAAGTACAAGGGGAAGAGGTGGAGACGAGGCCCCAGCCTGGGGATCCAGGAGGTGACAGTGCACATGGCACATCAGAGGGGAGCTCCTGTGGAAGCGGTCTCACGGGCAGTCGGGTAGGCAGGCACTCTCTACCTCCTGCGCCTGCTCTGCACCCTGGGCGCGGGGCTGAAAGAAGGCTGGGTGGTTCTCAGGGGCAGCAGAAAGGCGGTGCTACCACAGTGGGTACATAAACTGTGAGGAAGCTTCCATGGGGAGAAGAAATAGTCAAGAAGAGAGACTCTTCCCCTTCCTGGATCATCTTTGTCACACTTTCTTTACCTGTCGTGTCCATCTTGTCCTTTAGGGCCTGGATCACTGCCTTCCTGGATCCTCCCAGGCAGTTACTACCCCCTTGGGAATCTCCTAGCACTTCGTGAATTTTATTCACTCAGTCAATAACTGTGTATCCACGGTTTTAGAATTTATAGTGTTTCAATGAAAATATTTTATTATCACCTGCTGTACTCTGGTTTATGCACTTCGAAGATTTGATATCTGGCACAAAGAATGAACAACGAAATAAATATTTGTTTAATAGACAAATGAATGAGTAGTATAAAATGGAATATTTATTCAAGATTCAATTCGAACCGAAGTATGAGAAGATACTAATGTACTAATTTACAAGGACAGTCATAATTTGGGGATTCACTGAATGGTTACTTCTTCTGTTGTTTTGGTTTATACTACTCAATTACCACTCCCGGGTAATGTCGGACATTAACCAACAACTGATGTTCCCTGTGACACAGTCACATTCTCTGAATACTTATTATGCACAATTCAGTGATGATCAACATTTTAACTCTGTCTAGGCTGAGCAAGCTACATCAAAGCTCTTTTTTCACTAGGACTTATAAAATATCAAATAAGGACTGAATGAGTAGGTGTCAGAGAAACTAACTTTGTAAACTGAAAATCATAAACCTAGATTCATTTGAAATATGTCATGTGGAGTGCATATATAAAAATTATGAGCATTTTGATTTTTCCCTTGTAGGTAATAAATAACATCTGTAATATTCCTCCTCACCTTTTTCTGATTAGCTTCATGTCTGGCATATTTTCCCCGACACTCCTGTTTCGTGTTGTAAGGATTTCTCCAAGGAGAGACAGGATTCTAAATAAGTAGTGTGGGTGTAACAGAGAACTTGCAGCAATCAGTTTTAAGTCCAGAAATAAGGGGCAGGATGAGTTGTGTGGGATGGGGATGGGGGGTTGTGGAATTTTTAGTGGTGTTCAGGCCTCCCTATTTTCCCCTTCTCCAGCAGAGTTTCACAGGCCCCAAGGTGTGGGGGTGGCCCCGAAGGGCCGTGAGTGTGCACTCACTGCAACCCAGACCCACACACCAGCTCTTTCATCCCCCGGTGCCAACATGGGCCACAGGCCCCCTCACTTCCCACACCTGTGCCCACACAGGTGCATCCAGCAGAGTGTGCTGGCTGCTGGCTGTCACCCTGGGTCTGTGGAGCCTTGAGGGGTCCTCTGGGGACTGCTGACGATGAACCAGTATGAAGGTTGGACAGCTCTGCTTTTATACGATGGGCAACTGCATAGAGTTTATTTGGAGGGAGGAGCTGTGTCAAGGCCTTTCACAAGCGTAATAGATGCTGCTGCTAAAGATGGTGATTTCACATAATTGAAGGTGACAGAAGGCCAGGCAGCCCACATTGGGCCAGGCTGGGTCAGGCAAGAGGCCAGGGCTGAGCTGTGCTGGGCTGAGGGAGCCAGAGTTAAGTACTAAGGTGACTGTTGGGGTCAGGCGATCCCCCTGTACAACCATTATTGGAGAGTCCTATTCTATCTCACTCTGCTTTCACACCTTTGGCCAGATCTTCAGTTCAGCGTAGAGAAGTTAGGTAGTATTGCCACTTTTTTTTTTCACATTATTCTTTTTCATTTGTTTTTAAACCACTTTATTAAGATATGATCATCATATCTTAATACATATTTACATATTTAATGTATATAACTTGATGATTTTTGAGATAAGTGTACGTCCAGGAAACCATCACCACAATCTAGGCCATAAACATATCCATATCCTCCAAAAGTTTCCTCCTGTCCCCTTTACTTATTACTATTTTGTGTGTGTATTTGTGAGAACACTTAACTAATTTTTAAAGACACAATAAAGTGTTAACTATGGGCACTACGATATACACTAGATCTCTAGGACTTTTCATCTTGCTTAACCGAAACTGTACCCTCTGACTAATACCCCCCCATTTCACCATCCCCTCTTACCCATAATTTTCTAATGATACCTTGTTCCCTTGGCAGCTGGTTCAGATCTCATAGTCACTGCAGAGTTGCCACACCTTGATTCTGATGGCTATTAATCAAAGGCCACAGGTTCAAATAAAATGGAAATGATGTCTTTCAGATGGTCAGTCAATTTTGTCTTTGTACCTAGTCCTTTGGCAACTGCTGCGGGAATTCAAGAGACCAGTAACCGGGATCTTTATACTTGTGATGCATAGGATCTCATTTCTTCCTCACAGTCACCCTGTGAGGTAGGCATTAGTTTTGTCCCTTTTACATACAAGGAAACAGGAATTCAGAGTGGTTAAATAACTTAATAAGATAATAGAAAGAGATTATTCTAAAAACTACTAAAATGCATGGTGGTTTCTCTGAGTTCTTTTCCAGAACTAGAGTCATGTGGTAGGGAATACTGCTATTAATATTAATTCCTAATAGTTCTGTAAATCCCAGATTTGAAGCCATGAGGGCCATACATGTGGCCATTGGGGGCTTTTTTTCATCTCTGAAAATTAAGCAAAATGGGTCAGTGAAACATCAGCTCAGAGTGTGGGCATTATAGCCAGTGTTTTTTCGGGAACTCTTTTTAGAGAAAAACTTCTATTTTTAGATCTAGAAGGATTTTAAAAACTACAGTCATGACAAGAATGAACATGTTCACATCTGGGTATGTAAGTCTTTACCACACAGAGAGATGAGAAGCAGCCGTGGTCTGAGCCCACAGTTTTGGGGACATGTAAAATCATGAGAGGACTAGAGATTTGATCCACATGTATACCAAGCACAACCTTCCAGATGTAGATCCAATACACTATGATCTGGGGGGATGCACAGGCTGTGGGCAGTGGGGCTCAGACTTGCTGGCACAATAAGGATCCTATGACTTGAACTTCACTTTGAATATGGGATCCTTTGAAATTTTCTTGGATTGAGCCAATAAATGCTTTGTATAAATAAACTCTAAAAGGTATATTGACTCACAAAGTAAACTAACAAGATATTTATAAAAACTTTTAATATAAGAACAAAAGTTGAAGTTAGTTGTGCTACCTATACAAGGTTGGACAATTAATTTCACAAACTCATCCTTTAAAAAGTGCTACATACTTCATTGCTGACTATCATTATAGTCACCTTCAAAGCTTTCCCCTTGGGATTTGTAAACTTAATTGTCAGATTTTGGGTACTATGACAGCTCTGCTGGCCATTCCAGAAAAAGAGTTCCAAAATTACTTTGAAGGGTGGACTAGGTGCTAGTGTCAGTGCACAGCTTTCCAAGGGGTGTACTTTAAAGGTAACGATAGTGATATTCAGCAATGAGGTATGTAACATTTTTTCTAGGATTAATTTGTGAAATTAATTGTCCAACCTCATACTGAAGTCTTAACTGTTTATTAAAACATATACCTGACAGAGAAGGCCCAAGATGATGGAATAGGTAAATGCTATGTCTGCCGCCTCCTGTGACCCCATTAAAATTACAAGTAAATTATACAAAAGTTAACCTTGAAAATCATCTGAAGGCTAGCTAAACAGAACCCCCATAACTAAGGATATAAAGAAGAGGCCACATCAACAATGGTTGGAGACACAGGAACATGAAATAAGCTGACCTCAAACCAAAAGTTAGTCGTTGAGATCTGAGAGAGACACCTCAGTGGTGGAGGTCCTCCCTGAAGAGTAAGGGGTCCCAGTAGCAACCATGCTCCCCAGTCCAGGGGTACTGTGCTGGGAAGAGGAGTCCACACAACATCTGGCAGTGAAAATCAGTGAGGATTTCCTCTGTACATCTCAATAAGATACAAGGAAGCTGGAAACTCAAACATCCTCTTGAAGGACTTGCACACAAATTCACTTGCAAGTACTCATCCTGGGCTCAAGCAGAGGAGTGGCAACTCGAATGGCACCAGAGACATAGAAAAAAAGACTGAGTTGTGTGGCTTCAGGGTGAGGGCTAGAGGCACAGCTATTATTATTCCTGTGTGGAGCCTGCCTCACATGTAGTTTACAAGTAGGTGCCATCTTTCATGTGTTGAACCTCGCCTACAGGGACAAATCTGAAACTGCATTGGTCTGTAAAATCCACATGTGCACCACCTTGATGAAACCCTGAAACCCTCCCCACACAGCTAGTGCAGCATTGCCCAGGGCTTTCTTAGCTCCTGGGTGGCCAGCTCTACCCTGCAAGCCGTAGGAGGCTTCTACAACAGCAGACACCTCGCAACAGCTTGGGAAACTTTCAGTGGCAGGCGGTCAGCCCCAAATCACACTGCAGACTTTCTTGAGCTGCTCTAGGGGATCTGCAGGTCTGAGGCAAGTGATGGCTAGCCATGGTGTTCTCAGGGCATTTTGTGATGGGGCCACAGGCTCAGCACTGGTACAAGAACTGAATCTGCATTAATTTTGTGTAAACCACCAGCCACATCCCGTGACCCCCTGGGACCCCACCCCACCCAACTCGGACAGCATCACTAAGGGTACTGTCAACACCAAGTCAACTAGCCCAGCCCATGTACCTGAGTAGGCTCTTTCAGAGGCTGAGCCTTATGGGCAGCCAGCAGGTGGCAGCAGGTCTTTCAGGTAGCAATAGTCTTTTGCTAAGCTGCCCCAGGCTCAATACTGGTGGCAGCTGACTTCATTTCACTGCAAGTCCACCTACACATACCGCCCCCAGGTTGAGCATAGGCAGCACCCAACTGCATATAGCTTTGTAGCTCCTACCAGATAGCCCCAGGTTGGTCACAGGAAAAGCTGAAATTTGCCTGCATGGGAACCCCTCCCAAGATGCATTAGAAACAACTCACCCAGAGACTAGCTTCAGACCGTACCAGAAAACTACCTGATTAGTACCACAAGTAGCACCTAAAGGGTGGTCTCAGCAAGCACAAGAGCCCCCTGGGGCAAATCCCCCTCTGAGGGGTCAGCCCCCTCACAGCAGCTTATATACTGTGAGCATAGTCAGTCCTCACAGTCACTCAGCCTGAGAGTTAATCCCACCCACTGATGCACCAAAAGCAATCAAGGCAATATTAACTACAGCAAGAGAACACACAACCCACACAAAGGACACTCCTGGAACACACGCACAGGTGATTGGGGAGATTCCACCACTGGACCACACAAAGACTGAGAGACATAGGAAATCTACCTAATACATAGAAACAAAGAGGCGACCAGAATGAGGAAACAAAGAAATATGTCCCAAATAAAAGAACATGAGAAAACTTAAAAAAAAAAAACTTCAGAAGAACAACTCGATGAAATGGAGGCAACCGACCAACCAGAGACAGAGTTTCAAACACTGATTATAAGAATGCTTAAGGTACTTAGTGAGAACTTCCACAAGGAGATAGTAAGCATAAAGAAGGACATAGAAACCATAAAAAAAGAACCAGTCAGAAATAAAGAATATAGTAACTGAAATGAATAATACATTAGAAAGAATCAACAGATTAGGTGAAGCAGAGGATCAAATCAGTAATTTAGAAGACAGGGTAGCAGAAAACACCCAATTGGAACAACAAAAAGAAAAAAGAATTTTAAAAAATGGAGATACTTTAAGAGACCTCTGGGACATCAAGCATAGCAACATTCACATCACAGGAGTATCAGAAGGAGAAGTGAGGGAGCAAGAGATCGAGAATATTTGAAGAAATAATGAATGAAAACTTCCCTAACTTGGAGAAGGAAATAAACATAAAAGACCAGGAAGTACAGAGAGTCCCAAACAAGATGAACCCAAATAGGCTCACACCAAGATACATTCTAATTAAAGTGGCAAAGGTTAAAGATAGAGAATCCTAAAAGTAAGAGAAAGACAGCTAGTTACTTACAAGGGCACTACATAAGAAGATCAGCTGATTTCTCAAGAGGAACTTTGCAGGCCAGAAGGGAGTGGCAGGAAATATTCAAAAGTAATGAAAAACAAGGGCCTACCCAGACTCCTCTACCCAGCAAAGCTATCATTCAAAATTGAAGGACAGATAAAGAGCTTTCTAGACAAGAAAAAGCTAAAAGAATTCATTACCACCAAACTAATATTATAAGAAATGTTAAAGGGGCTTCTTTAAGAGAAGAAGGAGGAAAACAAACAAAAGATCAACGATATGAATAATAAAATGGCAATAACTATAATATGTACCTATCAGTAATCACTATAATAAATGCTTCAATCAAAAGACAGAGGGAAGCTGAATGGATAAGAAAATGAGACCCATATATATGCTATATACCGGAGACCCAGCTCAGATCAAAAGACACACACATATACTGAAAGTAAAGGGATGGAAAGAGTATTTCATGCAAATGGAAATGAAAGAAAGGCTGAGATAGCAATACTTACATAGACAAAATAGACTTTAAAATGAAAACCATAATAAAAGACAAAGAAGGACATTACATGATAAAGAAATCAATCAAACAAGAGGACATAACCCTAGTAAACATCTATGCACCTAACATAAGAGTATCTAACTATATAAAATAAATATTGACCAACATAAACACAGAGATCAACAGTAACACAATCAGAGTAGGGGATTTTAACACCCAACTGACACCAAAGGACAAATATTCCAGACAGAAAATCAACTAGGAAATAGCGGCTTTAAATGACATACTAGAACATATGGTCTTAATTGGTAGTTTTAGAGCATTTCACCCCAAAGCAGCAGAATAAACATTCTTTTCAAGTGCACCTGGAATATGCTCCAAGGCAGACCATATGTTAGGTTACAAAGCAAATCTCAATACATTTAACTAGATTGAAGTTATATCAAGCCTCTTCTTTGACCACAGTGGTGTGAAACTAGAAATCAATTACAAAAAAAAGCTGCAAAACACATAAACAAATGAAGGTTAAATAACATGTTAGTAAACAATGAATGAGTTAACTGAGATCAAGGAGGAAATCAAAAGATACCTTCAGCTAATCAAAAGTGAAAATACAATGACACAAAATCTATGTGACACAGCAAAAGTGGTTTTTTCTTTGTTTTTTTGTTTTTGTTTTTGTTATAAAAATATTTTTATTGTTAGACTTATTGGGGTGATATGGTTATCAAGAGTTACATAGGTTCCAGGTGTACAGTTCTCCACCCAGTGTGACTTCTCTTTCCATCACCACATATTTGGCTCCCCCTCCCTCCTCTCTCTCCTCCTTCCTCTTCTCCCATCCCCTCCCCCCTTACCTCCAAATAACCCTTAAACTATTGATTGTGTCCATGAGTTTGTTTGTTTGTTTGTTTTTTCTTCATTGCTTTCAGTTTTATATTCCACATATGAGTGAAGTCATATGGTTCTCAGTTTTTTTCTGTCTGGCTTATTTCACTTAGCATGATGATCTCCAGGTCCATCCATTTTGTCACAAATGGCAGTATTTCATCTTTTCTTACAGCTGAGTAATATTCCATTGTGTGTATGTACCACAGCTTCTTTATCCATCTAAAAGCACTTTGGTTTCCATGTGTTAACCACTGTAAAAAGTGCTATGATGAACAGTGGGGTGCATAAGTCTTTGCAGACTAAGGTTTTCAAGTTTTGGGGGTAGATCCCAGAAGGAGGATTGATGGGTCATATGGTAACTCCATTCCCAATTTTCTGAGGAACCTCCACACTGCCTTCCACAGTGGTTGTACCCGTTTGCATTCCCACCAGCAGTGTGAGAGAGTCCCTTTTTCTCCACATCCTCTCCAACACTTGTTATTCCTTGTCTTGTTGATAATAGCCATTCTAACAGATGTGAGGTGGTATCTCATTGTGGTTTTCATTTGCTTTCCCTAATAGCTAATGAGGTTGAGCATTTTTTCATATGTCTGTTGGCCATTTGTATTTCTTCATGGGAGAAGTGTCTGTTTAGGTCCTCTGCTCACTTTTTAATTGGGTTGTTTGTTTTTTTGTTGTTAAGTCATATTTGTTTTTTTATATATTTTAGATATGAGACCCTTATCAGATGCATCGTTCTTCTATTCAGTTGGCCGACTTTTTGTTTTGTTGATGGTTTCTTTTGCTGTGCAGAAGCTTTTTAGTTTGATATAGTCTCATTCATTCATTTTCACTTTTATTTCCCCTGCCTTTGAGGTCAGGTTCGTGAAGTCTTCCTTGAGCCCTAGGTCTATAAGTTTAGTACCGATGTTTTCTTCTATACAGTTTATTGGTTCAGGTCTTACATGATGGTCTTTAATCCATTTTGATTTAATTTTAGTGTATGGTGGGAATTCACAGCTCAGATTGATTCTTTTGTATGTGTTCAAAAGCAGTTTTAAGAGGGAAATGCAGGCTTACCTCAAGAAACAAGAAAATCTCAAATAAACAATCTAACTCTATACCTAAAACAACTGGAGAAAGAACAGCAAATGAAGCCTAAAGTGAGTAGAAGGAAAGAAATAATAAAAATCAGAGCAGAAATAAATGAAATAGAAGCTAAAAAACAAAACAAAAAGTCAGTAAAACTAAGAGCTGGTTCTTTGAAAAGATAAACAAAATTGATAAACCTTTAACCAGAATCATCAAGAAAAAAAGAGAGAGTACCCAAATAAATATATCAGAAATGAAAGAGGAGAAGTGACGATGGACACCACAGAAATACAAAAAAAAATTTAAGAAAATACTATGAGCAATTATAACCAACAAATTGGACAAGCTAGAAAAAGTGGATAAATTTGTAGAAGCATACAGTCTTTCAAAGATGAATCAAGAAGAAACAAAAGCTGAACCGACAAATTACTACTAATAAAATCAAATCAGTAATCAACAAGCTCCCAACAAACAAAGTCCTGGATCAGATGGCTTCACAGGTGAATTTTACCAAACATTCAAAAAAGAATTAACACCTGTTCTCCTCAAACTATTCCAAAAAATTGAAGAAGAGAGAAGCCTCCCAAGCTCATTCTACAAGACTGTTACTACCCTGATTCCAAAACCAGATAAAGACATGACAAAAAATTAAACTATAGGCCAATATCCCTGATGAACATAGATCAAAAGTCCTCAACAAAATATTAGCAAACTTAATACATCAACACATTGAAAAGAACATACATCATGATCAAATAGGATTCATTTCTGATATGCAAGGTTGGTTCAATATCCACTAATCACATGATAAACCACATAAACAAATTGAAAGATAAAAATCATATGATTATATCACATGTGCAGAAAAAGCATTTGACAAAATCCAGCATTCCCTTATAATAAAAATTCTTAGCAAAGTGGGAATATCTCAATAAAATAAAGGCCATTTACAACAAACCCACAGCTAACATCATACTCAAAAAGGAAAAGCTAAGACCACTTTCCTTAAGATCAAGAACAAGACAAGGATGCCCAGTTTCACAACTTTTCTTTGACATAGTACTGAAAGTTTCAGCCACAGCAAACAAGAAAGAGAAATAAAAGATGTCCAAATTGGAAAGGAAGCAGTGAAACTGTCATTATTTGCAGATGCCATGATACTATATAGAGAGAACCCCAGAGATTCCACCAAAAACCTATTAGAACTGAAAAATGAACTTAGTAAGTAACAGGATACAAAATTAATATTCATATATTTGTTACATTTTGATACACCAATAACAAATTATCAGAAAGAGAAATTCAGAAAACAATCCCATTTACAATTGTGTCAAAAAATTAAAATACCAGGAATAAATTTAACCAAGGAAGTAAAAGACCTGTATTCAGAAAATTATAAAACATTGAAGAAAGAAATTGAGGAAGATACCAATAAATAAAAACATATACCATGCTCCTGGACAGGAAGAATTAATATAGTTAAAATGTCCACACTACCCAAAGCAATCTATAGATTCAAAAATAGTTTACTTAAAATTATTAACTATTTAAAAAATAGTTACAGGGATATAAAGTACAGCATAGGGAATGTAGTCAATAATATTGTAGTAACTATGTACAGTGTCAGTTGGGTAATGGACTGACCGCTGGGGTTATACTTTGTGAGGTATATAAATGTGTAATCACTATGTTGTTCCGTACACCTGAATCCCTCTCAAAATACCAATGGCATTTTTCACAGAATTAGATCAAATAATCCTAAAATTTAGATAGAACCATAAAAGACCCCCAAATAGCCACAACAATCTAGAGAAAGAACAAAGCTGGAAGTGTCATGCTACCAGATACCAAACAAGGTCATAGTAATCAAAACAGCACGGTATTGGCATAAAAGCAGGCATAGGTAAATAGAACAGAATAGAGAGCCCAGAAGGAAATCCATGCCTGTACAATCATTTAATCTATGACAAAGGAAGCCAGAATATACATTGGGGTAAAGAGAGTCTATTCAATAAATGGTGCTGGGAAAACTGCAGAGAGGATCACCTTCTTACTCCATATACAAGAATAAACTTAAAATGGAATAAAGATTTAAATGTAAGACCCAAAACGCTAAAACTCCTTGAAGAAAACATAGGAAGTAAACTCTCAGAAATTACCCTTAGTAATATTTTCACTGATATATCTCCTCAGGTAAGGGAAACAAAAGAAAAAATAAACAAATTTTTATTTCAGTCAAACCACATCAAACTGAAATCTTTTGCACAGGAAAGGAAACCATCAATAAAATGAAAAGACAACCTATAGAATGGGAAAAGATATTTGCCAATGATAACATCTGATAAGGAATTAATATCCAACATTTACAAAGAACCCATACAATTCAACAACAATCCAATTAAAAAATGGGCAAAGGACCCAAATAGACAATAGAGAAATGGCCAATGGACATATGAAAAGATGTTCAGTGTCACTAATTATCGGAGAAATGCAAATTAAACTCACAATAAAATGTCACCTCACACTCATCAAAATGGCCATTAACAATAAATCAACAGGGAGTTCCCTGGTGGTGTAGTGGCTTAAGGTTTCGGCGCTGGTGCTGTCAATGCTGTGGCCTCGGTTCAATTCCTGGCCAGGGAACTACCCACATACCAACAACAACAACAACAACAACAACAACAAAAAATCAACAAACAAGTGTTAATGAGGATGTGGAGTAAAGGGTACCCTCTTGCCCTGTTGGTGGGATTGCAAATTGGTACAGCCATTGTGGGAAAGAGCTAGAGTTCCTCAAAAAATTAAAAAATAGAGCTACCTTATGACCCAGCAGTTCCACTTCTGGGTATTTATCTGAAGAAATCCAAAACAGAAATTCAAAAAGATATGTGCACCCTTATGTTCACTGAAGCACTATTTACAATAGACAAAATGTAGAAACAACCAAAATGTCCATCAGTAGATGATTGAATAAATAAGTGGTACATATATACAATAGAATATTACTTGGCCATAAAAATGAATGAAATCTTAACATTTGTGACAACATGTGTAGACCTACCAGGTGTTACGCTAAAGTGAAATAAGTCAGACAGAGAAAGACAAATACCATATGATCTCACTTATATGTAGAATCTAAAGAAAAAAATAAATAAAACAGAAACAGATTCATAGACACAGGGAACAAACTAAAGTTTCCTAGATAGGAGAGGATTGGGGGTCTGGATGAGTAAGATGAAGGGATCAAGAAGTACAAATTTGTGGTTATAAAATAGTCACAGGGATGTAAAGTACAGTATGGGGAATATAGTCAATAATATGGTAATAACTACATGTAGTGTTAGATGGGTACTAGACTTATCAGGGGAAATCACTTCATAAATTATATAAATGTCTAACCACTGCGCTGTACACCTGAAACTAATATAAAATAATATTGAATGTCAACTATAATTTTAAAAAATAGTTACAGTACAGCATAGGGAATATAGTCAATAATATTGTAGTAACTATGTACAGTGTCAGTTGGGTAATGGACTCACCACTGGGGTTATACTTTGTGAGGTATATAAATGTGTAATCACTATGTTGTTCCATACACCTGAAACTAATAAAAAAAATACCTGACAGTATTCCCTATTAGGAAATACTGTGACAACCAGATATGTGGAAAAGCTGGGGGGTTTTCCCCTTTTAAACCATGTGAGTAAATGTGCATGTGTCATTGAAGTATGAAGATGATATCACACTAGCAGGAAGAATAAATGGATCCGTAGAGGCAGAATAAAATTTTAAACTGATCTTTGTAAATTATAAAAGCAATCAAAACCAAAAAGAGCATAATGGAAATGAATGGCAGGCCACTCAACAGGGCCGAAAAGGGACTAAACCCTAAAAGTAGCATAGTAACACTTCCACCATTGAAGATTTTTCCCTTTAACCCTGTTCAAAGTCTGGAGCATGAATGGGGGAGCAAATATAAGTCTTCACCAAACCCAGACCAGAGTAAGTGATGTTTCATTTTGGTTTTGGTTTTTTTTCCTGATATGATAATGACATCTGCTCTTTGTAAGGTCTTGAGTAAAAGGATATAAAAGAAAAAAGCCTATATTACACTGTTAGTAGCTAGCATTCAGTGACAGTTACTGCCAGACATTATTACCTGTTCAGAGACATTGCAAGGATTAAATGAGTTAACATACTCAGAACACTTAACACAGTGTTTTATGTTTGTAAGCATATAGTAAGTGCTTGTAAGTATTACTGTTATTATCTTTAATGTTGACAATAGTCTTACAATATACCAGATACTATGCTAAGTACTGTGTATGCCTTATCTCACTTGCTTGTTGTTATACTAATTTTATAGACAGTAAACTGAGGAATGGGAAGTTAAGAAAGTTGCCCAAGTTTGCACAACTGGTAAAAATACTATTTATTGCACATTTACTATATGTTGGACATGGTGCTAATAAACATTTTCAATGTAACATCACAGTTAGGCCACAGAACAATCCTGTGCAATGTATTATCCTCATTTTACAGATAAGGAAAACCAGGCCTGATGCCACAGGTTACACAGCCTGTGAGTGACAGTGCTGAGATCCGAACCCAAGCACTCGGGCTCCAAAAGCACAAGCTCTGTACTGCTATGCACTATGGCTTTCTGGGAGAGTGGGGAGGCAGGCCTTTACTTCAGTCTCATAGCCGTGTCCTCATTACCATCCCTAGCAGTGCTTTTCTTTACAATCACAGCATTACCTCTTTCTAGGCCCCATTCTCTGGTCACGCCCAATTCATTGTACTTGAACAACATTCCAGAGGAGAAGTGGGCCACTGCTTTCCTTTTGATTCACTCTCCAGACACCTGATTTATTTCCAGGATTCAGTGATCATGGCACTGTAGATAGTGCTTGAATCAGTGTGTGCTTCAGTCTCATATAGGGTCAGGTGCTTCAGCTCCAACGTGTAGTGGATATTTCTACCTTGAGCTCATGTTAATTCTTGAAAGTCAGTATGCCTAACCCCAGTATCATGTTATCACTATGAATTCCTGCCCCAGCACCTCTCATCTGCCAACAGCAATGCTATTCTCCCAATCATCAAACTTGAAACCTTGGAATTCTATTACTTATAACCTTTACTCCCCAAATATCTTAGATTTTACATTCAAAACTTCTTTTACACATCTCTTTGCTTATTACTTCATGCAGAACTCAATGATTTCTTACCACATAGTTGTTAATTAATAAATATTTCTCAACTCTGGATCTATTCCAACTCTGTCAGAGAAATCCTAAAAGTTATTAACATTTTAAGAAATCCCCGCCTCCTGTCTTTTGTCTCGATAGTCTACCCAGTACTCTGTTGATTTAATAGTGGAAACACAAATTGAAGTTGAGAAAGCAGCTACTTTGGGAGAGGAGGATAATAACTGCAGGCTCCATCATGGATTTCTGAAATGCTGGTGATTTTTTCTTTCCTAAATGGGCTGGTGTTTGCAGGGGAGAGTCCACTCTTCATCAAGTGTGATTTGTGCACTTTTCTGTGTGTTATTTAAAAATGTTTGTAAAGCAGCCTTTGGATTGATACAGGAAAGAAAATGTACTTGCTAATCAAATGATTTTTTAAAAGATGAAGATTCTCCCTAAAATTTTTAGACAGGCAAAAAAATTTAATTCTGAAAGTATCAGGTATAGGATGTGGGGGAAATGGGGACATTACCCGTAGGACGGCCCATTTGTGTTTGTTGTAAAGTTGAAAATGTGTGCACCTTACAACTGGTGTACACACAGAACAGAAGCTCTTGCATGTGTGCATAAGGAAAGGTGGGCAACCATGCTCATTGCAGGATAGCTTATACTAGCCAAAAAAAAAAAAAAAAAAAAGGCAACCTAAATGCCCATCAGCAGGATAAATAAAATGTGGTCTTTTTATATAGGAAAATATTAAAGTTAAATATATGCATTTATAATCACAGAGCTCTAAAAATACTATAATAGATTTAAAAAACAAGAGCAGATTATGTGTAGCATAACACAAATATTTTTAAAGTACACAGTAGTACCATATATTATTCCTTGATATATATGTGTATATATATGTTACTGTATTTTTAAATGGCTGAAGGAAACTATATACAGTTGTGACAGCAGCAGTCTCTCAGGGAGTGGATGAAGGGCCTGGGATTGAGGATGGGGACAGAAGAGACTGTCACTCCATCTTTGTCCTGTTTCTTTTATTAAAAAAAAAAAAGCCAGTATGACAAACTGTTAAACTGTTAGCATCTGTTCATTCTGGGTGACATCTCACAGGGCGTTAGTTATATTACTTGTAATTTTCTCTTTGTTTAATTTTTGAAAATGAAAAAATTATTGAAATCAAAGCATCTTTCATCAGTTAGTCTTATTTATTGTTCAGGTATTTTATGTTCCTGTTTGTTTTAAGAAAAATGTATGAGGGCTGTCTGGAAAAAAATCCAGCTATCAGTGCCTCTACTGTTCACATTACATGGCTGGATACTTCCCAGACAGCCCTCGTATATAAATGTAAGTATATAAGAACAGCTGAGATAGCTAAATTTCCTTTTCTTGTTTATTCTTCCTTTTTTGTTGTTGTTGATGTTCATAAAGGAGACTTGTTTTATTTAACGTTCTTTGGTATCAAAATGTGGTCTTTATTACACAAACTTGTGAGGAGTAAATTATGAGGGCTCCCAGTTCTGCCACAGTCTGGATATTGAGAACTCACTTCCTGGGATAGACATTCTCATGTGCCTGGGTCACTAGAAGCACCTGTTTACATTGGAGCCAAAATAACCACAAGCAAACAGAGAAGCAAGAAGTCAAAAAGATTTCCTTTTTGGTGCTAATGACTTTTTGGTATGTGATTGTTAAGAGTGAAGGTCTGAAATCACCATTTTTTGTTGGCTCGGTCTCTAGTATGTCTCTCCAAAGTCATTTCCACAAAACTGATGAAAGAATGGGAGCCCACCTTTTCCACCACTGACAGTGCTTCCTGCATTAAGCTCTGAGCAGCACGGAAGTCCCACCCTGGCAGGGACAAGGGCACTCTCATAGTCCTTTAAAGCAGGATGGTGGACAGATGGATCAACACCGTGGTGGAGAGTGCACTTTTATAGACATATCACAGACTAGCCATTGGGTGGGTAGCCTGGCTGCCTTTGGAAGTACAGCCAAGCTGATTCTGTGACCATATTTGAAAAGTTGACAGATATATATGAACTAAAACAAACTAAATATTATACAGTTAAGTCCTAAGTTGAGGCTTTTAAACATAGACAGGTAGGAGTGTGGTGGGGGACCTCCATACCTTGCCTTCCAGGATCCACTTAGGTCTTCAACTGGAGTAGAATTCAGGTCTCTCTGCACCTTACTCTCTCTAACTCACACGTAGACAAAGAAGGGAGTTATCCAAAAGAAGGAACTAAGAATGCTCAATTCAGACTATTTTGTCTGTCTGATTTGGGAGCCAGCCTGTCCCCAGGATATATGGAAGTGCTCTGATCTGCTCTGAGCTATGCACTCTGAGGGTCCCAGCTCTGTGTCCAGCAAGATCAGTGATGGGTGGGTTAGTCTAAGTCAAGGGTCAGATATTAGCAAGGACCACTGACACAGATCTAAAACTATGTTCTCTCCAATCAACTTTTTTCAGTAACCAAAGCAATATTTTTAGCTTTATCTGTCTGGCTTCTACCTCTCAATTAGTTCCAAATCAGGAGGGGAAGAGGGGATGGGTATTAATTGCCCTCCTCAAAAACCTGATTGATCAATTAATATAAGACCTCAAGATGATAAATTAATGCAATCCAGGATACCTGCCAATAATCTGTGTACCAAATTCTTTATTACACCCATAATTATCCTGTCTGAATAGTTAATTGAGCACTGCTCGGTTACTTTTAAATTTCATACCTGTGGTTAAAAAAATAAATATTTTATTATTTATTTATCATGGCATGCTTGAACTCTCATAGCTTGAGATAGACTCCATTGGAATGTACATTTTATAATATGGTATATTATCTACATAAGTATAAGTGTACACAGAAAATGTACTTATTTAATTCAGTAATTTAATAGCAAAAACAAAACACAAAAGCAACCCACCGTGCTGTAATACTGCTCTGCATACAGCTAGCTCTACCTTGGTGAAAATAGTGATTTTAAGGATGAATTAGTGTTCTAATCTCTTTGGGATTTCCTTTATATTTATCATGGTTTATGACTGACATTTAATGTAACTGTAGCTCTGTTTGTATTTAATAGAAGATTCATTTCTGCCTCAGGATACACATTTAGACTCCAGTGTTGAATGAAAGCTACCGTTCTGCAAGAAGGATATAAAATGTTGATTTAGAATGACACATTTCAATAGCAGTGTTCTAATTCTCCCAAGTATTTCTTCCCAGGTCCTTGGAAAAGCACAGCTCCAGCAAAAGATGATTCTTCTCTTCCAGAATATTCAGCCTTCAACACATCTATCCATGCTGCAATTAGACATGGGAACTGGAAACTCCTCACAGGCTACCCAGGTAGAATGATTACGATTAATATTAATTTATCATCTTGAGATCTTATATTAATTTTCCAAAATGTAACAACCTACTTCTGGGGTTGCTGAATGAGGAGGAGGGAGGTGTGATCTACTCATCTTGACTCCCCCTCCCAAAAACAAAAATTAAGAATTAACTGTAGGCGGAGTGAAAGGAAGTAAGGATTTCAGGCATGTGTGGCTCTCAAGCACAGCAAAGAGAATCTCTGCGAGCTACATCCTCGGCCAGTGGTGTAGCTGGGGGAGGAGGATGCTTTCCCTGAGCACATTCTCCAAAAGTGACGTCTGTTAAATACTTTTAAAATATGTGGCATGATGGGTAAGACTGTGATGCAATTAAGCCATGTTTATAATGAGGACAATTCTTCATTGTGTGGGACAGCCCCGTGTGTTACAGGACATTTTAGCATCCCTGGCCCGTGACCGCTAAATGCCAGTACCACCCCCCAAATCATTCTGACGACTAAAAATCCCCCTCTGCACACACGCACACACGCGTGTGCGTGCCCCTGGTTGTGAAGCCGTGAGGCATGTCTAATTAAAGTACCAGCGATCAGAATCTGAGACAGAGCTAGACACAGCATCAAGGACCCCCATATTGTTCATATGTCAGTGCCCACAACCTAGCTCTGCTTTGACTCCCTCCTCAAAGTTAGAACCTGCCTACCATGCCTCTCCCCAGTAAACTATTGTATTTCTTTGCCAGGCTGTGGTTACCGGTTCCCTCCACCAACTCAATACAATGTTTCTGAGATACCCTCATCGGACCCACCGACCAAGACCCTCTGGCTCTTTGATATTGACCATGACCCGGAAGAAAGACATGACTTGTCCAGAGAATATCCCCATATCGTCAACCAGCTCCTTTCCCGTCTGCAGTTCTACCAAAAGCACTCAGTGCCCGTGTACTTCCCGGAACAGGACCCCCACTGTGATCCCAAGGGCACTGGGGCTTGGGGCCCTTGGATGTAGGATTTCCGGCAGCCTGGGGGTGGGAGGGCTAGAAAACCTTTTTGTTGTCATTTGAACTTTAGGTCTTTTACTGGTGTGACTCTTGTCTCATCTATTCTCTCAATTTGGGTTCACCTGTCCCTTCTCTTGCTCCTCAACCACACTGAAGTGTCTAATTTCTACCTCTTGTGCATTTAAGAAGCTGATAAAATCTGGACCACTCCTGCTGTTGGCTGGGGTGTGTGTCTCGAGGATAGGGCGACTGGGTCCGCTCCCTTTTTCCTGAGCTGTGGGAAAGCCAGGAGTTTGATTTGAAATAGGACGTTATTGAGTCCTGGAGGCCAGAGCAGCTGGTTCCTTTTGCCTCACAAGTCAGATGTTAGATTTCCCTCTGCCAATAGCTGGGTTTTATTGGAGTGACTCACATTTCTTGTAACAAATGAAGGGAGCAGACGATGGTTAATGGTCCTGTTGGCCAGGAGCTCTCCCTGTCTAGGAGAGATCATGTTCAGGCATTCCATGTGAACAAGCCGCCTTGGTTCACTCCTTGCTCACTCACCTCATCACTCACCCCTTCATGAAGCAAAAGGCCCATTTCATTGTCAAGGTCAGTATGGCAATATGCCTACTCCTTGGTTCTGGTTTTTACAATAAAGAACTGTGATGTTTTTCCCCAGCTGTTGTTCATTTTGTCTATCCTTTCTGCTGTTCCAAGCCCCTCTGTGGTTCTTTTCTTACCCTTTCATTTGACTCAGGTGCCCTGTGCCTGAGAAGACTGCCTTGCTTCTCCACTCTGAGCACCACTGGTTTTTGGAACACTTCTGAGCCCTGCCTTTTGTCACCCCTGTGCTGAAGCAAGCACCCCACCCAGAGAAGGTGGCCAAGTCTGGCTGTGTGAGCACGCTCAGGGTAGACATGAAAAGACTCGATAGGTAAGGCTTGTGCCTGTGCCATCTGTTTGGTGAGGAGTTTTCTAATTGCATGGAGTTGATTATCCTGGTAGTGGCTTTGTCTCACAGTATAGTAAGAGTTGCACTGCTATTCCCTAGCCATGAGAAGCCCCAGGAAAGGATAATAACGTCCTGAGGTGATGAAAATGAGCAATTTGAAATGACCATCATCTGGGATACTGGGCCTTGTAAAGTCAGAAGGGCACATCCATGTTTCTCTGTACTCTCTTTCGCATTCACTCCACTGTTTCATTCACTGCTTATCACTAATGTCTGGATCAGTACCTGGTACATAGAAGGTATGCAATATACTTTTTTAAAAGTAAATGAATGAATGGACAAATAAGCAAATGAGAAAAATGTCACACCATAAAAGGTGCCAGTCCAATTAGCTTAATACAGGAGTAATATAATTATCTCCCAAACATTGCTTTTCTGTTCTCAAACTGCCCTCCTGGAGTAGGAGCATAGTCTGCATATCTGGGCAGTCATAGGACATGCCATAGTAAATTGTAATATCTTCTGGGTGGGGAGGGAATATGCCCCACCAAAGGTGTTCTTTTGCCAATAATCCTCAGTTCTCTTCTTCATAGGACACTAAAAAATAAAACCACCAAATAATGTGATATAGGTCCTAGAATAGCCATCCGTCAATTCAGCAGCAGTATTTTCCCATCACTACTAACTTGTATTATATTAAAATATGGTGATTGGAAGGAGATGGTGCTAGAACTAATGGCACCTATTACCAACCCATACCCCACTCCTGGGGTGGCAAACAGATGGCCAAAATGCTATTACCTCTTACTCCCAAGCCTGTGGCAGATGTTATGAACTAACTGAGCCTAGATATTCCTTCTGGATCCTTCTCTTTCCAGGACTGTAAGTAGCCATTAATACTATAAGATTGGAGGTCATCACTGTGACACCTCTCCCTACTGTAGCCCCAGCAGCTGTCCCCAATTCTGGTTCCTTGATTGCTGTATACAGTGTGGATATTTCAGCACTCAACGGCTATAAATGAAATTTTAAAGACTAATTTTTTGGATAACTTTTATTTGAGATTTTATTTTATTCAAATAGAATGTGTTTCATTAGATTTTCTTTTTCTGCACCAGAATGTGAACAGATTCATATGTTGTCATTATAAGTATTAATGTTATTTCTTTCCAAATTTGTTTACCTTTAAAGAAGGGTTTTGTTCATTTAATTGTTTTTCTTTGTTACTTCACAATTGTCCCACTTTTAGGGAACAAAACAATTAAATTTCTCTCTCAGAATGTGTCAGCAGTGAGTGTGGGGTTTCCATTTGGGTGATGAAAACTTTCTGCAGCTAGGGAGTGGTGATGGTTGCCCAAAATCATGAATGCACTTAATGTCTCTGAATTGTACACTTTAAAATGGTTAAAATAATAAATTTTAAGTTATGTAGTTTTACCACAATTTTTAAAATGTGTTGGCCCATTTTTATTGTCTTTCCCAGTCACCACTTAAACTTTCAAGTCCATTTCTTTTGTCCAAGAGAATAGCCACCGGTTCATTTTCAGGCTGTTGAAAAACCAGCCTGCTCACCAGGTGATCACCCTTCCCGGTTCAAGCAGTGAAGCGATACCCACCGTCTCTCTTTCACCTTTGCTCCATTGCCAGGGGAGCCACCCACCAGATGGCACAAAGCAACCGAGGGCGAGAGCCAGTCACTCAGGCTGCCACAGGCCTCACTTCAAACCGGAGGGGCAATTTCATTCTCAAACTGATTCCCCCACGTAAGCCATCAGTGAGCTTAAGGTATTTCATTTAATCACCTTTGTTTTTCTTCTGACAGGACAGATCATAGTATCTCTAACAATTTTAGAAAATACAGAAAACTATAAAAGAAAACTAAACTCTTCAGAAGCCAGCCACCCAGAGATAGCTACCATTAACCTTCTTTTTTTATTTTATTTTTATTTATTTATTTATTTTGTATGTGGGTAGCTCCCTGGCTGGGACTCGAACCCAGGCCGCAGCATTGACAGCGCCAGCGCCGAAACCTTAAGCCACTACAACATCAGGGAACTCCTAACCTTCTTTTATATACCCCTTTGAGAGAATAATTAAGTGGACCGGTTCCCAGATTCAATTTCAAATCCCACTGTGCCCCGTTGAGCTCTCATTGGAGACTCAAGATGGTAGAGAAATAAAATGTCACCTCTTCTGGACATCTTCATTTTAATCCCATTAATGAAGTGTAGCTGTTACCAGGATTTTTACTCCAAGGGCATGATTTCACACACACACACACACACACACACACACACACACACATTCTCTCTTTCTCTCCCCACCCCTGCCTTCCTCTCTCCTCCATAGGCCTCAAGAGGGGGCCTGGGCACTGAGGAGCCAGCTTGCAAACCATCAAGTGAGTAAGTAGGCACCTGCCTCTTGTCCACACCAGAGTCCTACTGAGCAGGGCAGGTGAGATGCATACACATGTCTTCCCTTCTCAGGGAAACAGGATTTACTAGGCTTTTATTTGCATTAAGCGAATTAACAGCTGGGATTTGCCCTCTATGCCAGTGTTTGGTAGCCAGGATCATTCAAGTTCACACTGTGAATGGGGGGCAAGAGCAGGGGCAGCAAGTGGGGGAGGGTACATGGGCTCAGATTGCTCCCTGAGGCTTACCTACCAGGGAGCCCAGCAGACAGGAGGTCCCAGACCAGGCAGGGCAGAATGGCCCATGAGTCAGAGAAATTCGCTTAATTTTTCCATTTCTTCACCCCTGAAACCAGTGACTTCTTTTTGTATAAACTATTTTTAAAGTTGAAACCTTAGATTAGAGGAACCTCTGATTCTGTCGGGGAAGCAGCTGTTTGGTATGAAAATGGTGCTTGCATCTTCACAGTAGAACAGCTGGGTTTTCTTGGTTCTCAAGCCCACGTGCAAGTGTTCGCGTTTAACGCCTACAGGTGGTGGAAATATGTGGGCCCACGTCCAGCACTCCAGGCCAAGGAGAAGGGCCCCTCTCGGTGGGACCTGCATGTGTTCTGTCACCGAGGTCCTATAGATCCTGCATTTCCCGCCAGAATGGGTCAAGCTCCCCAGGTGGGGCCAGGAGGGCACCCCAGCAATCATACAACTCCTCAGGGCCCCACCCAGACCTCTGCGGCTCACGAAGGCCCTTTCACTGCTGGGAGCCTTAACATGGTGCTTTTCCTTAAATTTCCCATCTTTACAAGAATAATTAATTTTAAGGGATGATGATTTATCACCATGGTAAAGGGAAAACTTGTCATGGATAATTATAAAAATATACACAGTAAATCCAAATTGCTCTTCAGCTTGAGCTAGGAACTCATCCTGAGCTGGAAGGAAAGAAAAAGTATTGAAAAATAACTTTGTCACAAATGATTCGTTATCACCAGTGCCCTAAGCCACGACTTGGCAACACTGGTGTGGAGATAAGGAAGCTCCCTCAGGGCATGCACACCCACCTTCAGTGTGTGCCCAGGTCCTACAGCGGTGGTGCTGGCGGTGGTGACTGGTGACTTTGCTAGGTGGTATGCTTCTGGTCCCCTCCATCGGCTGAATCATAGCTACCCTTTTCCCCCAAGTTTGTTTTTGCTCCTGTGCCCGCAGACCCTAACGCTAGGGACACATGCAGAATGAATTAAATATATAAACACAAGACAAAACCAACATACACATCCTCTGCAATACAGCAGAAAAGTCACAGGAGGGTCCAACCAAAGGAAGAAGCCAGGAAAGTCAATAAACAAGTTGGTGTAGATGCAACATACAGAGAAGAAATGTTTGGAATAAATAAACACCAAGAGGAGGAAAAAAGAAACAACCTGGAGGTTTCTTGGGTTAAGAACTTCCCTGAGCCTTAGATTCCAGGATTGTAATCTATGGTCCCCTAGATCACAGAGCTGCCCTCCCAGAAGACTCAGTGTCACCAATACCTAGAAATTGCTCCTACTTTTCTGACTCTCTAGGCAGCTTTTTCTCCCTACGTGCCCACACGGGCCTCACCTGGCGCCAATTCACCACAACCTCTTTGGATATTGTAATTCAGCCCAGCAGGTATGCCTTATCTTGCTAATGAGAGGGACACTCAAGGAATTAACCTTTATTAAGGACTTGCTACATGCCAAATACCATTTGACTTTTACAACTGCTGCTAAACTCACAAAATATTTCATCGTTAGAGAAATGGTTTTACCATTTTAGAAATTATCTTGTGTGAAGTCACAGCCAGGAGAGTTGGAAATGGAGCCTAGATTGCTCTTAAAAAGCCCAGCTCTCTAGTGTGCTCTCCTACAACCTCCAGTCCTAGGCTTCCTTCCCTTACTTTTGTCCTGCACCTTTAAGAGCAGAGGATAATTTGTTGGAAGTTCTGTTCTTACAATTTAGGACTCAGGGAGCCTCGGAAGGATCAACCTGGCAGAGGGCCTGGGATGAATGGGGGGCAGGGAGGAGCGAGTGCAACAGTATAGCCAAGAAGCAATGCCAACTGAAGAGGTATGCAAGTAGGAGGATAAAAAGCTAATTGAAGGCTTAGAAATCAAACACACACACACACAAAACAAACATTTGAAAGGAGTTGGAATTACTCAGCCTGAAAAGGAACTTCTATTATTGTCTTTTATATATTTCGTCGGAAAATCGCCTTCCCACACGCCACAAAGGCTGGTGACCATCTAGGCCCTTGTCCCAGTGAATGCAGAGACAAAACCAACACCACAAGGTTGCTATGAAGGAGGAGAGGTAAGATTTACAGGTGGGTTCTTAAAGCTCACTGCGGCTTCTAATGAGTGTGCTAGCTTCAAAATGTAATATTCTGTCTTGTTCCATAACCAGTTACCATCCCGCTCAGTTCTGGAGGAAGTTGTGGTTTCTACTAGCCACCCTGACCACTCTGTATACAAAGTCAAGAGGACCTCATGCGCTTTCTGGGTTTAAGACTCTGAGAGGAAGGATAAAGTTCTGTTATAACGTAATGATTTCTCTCGGATGAGGGAAGGTAATGCCAAGGTCAGCCTGTATAATGTGGGCTTTTTAAAATAAGGAATATTGCTTTGTGGGGGTCTCTCCTTGAACACAGGAACAAACAATGACTATGCTTAGGTTCAGATAGTATGTTTTGGTTTAAAATGTTATGTAACTTGGAGAGCTCTGTATCGGTCCACAGGACCTGGTTGGAGAAATGCTTTGATTTCGGTAGTTTGTTAAACATTGTTGCCTTAAGTAAAAAGGTAAGTGGCTGAGACATAGAAACCATGCCCACATCTCCTCTTATGGTTGGGAAGGAAAAATGTCAATGACAGAGAAGTCTCTGCTTCTCACACAACAGTCGGGGGGCCGGGGGTGCTCCTGAAGGCCCGTCGGACTGGTGCTGCAGGACTGCTCTACTCTGGATTCTGCCAGCTTTTAGATTCCGTCACAGCCCTGTGTACGCCCGCCTGCTTACCAAGCAGAGCCAAGGCAAGGTCTAGCTAACCCACCCCCAGCAGGAAGAAAGAGCCTGCCTTAGGACTGGGGTGGCAGAATGGGGAAGTGAGCAGTTGGTGCCCGTAGCCTCTCCTTTTGTCATTAATGTTTTACGTGTAACTATCAGTGAATAGAACTTGACCTTACCTTTAGTACTTAAATTATTATACAACTGTTAAAATTTTGCTGGTCTGACAGGCTTACATTATACGTTTCTTTCGGTGCCAGGAGATTGGACTTTTCTGTAGTTATTTGCCCCTACGGCTCTTTGAGATCAACCCTAAACTTTCTTAAAACATTACAAAAATTATGCATGGACTTTTTTTTTTTTTTAGCTCATTAGCTGTCATTCATGTTGGTGTACTTTTATGTGTGGACCAAGACAGTTCTTCTTCCAGTGTGGCCCAGGGAAGCCACAAAGTTGGACGCCCCGGCTAGCGGGCTCAGGAGCGGGCGGAGCAGGAGCCCCGGCTGAGACGGTGCTGCAGGAAAAGCCCAGCCCTCCGAACCATCCTCTCAGCTGGGGCTGCCAGGCCTTCCTTCCAGGTGGTGCTTTTTGTGTTTAATGGCCTCTGCTTTAATTCAGGCTTTGGAACTGTGTCCGGAGGCAGGGGAAAGTAAAGAGTGGAGAAAGAATAGGCAAGGTCCTTTTCCTTTCTTATGGACGAGCCAGACTTGTGAGTCCCCTGGGTAAGCTGATAATTCGGCGGTCCTTCAAAGTGATGGTCTTTTCATATTGGGTTATTAATATTGGGCTCGGAGCACTGAGGGAGGGGCACGGGAGAGCTGGGGAGGGAAGGCAGCTGCTCAGTCAGCCCTGCGATCCTAAGCTCTGCAAGTCTGCTCCTAGCTGGCACTGGGGCACACCCCACTTGGCAAAACTAAAGCCCTGTAGGTGGGTGACTCACCCTTCTTAGAGGCAGTTTAACAACCACTTGTTTCTTACCAAGCACAGCCCTTGGGGTGATCTCACCCCTAAGGGCCACATCCCACCCATCCACACACAGGAGAGGAGTTATGACAGCTGCCTGTCCTTGGTGAAGGTGCTTTTGCACCCTTGGACCATCATGCACTGACTGGCCTCTGACGGACCCCTACAGCCTCTTTTCCTCTCCAGCCTCCCCAGGAGGAGGTCAGTGCCCTCTGCATAAACAACTCATTGTAACTGGAAACTCTCACTCAGCTTCTATCTTTTCCTTTTCCATTATGCATAATCCCAGTGCCTGTCATCTTACTTCCAGCACATCCAGCGCTCTCATGATCCCAGGCTTTAACCAGGCTGGTCCCTTCACGTAGATCCTCCTTCTCTCTCCCCTTTGCTTGACTAGCTCAAAGGCCCACTCCCCTGGGAAGGTGTCCCTAACCTGCCGAACTGGAACGCTGCTCCTGACTCACAGTCTCCTGGGAGAGCGGACTGTATTGTTATTCGTGTGTAAATGTCTGTCTTCCTCCCCAGGTGAAGCCTCCTGTCTGGTTCATTTCATGGATGTCTTTGTCTGGTAGCGCAGGGCTTGGCACTTAAGTACTACTTGTTGGATGAATGTTCCATTTAGTGAATTCAAAGACCCTACCACCTTCTGATTTCAAAATGACATTTGAGTCCCTGATTTCAATGCCTGACCCTTGTTCCCAACCCTTCATCCTACCTTCAGACAGTGTTGACTTGGCCTCGATGGCAGCCCCACCCTGCTGCCTGCTCTGCAGAACCGCGCCTCTGGGGCATTGGCTATCTTCAAAGGGCTCCATCTGTATCAGCTGGAAGGATTTCAGCACCTCTGTCAAATCAGAGGGAACATTACACTCTCCAGACTCCTCAGGCAGGTTCTGTTTACCCTGGGATCTCCTCCAAGATACCAGCTGATGGCTTCAAACACTTTTTATGGTCTAGGATTTGGACAGACTCGGATTTTTCCCTCTTCATCTTCTAATGCTTCCCTAAGATCCCTGCCTCCCATTTCTTCAAGCTGTGTTACAAATGCCTTCCCAGTACGACTTCCCCTGCAGAAAACTGGCTTCTTGGCTTACACCTCGTGCTGAGATGTGTCATGCAGATTCCAGGACGCGCCGCCAAGGGCAGATGGCACATTTCCTGATGCGCCATGGCCCCGTACTCCCCAAGGTCTGTCTCCTTCCGCAGAATGGCGGTGGGTGTCTGTGGTGTTTTTGGCATAGATACACACTGGAGATAGACTAGTGGTTTCCTTAAGGAAAGTGGAATTGGAACATTTTTTCAAAGGCAGCGTGTGCGGTTACTAGAGACACAAGCTTAGTCACCTAGCATGAATCTTGGTGATAAATGGAAGGCACAAACACATTTAAGAACACACACTTACATATGCTGAGCACCTTCTAAGTATGCTGGTGTCTGGCACATCAGGTAACAAAGATGAGTAAGTCGTGCTCCTTACCCTCACAGAGCTGTCTTCTAGGATGAAGGCAATAAGGAGTGGTGAGTGCCATGTACTGGTACGAGGGTGGGAATCAGGGATGGAGAGAGCATAAATATTTGGGTTGTACACATGTTGCCTGACCTGGCACTGCTGGTGCTGACTGGCAATGAGACCTAGAAAGCCTTTAAAACAAAAACAATGTCTAACACCTGGGTCTCAAGATCACAGATGACTTTCATGGTCAATAAGATTGTTTGAAATTCTAATATTTTTCTCTCAGATGGATTCAGAAACCAAGGAAATGAGCCACACACAATACCTTCTGCCCTGTGTGTTACCTATTGCTGTGTAACAAATCACCCGCATATTACATTCACAGACAAAAATTATTTATCTTCCCCAGTTTATGAGGGTCAGGAATCCGAGGGTGCAGCTTAGTGAGGTGGTTCTAGCTAAGGGCAATTATGGGGGGTGGGGGCGCATCTCAACCAAAGGCTTGACTTGGTGAGGAATAGGTAGGACTCAAGAGAGAGCATGAGTACCCATGATGAAAGCCACAGTCATCTGCAACTTAATCTCTCCAAAACGACATCCATTACAAATATTCTGTCTGTCAGAAGCCAGTTGCTAAATTCAGCCCATACGCAAGGCAAGAGGATTGATTACTTGAAGGTGTGGATACCAGAGAGCAGGGATCCCTGGGGACCACTGTGCCACTTCACCCAGAACCATTTCCTTCCCCTTCTCATTGCTTCCTTCCCAGTTCAGGATGTGCTTATGAAAAGGATGGGTCTTTGCTTCCCTCTTTCTTCTGTCACCGAGAGTGGGGAATGACCTTAAATCATAAGAGGACATCAGGTTGGATGTTCTGCTTGTACAGGTAGGAGATCCAGAAGGCCTTGCTGATGCTGCCAGAGGCCAAGTACTGGGTCAGAGGTCGTAGGTTTAGGACCACGTCATTTCTGGAAGTGTTTGCCGAGAGGAGATCCATTTTGCAAAACATGACTTGAAGGCTGGCCTGCCCTTTTGTGCTAAGTAATCTGCCATTTTATAAAGGTGCTTATATTCCCCTGGAAGTGCAGAGCCAAATAGTTAGCTGACCTGCAGACGAGGACAGTTTCTGGGCCATTCAGGGCTGGGCCTGCCCGTATGGTCACGGAGTCCAAACTGGTACCTCCCTCACCTTACCTTTCAGACTGTTGAAGAGGAAGAAACTTGCCTCTGCCCTTGAGGTTCTTTGAGTTGGTCTAATAATCAAATAAACATGAGACAGATTAGCGAGAGAAAAGAACCACATTTAATTACATACGGCTGTCTGGGAACCGCACTTCTGTGAGAGAGTCAGATACCCCATTTACATTAAGAAGTTCAAAGAGAAAAGGAGAATATATGACAACCTTGAGGCTTCAGAAGAGAGGAAGGTCATTGCTGGGTGATGGAAGAGCAGATGTTTAGGAATTAGAAGTTTGTCCTGCTCCACAGATAAGTCAAAAAAGGTTATCTCTGGTAATCTCTTATTACAGGCAAGGCCTCTAATTCAAATTCTTCCGGGTAGTTAAGAGTGGGGGCAGACATTTCTCTTGAGCCCACAGGGTCATGGTTGCCTTTGGCTCAAAACAATCCACATACCACAGAGGCACATCTTGGGGTCACTTATTCCCCGAGACAAGACCCTCCCAATCCCTTCTCAGCTCTGTGACTCAGCATAAGCACCCTTCATCTTATCTGAGGGGCACTCACAGTACAACTTCTCCCTGCGGGCTGGCGGTGGCCCCTGAGTGTCCCGGGTTTCAGAAGCTAAGCCCCAACATGAGGTGGCCTGGGGACGCAAACATTGTTATAACACAGCGGTGACTGATGGACTTACCCACCAGCTATAAAAAGTGTCCATGTGCAAATACCTCGATTCTAATTAAACCAGCCCCCTTCCTGGCCAGCCCCTCATTCCCCTTGTCAGCCGCCCTCCGGCTGGTTTTCCAGTGTTGCCCACATGCAGCAACAAGGCGCCCACGGAGTGCACTTGCGTCAAGTGGGTGGGGAAGGGGGAGAAGTACTCTTACAGGTGCGAACCCCCTGACAAAGAAAAACCCGGCAGAATTAGAACAGTTCGCAGAGGAGAGAACATCGATAAGGACACTGACACAATAGGCTTTTCAAAGGGGGCGATTTGAATAACAAAGATGGAAGCGAGGCCCTCAGGAAACTGAGGAACCTCTTGAATATTTTTGTGAGCACGTCCCCTTTTATCCTCCTGTCCTTGGTGTAACAGGAAGGAAGACATTGTGCTGCATGTAGTTTTGTTAAACAGCTAATGCCAAAAAAAAAAAAAAAAAATCCACTCATTCATTTTCTTGTTAATCTAAGAATTAGTGCATAATCACACAACATCCATTTTATAAAATAGATAAAAAGATATTTTTATGATGTTTAGTTCCATTCAAAGGTGAAGTTCTCATCAGACCCCCGTTATGCCTCAGTATTCATGGGGACATTTTAGATAAGGCTGCTAGGGGCAGTGGTAGGAGGCTGAGGACAGATCTAAGGGAGGAGAAAGAATATTTTAAACAGAAGCAACATCTTACAGGATGTGGAATGGAACAACTCCCGATGTTTCAAGTGTTGGCTGAAGCTTCAAAGCCCAAGTCAACAGTCCACGTGTGATAAAGACCTCCACACTCTGAAGAAAGGTGATAAGGAAATCCCAGGGGACTTGCTAAGGAAAGGTGAGAGTTTTCTGAGAGAAAAGTTCTTTGAAGGGAATTTGTAAAAGGAGCAAATTTTGCTTTTTGCCTTCCCTCCTCTTGGGGAAGGGAATTCAGTCACCACACAGAGCAAGCAAAGAGGGGGTCCAGGAGAACCTCAGGGTTGCGGGGGTGGAGGGTCTTGCAAGAAGGAGAGAAAAACTGGCCTCTGATTTCATGGATGGAAGCTTGTTGAGTGGCAAAAAACATTTCAGGCTGCAAATGTCGCTCCCAGAATGGAGAATGCCATGGGCCTTGGGAGAGCTTGGCTTGTGTCTCCTGGAGTTTGGGGGCATGAAGACTGGCACCTGGCTCTCTAGGATTTCTAAAATCTGAAAGTCATCTGAAGCTAGGTAAAGGTAGAGAGGACAACTGAGATAGCAAGGTGCATTTCTGCCATTTGAAAGGCTAAGGGTAAGTAGAACCCCTTGGGCCAAGTGATAGCCAGAGGGCTACCTTCTGAGGCCGGGTGTCCCAGCAGAGACAGACCAGATCAGTTGGAGAGTGCATCACACAGGTGCAGTGCGGGAGGTCCCTGTAGTGGAGTAGGGAAAGGGATAGCAAAAGTCCTATTAATAAGTCCTACAAAAGAGCTGGACATAGACTACAGAGTACTCCAAACACTCAGCAAGAGCCACAAACTGCCTATGTTGAACATAACGGCCTCCACCATTTTGCCCTCATTTTTTTCGTCTGCTTAGCCCTAGAGCAGGGGTGTCTAACTTTTTTGGCTTCCCTGGGCCACATTGGAGAAAGAATTGTCCTGGGCCACACATAAAATATACTAACACTACCAATAACTGATGAGCTAAAAAAGGTGGGGGGAATCTGTGCATAATTTTCATAATATTTTAAGAAAGTTTATGAATTTGTTTGTATTGGGTCTCATTCAAAGCTGTCCTGGGCCGCATGCAGCCCATGAGCTATGGGATGAACAAGCTTGCCCTGGAGAATCTTGAGCGGGGCTGGAGAGGGTGGGGGTTGGGGGAGTGGAGAAGGCAAATCAAGAAGAATGAAAGAACAAATCATGCCCCCTTCCCCCATGAAGGTTCTTAACCCAGATCTGAGCTGGGTAGAGGGAAGGAACTTAAATTGGATGTGAGATTCAAGTTTGAGTTTAGATTGGAGCTTTTGATATCCCCAGATGGCACAGCTCTGATATCTGAAAGTGATCAAGGTCTTGAAATGTGCTCGAAGAAATCACCAAAGAGCAGGAAAGGGGAGTCAGACAGAACTCCTTTGAAGACAGTGGTAGGAGAAAAACACTCAGCCGAGTCTTACCAAGTTCAGCGTGCTCACTAAACTGGTGACATGTGTTTGAGGAAGAATAATATTCCAATTTGCAACAGGAGAGTTTTTCCATTTCACATGTGCACTTAATTTTGGAGTTTCTTACCCAAGACACAGCTCTTGCTCTGGAAAAACACACAGTCTGGTGGGCAAACTGAAAAAGGAGCAAGTGATTATAATACAGTGTCGTGTTGAGAAAGTACAGGGCACTATGTGAACACAGAGGAGGGCCACCAGCCCCATCTTGGGGACCAGGGAAGGCTCCCAATGAGGTAACATCTTGGCTACATTTTTGTGGAAAAGTAAGAGCTGACTAGACAAAAGGGGAGGTGGGTGTTTGGGCAAAGACAGAATCAGGAGGAGGCAAAGCAAAGAGGGGATTAGGAAGTGCTGATGAATTGACTTCTGGATGCCTTGATCATATGAGTAGATGTGGGCCTGTAGGTCAGGAGCACTGTCTGGGCTCACGATGGTAACTTGGCACCACCACCCACACACAGTATTTGGAGGCCTGTGAGTGGATCAGAAGCTGTGAATACCAGTTGGTCAGATCAGGATGCATTCGAGTGTGGCTGCACCCAGTACTTCAGCCCTTAAATCCTGTTCTAGGATCCTGGGGGCAGATAAGTTCATAAGGAATGTAGCCAGGCAGACAAAGCCCCCAAGGACTGGATGTCTCAGGGCTTTAGCCCTGACCTCAGAGGAGTTGCAGCCCTGGTACACTGAGTTTCACTGATGGAGCCCCACAGACTCTAGGACTTAGATCCAACGGACCGAGTGACCACCTGTCTTTATAAGCCTAGATGAAGTCCCTGCTCTGTCTTTTAGAGAGAGGCAGGGCAAACCCTAGAAAAGGTGTGGCAGAAAGGATAAGGAAGCAGAGGGGCTTGCTCTGGTGCCTGGAGCATTGCTGATGCTCCAGGCACAGGAAAGTGCTCCTATGGGACAGGTGCTTTCTCAGCCACAGGTGGTCACAGGTATCTGGGCAGATAAGAACTCCCAAGGAGGGTCCCTGCAGAAGAAAGCACCAACCCCAAACGCTTTGGCTGAAAAGAGTGCCTTTGACTGAACTGTGTGCCCACCAGTTTCCTCCTAAGAGGTGAGGAGCCATCAGTTCCCCTGGAGGTCAAGAGGGCTTCCTAGTGTTCGAGGAATGGATGGAGGAAGAAAAATGGACAGAACAGCTGGAAAGGTAGGAGAAACAACAGAGGAATGTGTTCTGTAGAAGCTGAGGGAAGAGAGTTTAGAAAGTTGATTAATGGAAGAATAAAATGTGCCCAGTGGATTTGGCATGGGGAGGGTGTGGTCTCTGGTCATCTTGACAAAAGCAGCACAGTGATGCGTCCACGTGCTGGACTGCAGTGCACTCAGGTATGGAAGCAACTGGAGGTAGAGAGTAGAGCTTGTCCTCTATGGAAGGTGGATCATAGAAAAGGCAATAGTGTGAGAAACAAGAAGTTCCTGCAGGGATGTAATGGCATGAAAGGGGGTTCTAAGTCAGGAGATCTTAGAGCATGTTTGAATCAGGATGGGAAGAGGAGGGAGAAGGTTTGAAGGGGGTGAGTGAATAAGGCATAACTAAATGGAACAAGAACTCAGGAAGCGGGAAGGGATGGAGCTAGGAGAGTGCAGGTGTTACCCAGGTGTAAGAATTAACCTTAGGTAAGAGCAGGAAGTCTTTCCCTGAGCTGGAGAGAGAGCAAAGAGCTGGAGGGAGATGTGTGATAACTGCGGGGGCAAAAAGGTTGACGTTTGCTTTCCTGGTGGGTAATAAGAATGGTGAATAACATAACAAAAGCATTTCATAATTTCAAAATATTTGCATAATATGACATTTAGTCCCCCAATCAAGCCAAACAGGTCATCTGGTTGGTTCCAAACCGGGGTACGTAGGTTCTCTGTTCCTCTTGGACACCCTGAACTGGTGCTTTCCCTTCCTGTAGTTCTACACAACCAGAAGTCTCAGACTAATCTTTCCCCATACATTGATTGGCCCAAGCCAACGCTTGTGGGTCTGTCTCTCTTACAGCTGCTACTGTTGAGGGAATTCAAACAATTGGCTCCTTTCTACACTTTCACTGTGCATCAAACTTCCCCGCTGTCCAGTGGCAGCCAGCTCCAGCTTGGCTGGTCAGTGTTCATGTTCTGGCCTGTCACAAAAAAGGACATTGACCAAATCTGGATGTGTGTTAGATGCATGGTGCCACCTCTTGGCTATAGCCAAGGAGTATCCCCTGACTTAATGGGGGTTCAACTTGATGACTTGGGTTGACAATGCTTGGCCACTTATCCACTTACCTTTCTTATGATCACTCAATGCCCAAAGCAATTGGGGCAGTGGCCATGCCCCATCCTTTGCTTAGATTCCCATGTGCAAGGGCCCCGGGGTCCTTCTCCTGGCTCTTCTGGTCCCAAATATAATAGCACCATTACAGCATCTCTCTTAGAACCTCTTGTTAAATTAGCTCATGATGCGAAAGAGGGGAGGAGGGTAGGGTTAAAGTTGCAAAAAGTGTGAAAGGCAGAAAATTGCCCAAGATCAAGGAAGCAAACCTGTGACTGTCAAGTCAGGTGACATCTTTCTGTTTTTATGCAAGTCACTTTTGGAGGCTACGCTAAAAGAGGAGTTTTGAAAATGCTTTGATCAATAATGGTATCATTTGACTAAAAGATTCCTCTCGAGACTGGCATTTATTCGGGTTACATTCTAATGTGTTTGTTTAAAAGTTCATTATTTTATGGTGTCAGCTTATGTAGTTTTTCAAGCAGCACTCTATTAAAATGAAGCTCTTCTAGCTGAGATGGAAAGATACTTCTTTCAAATCTGAATGTCAAATCCAGGTTCCAACTTGGTGCTAAGTATCTTTAAACTTCCCAGTCCAAGAGAACATTGAAACTTTTGACATTGTGAATCAACAATGTGGTTAAAGGTCTTAAGTTTAGAAAATTCAATGCCGTTTAGCTTTGACATGTACATTTAAGAGGCAGATCTTCTTGACCCCAGAGTGAAGGTGAAACTGCTAATGCTGACAGGGCAGCTCCAGAAAGCAAAATGACTTTATTTTGAAGGCAGCTGTTTTCCTGGGTATTGTGCTTTAATATAAACCAAACAGACTCACCAGGCGCTGGGCAAGCAATAAAATACTAACCAGGACACTATTTCTGCTCAGGGAAACAGTCCTGATGACCCAGGACAATTAGACCAGGAAATTGTCCTGTCCCTCCCCATCATCCATCCTTTCTTCCATTCTCCATCCATGTCAGCCGCCATCACGATGGGTCGGTTCTTTGTAGTTGTTCGCATGTTAAGTGCACTCGGCACCAGGCTTGACCCTTGGTACCCCCCAGGCATGACAGATGACTCCCTCCGGCCTCCTGGCTTCTGGCTATTGCAGGAAATGTCTCTCAGCACTTCCACTAGACGAGGCCCAGCCTCTCAGGAGAACAACTGGTCACTGAGAGTCTGAAACCCCTTGTGTGGGCCACAGGGCCATACACAGCAGGTGGGTTGTCGCAGGGAGTGAACAAAACACATTTCTCCAAAAGCATGGAGATCCTAATTTGCTTTTTTAATTTAAGAAGATGTCTCCCCAAAGAGGCCCTTCTGAATGCCACGATGCCGCTGGAGATGTCCCTTTGTACCTGATTTTTACAATAAAAACCCACATAGGCTTATTTTATATTTTCTAAGCTCCCAGTGGACACAAGTCATTGAGAATATATCAGAGGCTCCTACTCTGACTCTCTCCTCTTGCTAGGAGCCCTCCCCAGCCCCTGGGCAGGACCGGTACCTCCCGGGCCCCATGTGGACAGTGTCAGCAGCTCTTTCCTCTCATGGAAAACGTACATGACCATAGATTTGGATTCTTCTTAATTTTGGAAGAAAAGAAAAACATGCAGGGTAAGGACACAGTTATGTGGTCAGAGTGATGATTTGGCTCCTGGCTAGCCCTTGGTCTCATGGGAATCAGAGAGGAGAAGCCTCTGTAAAAATGAGATTTTCCTTTCTGTAAACACAACCTGAAAAAATGTAAACCAGCAGAGTTGGCAGAGTCTTTGCCTGCCACAAATGGAGGCATTTATGGTATCAAAGAAAGCTTCCTTAGAGACGTTTCAACTTGGGTTTCCTGTGAATGAACTGGGAAGAATGTGAATGGGTAAGAACTGGATGGAACTGGACTTTCTGCATTTGCTCTGTCCACCAGAAGCCAGTGCCCTTGATGGAAGGCAGGGAGGTTTTGTTTGGAAGATGGGTCTGGGGGATTGATAGAAACCTCACACCACAAAGCCATTGGATGTGCCCTGGATTGAAGTACAGTTTCCCTGACCCTCAGCCTTGGTGGGGACATGAAGACTGGACTGGCATTTCAGAGAAGATTCTTGGAGATGGCTAGATTTTCTTCTCCAAAATGGTGATCCTAATCCAAAGCTTACAGCCATGGTGGTTCAGGCAGCCCTACCTTGAAAGCATAGGGTGACCAGAAGTGTTTTTATTTATAGCTTCATTAACCAAGGCTCTTCATTACAGCATTATATTCTATAGCTATTTCTTCAAATATATAGTTTGAGTGATGCACAACCTTTCCCACTCATGGTATATGATCCAAAATACATTTAAAAGACTAAAGTTCATTCAACTGTTTGGACTTAAAGATTACTTACATTCATCTCTAACACACATAATATCCTTATTTTTCTCTACACGAGTCATTCACACACAAGCATTGAGTGCCTTCCAGGAGGGCAATGTTTCAGGCTCGCCTGCGGCAGCCGTAGACACAATACTTACCCTCAGGAAACTTCATTAAGGAGAAATGTGAAATGTTAGTGAGAAATCTTACAAGGCAAGATGTGATAAAGTGTCAAATGAGGAAAGACACAAAAGCCTGGAGAAGTTGAGAGAAAACGAAGGGCATGTGAGAGACCAGGCCTTCTATTTTTATAGGGATATTTGTCTTCAGAAGGAAGAACTTACAAGTTATGAAAAGAATTTCAGCTCATCAGTCAAAAGAACTTCTAAAGTGAGAAAGCCCACCTAGTGTAAATGGAGACTGAATACTCATCTGCTAGGGATGTTACAAAAAAGATTTTCTAAGCTGTATAAATGAAATGACCTCTAACACTGCCTTGGAACTAGGAAATAGTGACTGGAGCGGACCTATGTAATATCGGTACAATGACTGGAGCATAAACCCAATCTGGACCTCCCAGAGGAACAGGAGCTGTGCTGGGCCTCAAAGGATAAATAGCCCCTCCCCTCCTGTGGGCTCCCCTACCACCCCCCACCCCCTAGCTGATCCCTAGAAGAGCCCAACCTCCGGCAAAGCAATTTCTATGACAACAGGAGAGGGGAAACACAGAGCTAAGTATCCAAGATGGATGCTTTCATTCATGGTGTACTTAAGATTTGTGTAATTCACCAAGTGTAAATTTTACCTTTAAAAAATCCTGACAATTATATGCAGTATACTGATACCTGCAATTTACTTTATGTGCATTTAAAGAAACAGATGGATTGATGAGTGTGTACGAGATAAATGTGTGATAAAACAAAGCAAAATGCTAATTGTAGAATCTAGGTGGTAGGTATATGAGTGTTCATTGTACAATTTTAAACTTTTCTGTATGTTTGAAATTTTTTAGAATAAAATGTTGGGGAGAAAAATCCATGTGGCTCTGACTGTGGAAGAGAGTGAATGACTTCCAACTTCCACAGACGTTGAATGCCACCGAATATAATAATGTATGTTTATTGAGTTCTTACTGTTCTCGAAGCACTTATGCATGCTATCATTTACTCTCATAACTACCTGTGAGGGAAGTTGGTACCAGCATCCTCACTCTGTAGATGGGACAGCTGAGGCACAGAGAGCAGGGAACATCTGCCCAGAGACACACAGCTGGTGAGGTTTGAACCCAGCTCTGAATGACTCCAGAACCCAAGGCCATGACTAATATAGCCCACGTGGGCCCCAGATAGTGCCTTATGTTGGGTGAAAAGCATTTGATGTTTGGGGTAAAGTGGGACAGATGACTGCCCTCATCCTCCAATGGAGGTCAGATGGGTTTGGTTCTTTAATTATTTAATTGTTAACAGACACCCAGACCACTACCTGGGAGTTTTTTTCCTGGTTTTGCGTGTCTTTTTTTTATTTTTTATTTTCATTTTAAACAAGTTTATTTAAACAGCAAGATGCTTGACTTGAATGGAAAACTATCCAACATTCATTTCTTTTAGAGTAATTTATTTCATGAACACATTGCCCTACATATAACAGCTACATACAAAAAAAGTTTACAATATTGTCCTTGGTTTTACACAATAAATCAAAAACACTAGAATACTACACGTGAGCAAAGCATGCAAGGATTTTTTTATGTTGTTTTTCTTTTGTTAAACAGCCAGATCAAGATAACTTGTGGAATATAAAGTTAAGAGTTGAATGAGCATGCCATGCATGGAGCAAGAGAAAGAGGGTATTTTCACAGATCCAGTAATCTTTCCCATCCCACCTCCCCCTGGTGTCAATCAAAACATACCCCTGGCCATTTAGTCTTTTTAAAATGCATGATGTCTGTGCACTTACACCTGTTACTTTATGTACCACAAAGGAATGGGAAGGGGAGACTGAAAGAATAGAGAAACTGTACTGTAAGAGTCAGGATGTAGTGGATACAAATTGTGTGGTTTTTTTAATTGAGAATGTACTCGGGCGGTAGGAAGTGAGTTCTGGGGTAAAGTAGTACATGCCCTTTTTAGCAGACAGTGATGAAACGCATCAGTTGTATCTTCATCCTTCATTTCCACTTATGCAGGTGTCTGTTTCATTGATTGGCTGCCCTTCAAATCAAAATCCGATCCCTCACTGACAAACGCTGTCATTTATCACATGCTTCTGTTCATTTGCTATGTGATATAAAAAATGCCTCTCAATTGCAAACCACCACATGGCAGCCTGCCCCACCTTCAAATTAATAGCATCGTCATTCTTGATCCTGACTCCTCCCCTGGCCTTTACGTCAGCCATGGCGAGTGCTGCAGTCTCCTCAGCTTCTGCTTCACAAAAGAGGTACCACTTCTGCCCTGAACAAGTACCTATTGTCCCCAGGGCATTGTTGAATATAACATATGACAACACTCCCCAAAACAGGTGTTTATGGTCGTTTTCAACTCTGATCGTTCCTCCATAGTTTGGAAAAGAAAAAAAATCATAGAAAATTTAATGCTCTAACCTCTCCTTTTTCACTTCAAAGACCCTAAAAATCTGCCGATGGAAGTGCAGAGCCTCTCACAGTGTCCCCAGTGGGGCTTGGCCATCAGACCTGGGAGTCCCAGGTAGCCCAGGTGGAGGCAGCCTGCAGTGCTAGCGGTCAAGAGCACCAAGGCACGAGTGCTTGTGTCACACAACAGTGTGGTGGCCCTGTGCCAGCCCCTGAGAGGCCATCTGCTTAGTCCTCAGATTCATCTTGTTTGGAGTTTCTCTTGTTTATTTCCCCTTTACTTCACCCTTTAAAAGGAAGGCAAAGTTTACTTCCCAACTGGATGGCTTCTTCCCCACCTGCGTGTGACCCAAAACTCTGTGAGCCCACCACTACCCTGCAATAGACCACAGGAGAAAAATGGTTTTAAAACCCCAAGCCAGGGTTAGGGAAGGATTTCTTCAAGTCTGGGCCTCTGGGTCATCTTTCAGTTAGCCCTGGTAACCCTAAGGTCAGTCTGTCAGAGGAAGCATTTGCTTTGTTTAAATGCCCTCCAAGGGGCTCTGAGCCCAGGGGTTCTTAGCTAGTATCACTGTTCTAATTTCCCTGGGTATGTGTTTAGTGTTTAGGCTTTACTAAACCATAGGATTCCAGAACAACGGGTGGGTTGTGTGTTTTTACTTCAGCTAGTATACGTTAATTTCTGTGATTTACACCTGAGTTTCTTCAGCATGTGTATAATGGATTAGACAGGATTTAGAGCAGCAATGTCCAACCTTTTGGCTTCCCTGGGCCACATTAGAACAAGAATTGTCTTGGGCCACACATAATCTACACTAACACTTATGATAGCTGACGAACTAAAAAAAAAAAAAATCACAAAACAATCGTGTAATGTTTTAAGAATTCGTGTTGGGCCCCCATTCAAAGCCAACCTGGGCCACAGGTTGGACATGCCTGATTTCGAGGGAAGTCTTATGTTCAAAGCCTAGAGGTGGTTCTTAATGACTGTGTTTAAGATATCTCACTTATCCAAACCTCAGTCTTTTCATCTGTACAAAGAACAAGGTATTTGTGAAGTTTAAATGAATTAATTGTGTGAAAGTGCTTTCTGTGATAATAAAATGTTCTCTAAGTGTTAATTACCAACCCAAGCACCCTTCTCTCCCCAAAAAAGGAAACACTTCCCCTCCCTCATGCACCCTCCCTGTCTATCTAAGCAAGAGAGCCACTATTCTGATCTTTATCATTATAAATTGTTAGGAAACCTGGATGTAAATCTCAATGTTGATAATTTTTAACAGTATGACTTTAGACAAATTACCTAACTATTCTGAGTTGCAGTTTTGTCATTGATAAAACGAAGTTAATAAAAAAATTTTTTTAACTTGCCTTGGAGAGTTATTGCAAAGTGTGCTAGGCTAAGATAAGTTTTCTAATAAAGATCCTTAAAAATGTGGTGAGTTAAGGAACAAGAGGTTTATTTCTGTCATGAAGCCATTCAGGACAGATGCTCTGGGTTGGTGGCTGGCTTAGGCGCTAAGTCTGAAAGCAACTCATGGATTTTAAGACTATTACAACTCAACCAACAGGAAAGGGGGAAAGAGCAAGCATGGAAGAAGCCGGCTCCCCAATAAGGCTCAGAGTGTAGCTGCTGTTGCTCACCTTCTGTTTGTGAAGGTTGTAGACACCTGCCCTCACCTGGTGCAGGGAAGCCTGGGAAATGTAGTCCAGGCTGGATAGCCATGTTCAGCTGTAACTTGCCAGGAAAAAGGGGACAGATTTTGGAGAAGAACTGCTGCACAAGGAGTAGATGATATAATGCAAATAAAGTGCTTTGAATATTTCCCGACATGAGGTAGTACTCAAATATTAGCTGTTTCAGTATTATTAATTCTCTCATACAATGACATTTAGGAAAGAAAGCTTTTCCTCAAAGTAGGTCACAAAAATGACTCCTTCTAGGAAAAATGTACTGATCTCATGTTCATTTTCTTCCAGCTTCCTTTGGCAGCTGGTAGTACATCTCTTAGCCCCTTTTCTCCAAAGGCCTCCATTCATCTGTCCCAAAGAGCTTCTAAAATACTCCCTAGTGACAATCTTGAAAGACTAGCCAGGGAGAAAGTACAGTTTCATCGACTGGAATGCCCCAATTACTTATAGATGAGCTCAGAACAGAAGACAGTTGAAAGAAGAGATAAGTGGGTGTTACACATTTCCCAGCCCAGTCTTGGCCACACTATGAATTCATGCAAACCAGTGTGGAGACCCTAGCAGTCTTTTTCTGTTAATTCTGGCGCTGGCTACCTCCTATTCTGCTGGCAGACTTATAAGGGACAGGGGGATGTGTGTGGGCACTTGGGTGTAAGAGGATAGCTAAGATTAATGGATGGTACCTCTTCCAATGCTTTAAATAACTCAGGCCTAAGTCTCATTAGACATGGAAATTTGCAGTAGGAAATTAGTGAAGTCTTTAATTATATAAAATCCTAGCTCTGTAGTCTTCCAAGAGGCAAGGTTCCTAAAAAATAGGCTGGCAGAGGCCATAAGCAGGGGTGGGCTGTGTTATGTAGCTGGAAGATTGTGAGTATGAGAGATCACCCACAAGGCCTAAGTGTGGCTTGTTGGTGACCAAGGAAACAATTCCCCACTGCCCTTTCTCCTGCACCCTGCCCCACCCTCTGGCCTGCCCAGACTTGTGGGAGGAATTGAGCCTCAGCTAAGGACAGCCCACCTGCACTTAGCTCATCCACAAACATTACCTGGCTCCTTAGCAACTTGTTTTGAGTGTCTCCATGAGTAATTAATTTGCAGGTTTATCTCTTAGCTGTAAATAGGACATGATTTCTTCCTTCCTATTCGTTACAATTTTCATCTGTAACCAAGTGCAGGCATTGCTTAGAAAAAGTAAGAATGATTCTCTCCCATACATGGAATATAAAAAAAAAAATGAGGGAACCAGGAAATACTTCTGCACTCTTATAAAAGTGGGAGCAGGTTAGAGATGTCTGGTGGGGATTGCTCTGGAGGAAGGTGGTGATGGAAGACGGTCAGCCTAAGACAGTGTCTATGCTTACATTCTGAAGTGCAGACAATGCTCCTGATCACTTGGGCTAAAATTCATTACTGAAAGGTGCAGAAAACTGAAGCTAGGTTGCTTTTATTTATTTATTTCTAGCCTGACTCTTAGAAAATGAGCTCAGTTTTCTGCCTTACTTCACTTGTCCAGCAAATTTGCAGAGTTAATTGCCTTGTTATTGACAAGGTTCTAATCCCATATCCAAGTGGCTGCTTATATAAGCAGCCACGGTGTTTTGGTCATCTCAATGTTCCCTTCTTTTTTTTTTTTTTTTGGTTGGTTCCCTGAGTGGGGATTGAACCCAAGCTGCAGCAGTGAGGGCACCAAAGCCTAGCCACTACACCACCAGGGAACCTCCACTGTCCCCTTCTTGATGACTGAAGGGAACTGATGCCATATTGGAGCACCATCCAAAAAATAACAGCCAGATGGGCCCCACCATAGATCTCCGAGGTAAGTGCCCCAAAAGATAGAGCAAGCCTATATTAGAAGCTTTCAAAGCCCCTTGGGTGGGATCCATGGAAACTGGAGGAAACAACAGTAACAGGCAGCTTTCCTTCAGGCTGTGGAGATGGCCCAGGGTGAGTCAGAGCTAATAAAAACTGTTCTGTAATGTCCCTGCACAAGCTGTTGAGAAGCTTGCAAGTAGTTTCACTTTGACCTGGGACCCCAGAATCCATTCAGCTGGTGATTAATTGCAGGAAAGATCCTGGGAAATAGATCAGAAATAGAAAGTGGTTTATATCAGTGTGATCATTAAAATTTGATCAAAAGCTGGACATGGTTAGTTACCTCTTGATGGTTTTCTGAAAGCCAGTTCTAAAAAGCAGTTCCCAGCCTTCCTCAGCATGAACTCCCCTTGAATCGCCAAGTAAAGTTTTGAGGCAACACTGCATAATGGGTCAGAAGGAAGGAGAGCAAAGCAGAGTGGGTTGGCACCGTTTTAGCTGGTGATGTGGAAAGGAAAGCAACAGAAAGGGTTTCGGGCTTAATTGGTAAAAATCGGAAGTCTTAGCAACAATAGTATGGTTGACTTCTATGTCAGGTTTAGGAGGAAATAGCATACAAGCAATCTTAAATTTACTTGCTGCTTAGGTCTTTTAAATTGGCAAGGCTAATGTTTGGATTTATGACATTTTTCTGCAGTCACAGTGCCACAGATCTTTATGTTTGAGGTATCTTAGGTGAGTTTCTGGAAGCTCCTGTCCATCCAGCCTGCCCAAGGACAGCCTCTCCTAAGGCCCTTGCAGCACTTAAATGCACCTAATATCACCTTATTACACTGTTGTGATTGCCTTTTTACATTTACATTTCACACTAGACTGTAATTTCATTTTGAGAAAACTTCACATTTAGCTCAGTGCTGGGTACTCAATAAGTACAGTAGGACTCTCCATTACCCAGAACTCAAGCAAACGGCACTGTCTGAAGCAACCAACAAAAAAGTCGAAGAAATAATACTACATTGATCAGGCATGGGTGCCAGTTAACTGAGAGTGCACTGTATTCCATAAATATTGAATGGATGAAAATAATGAATGGTGATTAAGTTTCCAGCTCTTCCATAGAAATCTATCTATTTCAACAGGAGAAAAATAAAGCTCTAACTCTTATTTTTTATAAATGGTGTCTGTCATTCTCCCACCCTGACACAAGAGTATACCCCACATGTAACCATTTCTAATAGTCTATTCTCATTCTTCACTCTTACAGTTAGCCAAAACAAACAGCTCTTTCCATCCACTTTGAGAACATCTACTTCTTTTTATTTTTTTAACACGATTTTCTTTGTGCATTCCTTAGCTTCACTTTTGCCACCTTGCAATGTGCAAATGCATCTCTTTCCATCTTGAGTTGCCATTAGCTCATGAAATCTTTTTACCTGGCAGACTGAATTATGGAGACTTTTAACATTTAACTGAACTGGTGTCATTGGAGCTGTGGTGAGGAGGTTTGGGGTTGGCAAAAGGATAAGAAAGTAAATAGGATGGATAAGAGGTAATGACTTGTCTGCCTTGAAGGCAACATCTGTCCCATTTATATTTTGTGGAAGATATTTACATAGCCAAAATAATATAAATACCGAATAATAATTTAAGCAAATGTGCCATTACCATATGGGAGAATGAGGAATGGGTAGAAGGGATAGATTTGGCAGTGGGGGATGGGCATGGAAAGGTGTTAAAGAGTTAAATCTAGGTCTTTCACAGTCTAAAGTCAGTAAACAATGTCCAACGTTTTAAAATCAAGAAATTTCCCCATATTTTAATGTATAACATTTTCATTCATTTCATGCCATCCAAAATATTTTCTAATTAGCATTGTGATTTCTTCTTTCTCCAGATTATTTAGAGGCATAATTATTAATTTATATGTAGGGGGGTTTTCTGTTTTATTTTTGTTAATTTTAATTACAATGTGGTCAGAGAGCATATGTTGTGTGACTTTAATACTCAGAAATTTGTTGAGACTTGCTTTATGACACAATGTACAATCAATTTTTCCATATACGCATATACCTTACAATAATATGTATCAGTTGTTGAATACTTCATGTTGTATACCAGGTTATTTCTTAACCATATTACTGAAGTCTTCCATGTTTTTACTGATTTTTGTTTGCTTGTTCTATCAGTTTAAATAAAAACTCCAACTAAAATATTTTTGTCTACTTTCCCATTTAGTTCTGTCATTTTTTTCTTTATATTATTTTGAAGCTATATTTTTAGGTGGCTACAAATTTATAATTATCATATATTCCTAAAATAATGTACATTTTATCATTATTAAGTGTCTTTATTTTTTTTTTTAAGTGTCCCTCTTTACAGGTATAGTTTACTATATCTGATATTAATACAACTATACTCACTTTCTTTTCATTGATATTTATATTTCTTTATTCATCTTTTTACATTCAACATTTTGGTATTCATATAGGTATAAATACAGATAATTCTTAAAAACATAGTTTTTACATGCATTCTTCACAAGTCTTATTTGATTATTGTTTTCTCTCCTCTCCCTGAAGAAAATAAGGATCTCAAGAATACTTTAATTCTATTTGTTTTCCTCACCATTATATGCCATTGTGGTCATGTATGCTAACTCTTCTTATTATTTGATAAGTCAGTATTAAGATAACCTTTTTAATTTTTCTGATTTCTTCCTGTATCTTCAAACTTTCATCTCAACTCATTTTCCTTCTATGTAAATAATATCCTTTAGTTTAAGTCTGCTAGTTACAAATCCTATCATTTTTTGTTAATCTAAAGATGTATTTCTCATTCATTCTAACACATTTCCGGTCATTTTTTTAGGACTTTATATATTAAGTGCTATTGTCTTTTGTTTTACATTGCTTCTGATAAAGTCAGTTGTTGGTCTCATTGTTGCTCCTTTGAATGTTGTTTATATCATAATTATTTTCTCTTTAAGATTTTTCTCTTTTTGTTTTTAATTTTAGAAGTTTTACTATAATGTGACTAGATGTGGTTTTCTCTTTTCTTTAAATTTTGTTTAAGATTAGTAAGATTTGTTGAATATATGGTTTAATATCTTTCATCAGCTTTGTAAGATGCTCACCTATATTCTTCAAGCATAGTTTTGCCTCATTCTCTCTGTCTCAAGTATTTGATATCTTCTTATATCCTCTTTTACTCGTACTTTATCCTTTAGAAAATCCTACATTTTCCTCCAGTGAGGAATACCACCCATTGTCCATTAATCTTTCTCTTCATGATTCATTCTGCATTATTTCCTTTAGATTTATCTGACATTTCACCAGTTCTTTCTTCATTTGTGTCAAACTTGTTGTTAAACCCATCCATTGAGTTATTAATTTCAGTTATTTTTTTTAGTTCTAAAATTTCCATTTATTTCTTTCATATAGGTTCAGATCTTGTCAAAATTATCAGTCTTTTTCTGTATCTCCTTGAACATAGTAAACAGTTAATGTAAGACTTCTACTGATAATTCTCTTATCTGCAGCTCCTATGGATCTGTATCTGTGGTTGTTTCTGGTTTTAGTTTATTTTTTGTTTGTTTGTCTTTGTGTCTTTTCATTTTGCTTTATCTTATCATGTACCTTATTACTTTTTATAGTATGCTCAATGTCATATTCGCAACATTTTTTGTAGCATTAATTTTAAGTCTAGGATAACATTTTCCTCTAGAGAAGAACACCACCAATTTGGATTACTTCAAGTTCAGAGATTTGATCATTTGAAATTAAGTTTCAATCTTTGTAAGACTTTTCTAACTCAAGTTAACTCTTAGTCCTAGAATGATACCTTTGGGGTCTCAACTTCTAGTTCACCAGAAGTCCCCTTGGTGGGCACTGACTCGGGTCTTTGAGCCCAATATAGCTGTCAACAGTGCCCTTCAGCCTTTCAGCCTCTCAGTCACCTCCTTTAGAGGTGGCAAAAGTTCCCAGGGAGAAAGTATCTCCACATATTGGGCCACATCCCCGGATCTCTATTTTTCAGCCTATGAATCCTTTCCTATCTTGACAGCTCTCACATGCCATCAAGCAGGCATTTTAAATATTTTGTCCATTCTTCTAATTTTCATTAGTAGTCAGATTTCTTTAAATTGACCAGTAACATTACTTCAATCTCATTTACTTATAAAAAATGAGTATGAAATCTTCTTAATTATATCACATCTTTACATCACTGGGATTAAAAATGTATATCTTAGCCCCAGAGTGATTTATTCAGTTTCTATACCAATATTAGAGTATAAAAATTATTTTTCCTATATTAGAGTCTAGGAAGAAATTGCCAAAATTACAGCGACGGTTTTGGAATTTCTAGTTTATTTTTTATGATATAAAGTAAACCAATTAAGAGATCTCGTTCCATTTACAGTCTTCAACTGTAATTTTTTACTTATTTTGGATATATTCTCACAGAATAAATATATATATTAATGTAGAATTTCATATATTTTGGATTGGCCTCTATTTTTTAGGGGAGTCTCAATGTTTTTGCCCTTGAAAAACTGTGTTCAAATTTTTTTCTTTTCATATTTCTAAGATTTTTCCTCCATTGTCTCATATAGTTCTTAGCTCCTTTTCATCTGATTGCTATTTAATACCAGAATCCCAAGGAATACTCACATAAGAAACCAGCATCATGGTCATAAGACAGAAGTAAAGGTGGAATTTTAAAAAAAAACAAACACAAAAATTGGCAATGATATTCAATGTCTCAGATGACCAGAATCCAATGAAATCGTTCTGACATTAACATGTCAGAAGCCTTCGGACTGAATAATTCCTGAGTCCAGCATTTTGTCAGAGCAGATTCAAGAATGTTTTTGCTTGATATATTTCCAAATGAAATAATCCTATATACTATGCCTCCTCATCACTGTACCATGAAAATTAAATCACAGCATGTGGAATTTGCTTTAAAAAACAAACAAACAAAAACCAAGCAGTTTATATATAAATTGGGAGAATTGGACGTGATGAGTTTGCCCAATATGATCTAGATACTCCCTTTTCTGACACATGCTGATTAGAAGATCCTTTCAGGTCGAGGATGGCTCCCTTCCATCACTGTGGGTACCTCTAGGTAGATGAGTGAGTGACTGACCGTACCTTCCTGAATGAACTCTTGTTAGAATTATAGCATGACCACCCATGGTGGAAATGCCAGCTGGCCAAAGACCCAGTCAAGAATTCTGTTGAAATTGCTTTATTTACTTTCTTTACAAAACTTTCATTTAGTGCCTCCTAGGTACCAGCACTGGGAACAGAGCAATGAAAACTCAAACTTGGTTCTTGCCTCCTGGAGTATGTTCAGCTAGAGAAGTTGTGATAAAAGTATTTAACGGAAAAACAGGAGAATTGCATTTTGTGTTGTGTTATCAAGGAAATAAGCAGGATGACATAACAGAGAAGAGCCAGAGAAGCCGCTGTAGATAAGAGGAGAAGGGCAAGTCTGGAGCGACCAACCTTAGCCTGAGACATGAGACTAAGCCAGCCATGTAAAGATCTGGCAGAAAGAAATCCAAGCAAAGGGAACAACCAATGCAAAAGGATTTGGTAGAGTCAAGAACCAGAAAGGGAGCCCACACCAGAGTACAGAGAGAACAGGAGAAAATGAGAGTTTTGGAAAGATGAGCAGTAATCAGGTTTTTACCTAGAAACCTTGGTAAAGTTCGTATGTGAAACTGTAATGAATATTTTCTCAATATGCATGACTGGAATGATCCAATTATCCTCTGTGGGCCAAGGATATTAGTCAGGATTGATCTCATAAACTGTAGCTTATGGGAAAAACACCAAATCACTACATCCAAAGTCAAGACACCCAGAATATGAGCCTCACTGTGTTCATGGTAAAGCGATCGTGATAGCTGGCCAGTTCATTTATGGGGCTCTTATCAAGTCCAGAGGAAATTATGCATGTGAAAGCACTTGTTAATACAAGAATGGCACAAAACCAAGGTGTTATTTCTTTTATTTCTGGCACAATCTTTCTCCTGTAATAATCTTGCAAAGAAATTTCAGCAGGGTAACAGGCCATCTGGGCATTACATCCTGGGTAAAGCCGAGAAGGCTGTGCCCACCCACATGGTTGTAGGAAGTGTTAAATGAGATTGCGTGTGTGAATGAGCTATTCCTAGTGCCCACCCCAGGGGCAGTAGCTGCCTCCTCCCAACAAGCTTGGTTCTGTACCTTATGTTCTCAAGCTTTTACTATGTCTTCTCTACTCCCCACTTCAAAACTCACCTGTCCTATGACTTATGTTCTCATGAGTCTTATCTGTAAGGTAAGGAAAAATGCATTTATGATATTCCAACCAAGTTATACCACCCAGGTAAAATGTGCTGGTTTCCAGAAGGCCTAAGTGATAACTAATTTGGGAAGTATCAGTTACTGCTGAAGTCATTACAGATACATATATCTGTAATTCTGGATTTTTCTAGACTCCCCAAATCATATCAAGTGCATAGCTGGTTCTGCCCATAGGTAGGGTTGCAAAACAACACAACATTAATTATCAGCCAATTTTATTTACTTTTGATTGGATAATACATTCACCTGGTATAAAATTAAGAGGTATTGAAGAGTATACAGTGAGCCTCTGCCCTCCCACTCCTGTGTACCAGCCATCAATTCTCTTCTCCAGGCAACAGACATGAAAGTTTCTTGTGTAATTTGCAAAGATAATCTGTGCATATTTATGCAATTATGAATAGATGGTCTTTTCTTCCTCTTTCATAATTGCCAGGGTACTCTGCACATTGCTTTGCACCTTACTTCTCTATTGTTTTGCTTAGAAATTACATTGGAGACTTTTTTCATATCACCATGTAAAAATACTCCCATTCTTTGTTGGATTGAACAATATTTCATTAATGTTATAATTTGCTTAAACAGGCCCATACTGATGGCCTTTTAGGTTTCCAACAGTGTATACAACGCTGTGATAAATATATAAGTATATATTAATAAATATATTGTATATTGTACCTATATCGCTTTGCATATGTGTGAGTGTATTTGTTGGGAAACTCCTAAAAGTGAAATGTCTGTGCAAAGGGCATGTGTATGCATTATTTTGATTAGACATTAGTATATTGCTCATCTCCAAGGAGAATATACCAATTTTATCTTCCACCAGCATGGTATGCAGTTATTCTATAGATAACTAATATAGTTACCTATGAAATTACTCAAACTCATTATGGCTAACTATGTTAGTTATCTATAAAATCTACAACTATTACTCCTAACAAATCACCCCAAAACTTAGTGGCTTCAAACAATAATCATTTCTTATCTTTCATCATTTCTCTGGGTGCAGATGAGAGGTGGTGTCGCTGGGTTCATCTGCCATGGGATCTCTCAGGAGGCTGCATTCAGATGGTGGCTGGGACTGGAGTCATTCTGAAGACTTCCTCAGTCACAGGTCTGGTGCAGGACTGAGAAGACCGAATCACTAGGCAATGAAATCACTGGTATCATTCCCTCTATCCTTTTGTGGTCTCTCCATATAGTTTCTCCAGCCTTGTGATACCGAGGCAGCCAGACCTCTTTGGCAGCAAGAAGCAGGGGAGGTGGCCGGGACACACAATTTGAGGAGACACTTTTTGCGGGCTGACCCTGCACTTGCACAACCCTGAGAGTGAGTGTTTTCTTACATTTTGTGCCCTGGCACCTCTCTTGTTCCCAGGCCTGCTTATATGTCCCATAGCATCCCCTCTAAACTCCACTCTTTAGAGTTACAAGCCCACCCAGAAGGAAGGGGAGGGAACACAGAGGAGGGAATACTGCTAGTCACGATGTACCAAGTGCTTTGTACCTTCCCTATCTGTGAGTAAAGCGTGGCTTTCTATTTGTCTAATCTATATTTTCCGAATAGAATTGAATTGTACTTTTAAGTCTGAATTTATCTTATTATGAGTGAGGTAAATATCTTTTGAATGTTTGTTTCCTCTTTGGCTAATTGTCTTTTAGCCTTTGCCTGTTTTTCTATTGGTTTTCTATTAGTTTATGTCCATTTTTCTATTGGTTAAATCAATGTGTGTGGGAGCAGGGGAAAGAGAAAGCAAAGCAATCATTTGTCTGTGATATGAGTTACAAACATTTTTTCCAGTTTATTGCTCACCTTTTAACTTTGTTTATGGTGGCTTTTTTGTGGGGAAAACAATTATTTTTGTATTATTAAACTTCTTGTTTCTTTTTTAGCTTTCTGGGTGTTTTGTCATACTTGGAAAGGCTTTTCTCACCCGGACGTTGTATGTGTTTTCCCATGTTCTCTTCCACTGTGTGTGTGTGCGTGTGTGTGTGTGTGTGTGTGCGTGCGTGCGTGCGTGTGCATGCACGTGCGCGCGTGTGTGTGCACGTGTATGCGTGCATGTGTGTGCGTGCGTGTGCATGTGTGTGTGTGCGTGCATGTGTGCATGTGTGCACATGCACGTGTGTGTGTGCGCGTGTGTGCATGCACGTGCGCGCGTGTGTGTGCACGTGTGTGCGCACGTGTGCATGTGTGTGTGCACGTGCGTGCGTGTGTGTGCGTGCGTGTGCATGTGTGCGTGTGCGCGCGCATGTGTGCGTGTGTGCATGTGTGTGTGCGTGTGTGTGTGTGTGTACGTGTGTGCGTGTGTGTGTGTGTGCATGTGTGTGCTGGTTTGCTTTGTTTTTTACATTGTTACCTTTGATACGTTTAGTATTTTTACTTTAAAGATATGAGATGTGGATTCGAACGTTCTTTTTTTCCATGACTGTCAAGTTGACTTGAAACATCACCTGTGCCATGTCCAACTTCTGAGGTCTGCATGTCTTCTTCTGTCCCACCCATTCACGTGGGGCTTTATGTCATAGTTCCACACTGTTTTGTATCATAGCCAGGTAACATATGTCAGTATGTAGTAAGGCTACTTCCTCTTATCATTTTCATCATTTTCTGGGCGACTACTTTTAGGTTATTTTTCCATGCAGACAATTTTTCAAAGTTAATTCTGTGGTGATAATACTGGTCATGAAATGTGATGGCGATGAGTGAGCCTCCCTGGGGTATTTGGGATTTTCTGCGCATCAGAGAAAGAACTGGAGGTCCACTGGCATTCGAGAAAGAAGACTGGCATCCAGAGAAGCAAATTTCAATCTGAAATCTGTAGAATATTCCGTGGGCTTAATCCAAGCCATGATGATACTTGAACAGAAATGACTCAAGGTAGTAAAACTTAATGAGGAAAATAAACCCTGACTTTTTATAAGGTCATTTTCCTGCTTTAATAATTTTAGTATGTTAAGTCCCTCAGAGTAATTGAATCTTTCCTCAATGATTAGAAATCACATATAATTTCTGATTATTCTTCTGTGGGACTGTTAGGGTATAATTTGCTGAAAAGCAAATTTTTCCTAAAAGCCTGGTACGGGCATGGTGGATGGGATTCATTTTTCAACAAACCAATGAATTTAATGAAGATCTCCTAGAACTGCATTTTTGTTTCTTTTCCATTTCAATTTCAGAATTGTAAACACTCGCATTTCTATGCTCTGACTAACATACAACAATATTAAAAGCAGAGGACTTGGCTCTTATTGAAACGTTTCTACTGAAAGGATCAAAGGCATTTTGCTATTGTTCCTTGCCCATTCTCCTGGGGTCCTGGGAGACCCTGCAGAGTCTCCTGAGGTACATACTTAGAAAACACCTTGCATTTGTAGAGCTTTTGCTATTATTATTTAATAATGGGTCTCAGGATTTCAGGATTTCTATCAAGGGAAAAAAAACAAAGCCCAGAAGTTCAAGTAAAGCATAAATAAAAAGTAAACAGAAACAAAATCTGAGGACCCTGTAAGATATTGAATTGTGGCTCCATAAAGACACAACCCCTGTAGGCAGAACTGTTACATAATTTTAAGAGCCCAGTGCAAATAAAAATGTGTGGCCTCTTGTTCAAATTTATTAAGACTTTCAGAATGGTGACAGCAGAGCATCGAACCATACCATGTTCCTTCCAAATGTGGGGCCCTGTGCTACCACACAGGTCACACACCCATGAACCGGCCCTGTGTGGGAGTCACCAAAAGCTTGGCATCAGAACTGTATTAACTTGGGTCAGTGGTGCCTGTTTGTGGACTTGAGCTGATGTCACACATCTGTGTGGCACAAAGAGAAGCTGCCACCATCAGAGATGTGGGCTTGGCAAGAGAACCTTGAGGGAGGTGATACGCAGGTTGTCCATGCGAGTTGTGTAGGTGACAGGGGTAGGGATGTAAAACAAAAATGTTTAGCTATTTAAAATTCTTCTAGTAGGGAATCTCCCAGTGGCCAGGGGAGCTCCTGTTTTTGGACCCCAAAGTCATCTTGCCTCTGCACAGCCAGGAGCTAAATGACTTTGCATAAGCAAAGAGGTGAAAGAGTTGGGATAGCGAGTTAGGAGTGAAGGAGAAGGTGAGGATGCTAATGCTGAGGGGTATTATAGGGGAAGGATCCAAAGGAAGAGATCTGTGGGAAAAGAGACACATTGGGGGGCTTTTCTAAGTGAAATTCTGTGTGTAGGTGATGCAAGTCCCCACTTGCAAACCCCACTCCTCACGCCAGCAATTCTTTAGCAAAAGAACAATTTCTCAGGAATCAGTGGAGTGAACTTCCTTGGTGGCAGGGAATGAGGAAACATGTTCAGTCAAGGGTAAGAGCAGAGGATGGGGGATAGAACCGCCTTGTGAAAATGGAGAAGAGGTCAGCTTCCGCAAAACTGAGTGAAATGAAGGGGGTTGCTCATCTAAGCAGCCTCAGAAAAAGCACAGTGAAAATTGTTCTACATTTTCATTTCATGCCTTAGCTTGGAAAAATCTTGAGGAAAAACATGTTTGGTAGGTACAGACCGGTTGGGGTGGGTCTAGTTACTGAGAGAGAAGGGCATGCAGGATTGGTGCTGGTTTCGTGCTGGAGGCCAGAGGAGGCGTCTGGGCAGTGTTGAAGCCTCAGGCTTCTTCCTTCCTGGCTGATAGCAGATACCGCCCTGAGAGTCCCCAGGCTAAAATCATGCAATTCATATTCCTCCTGCCCCATAACTTCTGGCTTTAACCCTAACCAGATTCAAAATTACTGTGACATTCCCTCTGGTTCCTGGATATTTTGCTGATGGGTATAACTTTATTATTTCCTGAGTCAGTAAATAGTCGTGATTGACATTTTAGTCTAGAAAGTGCTATCTCCATAGAGCTGTACTTGGGAAGGTGTGAGTATGACTGGTTGAACTCACCTGTGGTCAAATTGGTCTGAAGCCAAATGCATGTCATGGTAACTGCCAGTCTGGAAAGGAACACTGGGTATATTTCTTTCTTTCAAGTTGCACAAAGAAGTTTTTATTTGTGCTCAGTAAATGTCCAACAAGTTCCTAGCTAAACAGGTTCTAAAATGAGGTGTCTCAGGATAGAATGTGTCATCTAAAAACCCTGAGAATGTGCCACTGATGTTGTTCAGTTTCCATAACCTACACTGATGTGAAGTGGAAAAGCATGGTTGATGTTTGGCATTCTTGTATAGGGTGGGAAAAGGTATTTCCGGTTTCCTGGTTTACCTCTGAGGTCACCTCTCTGAGAAATACCACTATTCCTTACTGAAACCTTTGCTGACCTCAGCTCTGGGGAGATTCCCAGACACAACACACTTGCACATGACAAAGCAAAAACTAGACATTCATTTCTACCATGTGTTTCACCTCCAGTTCTCAGGCATAGAATTAACTCCAGTGTGTAATCTTCTAAAGCTATTGCTTCAAATCTGTATGTGCACTGATCTCTGCTTATGGAACTGCTATTTGTATTCATTCAGGCAGGCCAGGAAATCATAATATTATGAACTCCTAAGATGTCATTTGGTAAAGAAGTTTTTAAAAATAGTATTATTTCCTCATGCCACAAAAATATAGCAATACTTGATTTTAGATCTCTATGTTGTAAGTTAGGGTTGCATGAGGCATTTGATCCCAGGCCCTTTGCTAGTTTAAAGCAATTCCCTTTTTTGTCTTTTGACACTTGTTATCTCCCCATTCCAGTCCACCACTCCCCTCTCACCCCTGACCAGGAGACAGCCTGCAGGAGGCCAGGGTCTCATTCCATTGTTGAAAGTACTGAGTGAGATCATCCACTTGGGGATTCCAGCCATCAAATCAGATGTCTGGGTTTGTTTTGTTTGGTAGATGAAAAAGCCCAAATTGGCTGGCTCCCAGTCCATTCTACATATCACCATGTGAAAGCCAAGACCAAGGGCCCTCCCAAGAAACAACAGAAAATGGATCATTCTATGAGCTAAGAAGCCAACAGTTCTCCATCACTTCCCACCAAAGCTGTTCAAATTTCAACACATTTGCTTGTCCACAGTCTCCAGAAGTAAAGGGTAAAGGAGCAACCACAGCAGCCAGGTTCATTCACCCACTCATTGATTCATCCAGCTAACATTTACTGAGCACTTACCATGTGCCAGACACTGTTCTGAGACATGGCTACGGCCATGATCCAGGTATTGATGTGAAAGCAGAAGGTTCTGGATGCCCATAAATCATACCATATAGATAAAAGATTAGCCCTGGAGAGGGTTATAGAGTCTCACAATCTTATGCCAAGGACATAAGGACAGTCACAAACTGTCCCTGACCTCCACCCTCCATCCCACAACCATCCTGACAAGTAAATATGGCCAATGGCAGAGAACTCACTGCTTATCAAATGAGGCTATTTTTCCATCACTTGCAGCTTTTCCCCCTAGAACTACACAGAACCACTGTGCTTCTCCATGATCACCCTGCCAAAGTTAGAATACAGCTGCCATGTTTCTGTAAATTCTTCACACTAAATGTAGGAATGAGGGTGTGGGAGAGTGGCCTGGATTGAGCCTAAAGCACAGAAATGCCTGGGCTTTTCTAGAAATTGCTAGGGCCTGTTCACTGGGAGTGTGTTTGAGTGAGCCTGTGAAGATCCTATTTGGGATGAAGTCATCCAGTGAGAAGAATAAGACTGAGGTGACCAGCTTGACCCAGTCACTAAGTCTTGATCATTCTAAAAAGGGGCAAATGTGATCAGAGCTCTGGATCCCAAAACATTAAAACCAAATAAAATCAAACTACTCTTGTGTTGCTCGCACATAGAAAAAGAGTGAGACAAAATGTTGATATTTTTTCTTTCTGGGAGATGGGATTATGAGTGACTTTAATGTTTTCTTTATACTTTTTTATATATTTAGTATTTTCTACAGTGAACATATAAAACCTATTAAAATAAATTTTTATTTTAAAAATCATTAAAACCTGATTTTCTATAGTGATTGAATTATCTGCTTCTTTTCACTATAGAACAAAGGGCCTTCAGTTTCAAAATAACCAACATTCATTTTACTCATTAATATGAGTAAATATACATTATAGAATTGCTCCCATGTCATCTCTCTCCCCGAGTATATGAAAAAAAAAAAAAAGTTACCTGGCACCAGGCCCATAAAGACACTTTAAAATGCCTTCATGACTTTCTTTAAATAAGCAACCAGAAAATCCTCATTGGCATTTGGACAGTTTGAAAAAATAAAGAACCACCAATAAGAAATCCTTTTTCTCTAAAGGACTGCAAAGGATCTCTCACAGAAAGCTGGAGATAACAACATATTAGGGCAAATTTCTAGAGTTTTTAAGCTCTGCTTTTTAACACACAATCACATTCAACTAAAATAGCTTTCAGAAGTTGAAGAAGTTTATAAAACTGATTAAAGACATTCACACACATCAGAATCACCATCTAGAGAACTTGGGGTATAGTTATAGGATTTAGGGAAATAGTAACTCTGAATTATATTTTGTGACCAGTGATTATTTAATGCATGGGATTAGATTTCCAGTAAGCATCTTAGTGTTTTCAAAACTGTAAATTCTGTTTTCCTTAAGTCGGTTGGTTGGGTGGTCATCAGATTTTGTTTCTAACATGATGAAAATCACACAAATATGCTGTTTTCTATTTCGTTACTGGGTTTAAGATTACAGGGTGAAAAATGTTCACACTGAACCCATTTTAGGACTGACTCGCTTGAGTCGTGTTATTTCCAGATGGGCTCTGCGATGGGGCCTCTGCGGAAACCAGAGACACCGAGGAGTTTGACAAAATGGGGTTAGAAGTAAACTTGACTCGTGGGCACTTCATCATCAGTATTTGGTCAGGAAAGTAAGTGTTCTTTACTGTAACTGAAATATTTCAAAACCAAAAGGGAGAAGGGAGGACTGAATGGATTAAAATTATTGCCCAAGACTGGTGATTTTATGATCCAGTTTTGTTTTTTTTCTTCCCCTAAATCTTCTTTAGTCTTGTATAATGATAGCTGTTTCACAGTTGCTACAGGAATAACTGATTTCAGTGTGACCCATTGAGGTGACTCTCTTGTGCTCAGAAGGAAGTATACCTACACTGGGGATCCCTCCCATCTCAGAAGGAAGATAACTTCAGAGAAAAAAAAAACAAACCTTGGAAAATTTGACTATTTGGGCTTTATAATAAAATGGGAATCTCTGAAATTAACTTTAAATGAGCCCTATGTTGCAGCCTGGCTTGCAATCTGATAATTCACCCAAACATTGAAAGTCAAACCTCTACTGTGAAACACAAGTGCTTCTGTGTATCTGTTTTTGCTAGCAGCGCCATTTAGTGTTCAAAAGCTCGGACCCTGGACTCAGGCCACCTGGGTTCAGGCCACCTGTGTAACCTTGAGCAAATCACTTAATGTCTCAGTGCTTTGGCTTTACATCTGTAAAGAGGAAATAATAGCAGTAGCTACCTAATACAATTGGTATTAGGATTAAAAGAGTTAACATGCACAAACCATAGAGAATAGTGCTTAGCATGCAGTAAATACCACATAAAAACTCTCCATTTTAGGGGAAGATAGAGCTCTCTCTCTTTCTAAAATGTATTTAAAAATAAAAGTAACCACTATTATCATTGTGGCTGTCATTTTTGTGACCTAACATATATATATATATATATATTTTTTTTTTTTTTTTCTTCTCAAAATTTCTAATTTACTATCAATCAGGAAATCTGGTATTGGAGAGAATGTTTCAAAATGGTAAAAGTGTTTATTTCTTTTTTGTGGTCCATTTTCAAATGTGACAGATGTGACTTTTTTCAGTGGGGCATCATGTCATGAATTCTCCACATGGGAGAAAGGCTGAAAATGTGTCAGCTTTTTTCAAGATAGTAAAGCAGTGAACGGAGCTGAGATTTTCATCTAAACCTCATATAGGAGTAACAGCACTTCCTGTAATATTATATCATCTTCCAGTTCACTCTAGTTTCCTGTTTATCTTTCTCCCTGCAGCTGTTTGTTGGGTGCTGGCACTGGGAAATCGCCTCCTAACAATACCCACTTGACCTTTCTCCTGGGGGTGAAGATCATTCTTCCATCCAAGAGATGGCCCTTTTTAAAATTTGTTTTGTATTCTTTTCTTTTGTTCACTTTTCCTTCTAAATTTTAGTTTCCTTCACCTCCTCCTGGAGTTCTGGGGAGATTCTTTTCTCTTTCATCCCTGTCTGTCAGTACTTGGCATTTTCTACGTGTGGGCTCCACTTGCCTGAATTTCGAAGTTCTGCCCCTCTTTGGAAGGCCTTTTATTTTTCCTGTCCAGGTCATCTGTGCAAATCATTAAAGTTAGAGGGTTAGTATTAATGACTGGTTAACTCCATTAATGCAATCTCCCCTCTGTGAAAGTTTACTTTTCTGGTTCAGTGTCTTTTACTACAGAGCTTGTTAAGAGGCTTTATTGCTTGAAGAAGTTGCCTCCTAGAATCTTGAGATTTCCTGTTTATACACAGGGCAGGCCCCTGCTGAACTCTTGATGGTGTGGCCAGCCCCTGAGCTTTGCCAAAGGGCTCTGAGTGCTACCCAAGAAGAACTGCAATGGGAATTTAAAAGCAAGTGTCTCCTCTGCTAGAAACTGTGAGGCTGCCCAGCCAGAGCTGGGGGTGGTTGTGGTGCTGCCAGTGGAAAGGTAAGCACGAGTATTAGGGGCCCAGCAGGGCTGCCTTGAGTCTGAAGGAATCTTGGTGCTACAAGAGGAGAAGGCACCCTTTTCTAGGTCCCCATGCTGAGTGGGTAAAAGCCAAAAACTGAGTTCCCATAATCGTGGCCACCAGGCAGACTGTTGTTGTCTTTAACTCTTGTCCATACAAATAGTACTTAGAGGAAATCTGGACTTCCTCAAATCCCTTCAGGGTCCACCAGAGTCTAGAGGGGGTCATATGTGTTTCTCCTAGAGTGTGACCCTAGTCACAGATCGAAGCAGTTCTGCAGGGACTCAAAAGTTTTCTGTCCCGTGCTGAGTTTCTGAGCCTCAGCCTGTACCACACGCCCCCCCTCTACAGCTGTCCCTATGGAATAGTTGTTACTCAGGATGCCGGCAAAGGCAAACTCATGTCTCCAAGCAGGGGATCTCTTCCCCCATCAGGGAGGTGGGGTTCTTGAGGCTGAATCAATCACAGGAAGCTGCTTTAGGATGCAAAATCTCAGCTGTCCTGGAAAGGGGCCAAGACAAACCCAGCAGGCCCCCTGCCATGGGGCTTGCCCCCAGGGTGTGCAGTTTCTGGGTCAGGAAGAACCAGATGAGGTGCTTGCTCACATGGCCAGAAGCAGCAAACCCAAGGAAAGAGGTTGTATTTTCCATCCTAGGAAGGAAGGAAGCCAGGGGTTCAGGACCAGCCCCCTGAGGGGCTCACCCAGGCCTGGAGAAGCCTGTAGCCCCCAGAATGCCCACCCTGAGGCCAATTTCTTCCTAAAATGGCCCTGAATAAGGTAGCATTGCTCCGTTATTCTGGCTCCACACCACCCACTCTCTTCCTATCAGTCCCGTGGTCCCTCAGGTGGCGGGTGAGGGGCAGTGCTGTTCCTAGGTGGGCGATCTTGGGCAAGTATGTGTTGTTGCTGTTATTGTCACACACCACTGCTGTTCGTCCCACCTAATTTCCAGCCGTGCAGCTGTAGAAAAGAGAAGAGCAGCTGACTCCTTAAGGTCATCATGTCTCTTTCATGCTTACATGTCTGCCTCTCAGGGTCACTTATCTCTTACCCCGATAATCCTGCATGCTAAATAACCACCAACCTGAATGACATATCATGCTAACCATTTTTTGGTTTGTTTTTGCTTGAATATTGGGGGTGGGCAGCTAGGCAGCTCTGCTGGAGTGCCTCACACATCTAGGGGTTGGCAGGCCGTTGGCTGGGTGACCGAGGTGACTGAACCCAGCACCCCCTATCTCTCACCTTTCAGCAGGCTAGCCCAGGCATGTTCTCATGACATTGTGGAAGGACACAAGTGAGCGAGTGGAGTCTGCAAGCTGTTCACTCTTGTTTGTGAGATGTTGCTAACTAATATCCTATTAACCTAAGTTAAGTCACATAGCCAAGCCCGGATTCAAAGAGTAGGGACACATGTCTCTGTGGTGAGAGGAACTAGAGAGTCACATGGCAAAGGATGTTGGATTCAGGGAGTGTTGCAAATACCACCCTCATCCTGGTTCCAACTGGGGCTGAGCTCACTCCATAGAAAAGATAAACTGCCCTAACAGCAGCCCCAGTAAAATGATGGGTTACAACCGACAAAGTCAAATCTTTGTCCTCATGAATGAGGAAGGTCTCTTTATCGGACTGTTTATAACAACAAGTATTTATCACACAGTTGGGTTTTTTTTGTTTTGTTTTTGGTTTCTGAGGCAAGCATTGGGAGATCGTCCTGCATAGGTCTTTCCTGTTTCTTCACGTCTGTGAGCACAGAGACACTAACTGTCATTTGTTCCTAATTATATTTTCAAATATGTTTGTATAGCAAATAGTCTTGGAAAATAGAGTGGCGCCCTGTGAAGCAGAGGGCAAAGGGCAAATGTCTGCCTCCAGAGCAAGTATCGAGCAAACTTCCTTACTGCTCATTATAGAATATTCAAGGTCCCCTGAGCTGAGGGTTTATCCATTGTGACACAGAGTCACTGTATGTGCAACTGTGTCCCTCAGTATTGCCACTGTGGACTTGCAAGGAGCAGGGGCCAATGCAGATACGGTGCTCATGCTGCTTGCTGTGCTGTGAGTAACAACATTTTTTGTCTCTGACCTAGGAGTCTCATATATTCTACCAGCATCCATGAAACTATGCAGCCTAACTTTTTAGTTTGCAATTAGGGCAAAAATCTCAGACTTCACGATTCTTGACAAATCCTGTCAGGCTGTCCATTATCTTGCTCCTAGGGAAACCATGATCCATCACCATAGATCCTACAACCCTCCCCACTCCACCATTGGTCAAAACACCCTGATTGATGCCCTGGCCTTGTTGTCAGTTATGGTAATTCTGTCCTTCTTTGAATTCTGTCATTTCCATTGATACTAGGGAGCCTATTTCCACAACAGTATCTCCTACTATCAAGCCCTGGTCCCTACCAAAGACAGCCACTTCAGACTTCTCTGTGTCACTGTCTCCCTCAACTGTACCCCTATCCTTAGTGAAGGAAACATTCGCTCTGCCTTCTTGAAGAGTATAGTACACTGGTGCCTCCTACGGTCTTGCATAATAAATCTATTCTAACATTCCCACATATCTGAGCTTTCTGAAGCCTTCATCAACATTATACCAAGGCAATTCCAGCATTTCCACCTTACTTCCTGTGCCCATGTTTTGGTCCAAATGCCATAGATCTCTCCCAGCTGTATATTAGGACTGGTCATAGGTACCTTTTCCCTGATGGTGAAATCATGGGAGAGGGCTCCTCTATCAACAAAGTTTCCCTTATCCAGCTTTATCTTCTGGTCTTGCCACCAATCCGTCTTCACCCCATCCCTCCCCCCACCCCCATACCTTTAAGATCTACATGTTCACATGATCCTTGGTTCCTACCTGTACATACTAGCCAAGTCCCACAGTGTTTTTGATGTGTATGGTTTTCATTCCTGGAGAAGGAGCTGTGTTTCTCCGATGGTCCTGAGACCTCGTCTTTGTTATTGTCTGGAGACAGTAAAGGGAGGCAGAGTAATCCTAAGACATACAGACACTTAGTGAGGCTTTAGCACAGTGTCCAGGCAAGGGGAGTTGGCTCTCTCACATGAGGGCTTCTGCTCCTCAGTTCATTCATCTGAATATCCCCAAAGCAAATTTCAGGGACTTCCATCTCCTGACTGACCTTGTTGAAGCTATGAAGTCATTTCCTCTGCAACTCCGTCACTCTTACAATTAGATCCTGGGGTCAATTTTGAGTACATTCCACCCTGCAACTGCTAGAGACCTTCTGGCTTTCACATCGTATCTTGCGTTGATAGTTAGCTAACCTGCATCATTTGCTTTGCAAAACTTCCAAAGCGTTAAAATTGAACCCACTCCCCAATCTTTGTAGTTTCCATCACCCCTATTTCATCCAAGTGTCACAGCTGTCACATTACCCAGTTTTACCTTCTACCTGTACTTGCACAGGGGACAGTCTTAGTGACTGTGAAGCTATGCATGCCCCAGGTCATCACAACCAGGCTCCCAAGTCCCAGCCTGACAGCCTGCTTGTCAGCACCGCTGCTACGAACTCGCTTAGCCATGGTTCTCTAGAAGCGGATTCCGAGGCAAAGGCTTGTGTCAGCTGGTTTACTTGGAGTGACCCCAAGGAGTAGGAGTGGGAAACTAGGGGAATAAGACTGGGAAGGAGGGAAAGCCAATGGAAGCATGCCATGTATAACAAGGTTTGCCTCGTCCCACTCCTATTAAGATCGAGTATTATACACTATGTTCTTAATGATAAGTACGTCCTTTCTGAGTAATTTTGAAGTTTTGTTTTTAATGAGGTTGCAATCTTTTTCTTGTGTTTTAAACTTGTTATTCTGTTAGTGAATTTTTCCCTTTCTGTCCTTTGCTCATTTATTTATTAAGATCTAAGGTTTTTTGTTTTTGTTTTTGTTTAATATCTTCAAACAACCGTTTTCTTAGTCACTCTTATATTCTACATTACTGGTGAGCTAAACATTGGTACAACATTTCTAGAAAGCCTTTTCCAATGCATATCAAGAACTTTAAAAATGTTTCAGGTTCTGAAATCTCTCTAAGACAAACTGGAATTAGGACACTGGGAAAGGGCAGATTTGGGGATTCTGGCTTGGCAGTCTGGGTATTGCAAGATTGCCTTTTCATGGTCATTTCTCCCTAATTTGTTGTTTGTATTTTTTGTTGTTATTATTGTTAATGATGGTTCAGGGGATCAGTCATTTAAGCTTTTATCTGGTCAAAACTGTTGGGCTTTGGAAAGTCTTTCCCCCCAAGAAGTCAATATTTTTTCACCCGTATTTTCTAGTTTCCCTCCCTTCCCCAAAGATTTGATATTTTTAAAACATTTAACTCCTCCATGCCTATAGAACTTCTAACATAAGAAATATAATAATACCAAGGGCTGGAGGGGATGTGGAGAAACTGAATCTCATACATTACTGGTGGGAATGTAAAATGGTACAGTCGCTCTGAAAGCAGTTTGGTAGCTTCTTACATAACTTAACATTACCATACAACCCAGCATTTGCATTCTTGGGCTTTATCCTGCAGAGATGAAAAGGTATGTTTACACAAAAACCTATGCATGAATGTACATAGCAGATTTATTCCTAACACCGTGACACCAAAACAAGCCTGAATGTAGTTCAACTGGTGAATAGCTGAACAAACTTAGGTACATCCATATAACAGAAGAAATACACAGCCATAAAATGAAATAGACTATTGCTGCATGCAACTAGATGGACCTCTAGGGCATTGCTCTTAGTGGAAAAGGACAATATCAGGAAGTTCCATACTATGTGATCCCAATTATATATAAATTTTCAAAATGAAAAACCTGTAAGATGAAGAACTGAGTACTGGCTGTCAGGGGAGGAGCATGGGGGAGCAGAATGGTTGGGGATGAGTGAGAACACAAAGAGGTGGCATGAAAGAGTTCTTTTGTTGTGATGGAACAGTGTATGGTGGTGCTTACACAAATCTATTCATGGAATAAAATTGCACAGAACTACACACACACATGCAAATGCAGGTTAAAAACGGTGGACACGGAGGGCAGCCTGTCGTGTGATTTAACAGTAACTTTTCATTGTCCGTTTCCTGGTTTTGTACTGTGGCTATGGAAGACTGGGGGACAAGGGCACACAGGGCTCCTGACTGTTTTTGCAACTTCCTGTGAGTCTATAATTCTTTCAAAACAAAAGGTTTAAAAAATATTTAACTCTTTAATTAATCTGAAATTTATTTTGTCTATGGTATGAGGTGAGAATGTGAATTGATTTCTGTCCTCGTGGTCAGCCAACACCACAGTGACTAACACTTCCCCACCTCACTGATTTGTATGGTATTTTTAAAACTCTTTACAATTCTGGAATCTCTTTCTAAGTTACCTGCCTCTGCTGTTCTGCATGTTCTTGATTTTGTGCCAGTGTCACACTGATTTAATTGTTGTGACTCTATTGTGTGTTTTAATAACTGATAACCCTAGTGCTTCTTTATTGTTCTTACTAATAATAAAGAGATGGAAGTGGGAGGAAAAAACAGTCTTTTCTTAGCACTTACTATGACCCAGACACAGGGCTGAGATCTACACACGGACTGTGTCACTTAATCCTTCCAATACTCATATGAAGTAGATTCTGTTATCACCACTTTACAATGAGAGAGAGAAATTAGGCAGTACTCAGTGTCACAAGCCAGTAAGTGGCAGAGATTCAAGCGCAGGCCTATAGCATTTCAAAGGCTCTCTTTTCACTACTGTAATATAATGTGCCTTCTTTAAAATTTTTTTTTATTTCTTCTGGTTATTCTTCTAGTCAAACTAACAAAATCATATAGTCATGTTTTTAATAGCAAAACAAACAACTATTTGATATTTTCATTGTATATGCTCAACTGTATAAATTGATTTCAAGAAAAGTTAACTATCCTGACATTTACTCTTTCCATGCATGGGCATGACATTTAAGTCATACCATTCAAAACTGTTTGATTCCAAAATTACTCTGTAGCTTTTTGAACAGCTAATTCATGCTCATGGTACAAAAGTCAAGGTACAAAAGGGTAGACAGTGAAGAGTAAGTCTCCATCCCACCCATCCCACTGTTACCAGTCTCTTATGTGCCCTTCTAAAAATAAACTATGGAATTAAAAGTGTGTATGGGTATACAGTCTATATATATGCACATACTATATTGCACCTTGATTTTTTTTCCACTTAAAAATGTATCTTAGAGGTGATTCTATTTTCGTATACATAGAGCTGTATTTTAATGCATACATTGTTTTCCACTGACTGAATATAATAACATTTATTTAACCAGCTCCTCATTGATAGACATTTAGTTTTCAGTCTTTTCCTCTTATAAATAATGCTATAAAGAACATCCTGACACATATTTTACTTCCCTAAGCGTGAAATTTCTGGATCTAAGGGTTTGTGCAATTATAATCTGGATCAGTGTTTTCCAAACTGCTTCCAGGGAGTTGAACAAACTTACACTACCACGGATAGGAGAATGCCAGTTACCCCAGAGCCCCTGTTACAATTTGTATCTTTGCCAATTTAAGAAGTGAAAGTAGTATTTTATTATAGTTTTAATTTCCCTTCCTCATATTACAAATAAGAGCAAGCATGGATTGTTAGCCTTTTTAAAAAATAATTTGTAGGAGCTTTTATACATTAAAGGATGTAACCCTTTTGCTTATAATTTGAACTGCAGTTTCCCGCCCCCCCCCAGTTTGTTTTTTCCTTTTTTCATTTTGCTCATACAGAGAGGTTGTTGCCATGCAGAAATTTTTTACTTTTCATGTAATCTTGTTTGTCAATCTTTTCTTTTATGGTTTCAAAGACATGTATCCTTCTTACACTCTTAAATTATGTAAAAATTAACATCTTCTATATTTCTTCTAGTAATTAAATAGTTCTTTTAAGTCTTTTAATTATCTATAATGTATGTTATCCTTGTTTGGATGATGACCCAGTTACCCTAATATCATTTCTAAAATGAGCCATTTTCCTCTGCTGATTTGAAATACCAACTGACTCTATGTGTAGTAAATTTCTGTTTGTCCTTGGGTCTATTTATGAACCTTCAGATCCGTTTCATTGAACTTTATGATTATTCATATGTCAGTACCATACTGTTTGGCTTATTATATTTTGATGACATGTTTTATTATCCAATACAGCTTATGCCGTCTTCACTCTTCTTTTTCAAAATAGTAAGTTTGTGTATGAGTATATGTAATTTAACCATGATTCATGGCCCAAAGCTAAGGGGGAGATCTGACTCTCCAACCTAGCTCCTATGTTCTTCCCAGACCCCAGCCCTGACTCAGGTTTTCTCTGCCCTTTTTCTCTCTGCATATTTAGAAGATAGTTTACCTAAATGTGAACCCTGTTTCACAGAGGCTTCCCTTTTCACAGAAGCTTCCCTAAAGACCTCCTCCAATAATGCTTCCTAGAGAGATCCACACCACCCCCACCCCCACATAGCCCCCCATCCCTGGGACAAAACACAGGGCTTGAAGTACTTCCCTTGTTCATGTTCTCAGAATAAGTTCTGAGGTTTGACGTTTTTCTCCAACTAATGTCAAATAGCAGCCCTGTAATTTTCCTAAATTTAAGAGTATTTTCCCCTGGCTTCCTGGCTGGCTCAGACTTGTGAAAATATTCTCCATTTCAACCTCACTTCCTCTAACATTGTGCAAGACAGTGTGCGGCAAAGCCTTAGAATATAAAGCGTTTCTGACATTTTCACTCTGTGACTTGCCAATTTTTCATTTGATTCTTTTCCTTTTTATAAAGACAAATTAGAAAGCAATCACTCCATAACCTTTGGCTTTGTTATTTCTTTATCCTTTGTGCTACCCAGTCCTATTTCCCTGTCTATCACTCTTCTTTATTGATTTTGGATGGTTTGGTGTTTGCCTTGGTGCTGTGCAAAGACAGCCATTGATTTTGAATAAATCTAGAAAAGTTGGGAGCTTTTGGTGACATAGCCAGTCTTAGTGTTGCTACTAAAGGCATTAGACATTGCCTTGCAAGTGAGTTTATTGTCTCAGTGTATGATTATGGAAGTAAGGACCACTGACAGCTGTAGGCAAAAACCTTTAGCATTATCATCTGCCCATTCATGACAACAAGAGCCAGGAGCAACCTGTTGAATGTCTTACCGGACCAATGATGGCAAATATGTCTTCAATTTCACCTCTAAAAAATAGGATATAGTGTAATGGAAAGAGAACTTTGGATGGTAAGTCAGGAGACCTGAATATAGTCTTGGTGTGCTCTGGCTAGGTGGAATTCCTTACCAGGCTCTGGGGAAAAAGGCTGCTGAATAACTCATAAATACAAGGTTGTAGCAGACAGACTGTTCTAGAATGTCCCTAACTTCTAATGTGTTTAATGAAGACTACTTTATCTTTTTTCCATTACTCCTCACAAATCATCCCATAGATTATTTTTATTCAGTCTCTGGAGTACAACACATGAGAAATTAGTGGCCCAAGGGCAAGCAGTGCAAATGAGCAAAGAAAAAATTTAAGTTATCTCCAGGCTGGCGGCCTAGATGCTAATCAGTTGAAAGTTGCCTACACACACATAGGAAGGATGGTGGTGAGAGAGGAGCTCCGCCAGTTCCCCAGCCTCAGAGATGGTCCTGTGAGGTGACCATCATTCTGTGCTCAGGAGCTGTGTGAGCTGCTGATTCATCTGGACCTTGCCAGGCTGACCTGCCCAGTCCAGTGTCCCCCATCCCTATCAGTGACTCTGCCTCTGGAGAAATAAGGAAATAAAGTGCTTAGGGACTCGTGGGCTAAAGTATGATGGTGCTTCAAGGCAAAGGTGAACATTTGAGGGAACACTGACTTGAAACAGACCTTTCTGTTGCTTGGGCTGTGGTGCAAAATACATTCCCCTGAAATCATCATAGAGTCTATGATTCTCACGAAAGTGGGTAATTTTCATGGCACCCAAGGAAAGAGCTCACGTATCTGGTGAGGGGTGAAGAAATGGGTGGCTGATACTGAGAGCTGGGATTATGACTCACAGGTTTGTGAGCTGATTCACTTGCCAGTCAAGCAAGACTCTGTCCAGGGAAAACAAAGCAAAGTCTCATGAACACCTACCCATCACATCCCAGGCTGAGTCATCCTTGGTTCATTTAGATTCATTCATGCCTCTTCTCTTCCTGGATATTCAGGGGAAGCAGGGGTTCTGTCTTTTTGAGGTCACCTTCTTGATTTTCATCTAAGGGGTCATTCTCACATGGGTGACTCACTATGTCTCAGGCCAGGCTTCTAGCCACATCTGCGTTTTCGTCAACCAGATTAGCCCTGACTCCTCACCTACAGCAAGTGAGTGGGGCAGGCGCAGAGGTGCAGTGCAGGGGGGGGTAGTGTAGAGCAAGCACTCTCTCTGCTGTGGCTGACCCCCTGTGCAGATGGCTGAGGAGAGACCCTGCCCACACCACACCACACCACACCATTTACCTTACCCAGTTCTTTCTCCCTATTGGTGAAGTGACTAACTCATGTTTACTCTTGGTGGAATATCTAGAATCCCATAATCCTCTCACATTCATTTCAACTTGTTATCTGCCACAGTTTTTATCTTACTCAATATTTGAATTGAAAGAACCTAAGAAATGTGACATCTGATTACAAACTCAGTTCAGGGGGGGAAAAGTCATCTTTAATCTGATAAAGCCTACCTACCAAATTCCTCCAGAGAATGAGTAAGTACATAATGGAATATTACCCAGGACTGAAAGTAAATTAATTACAGCTATGCAACAAAATGGATAAGACTTGGAAGCAATGTTGAGTAAAAAAAGGTAATTCTCAGTCTATATGCTGCAATCTCCTATTTATAAGTTATTCAGGAACCTTTCTCCCCAGAGCCTGGTGGGGAATTCCACCTAGCCAGAGCACATCAAGAAAAAAGTAATTACCTACTGCGTATAATAATATAGCAAGTTTATCAAGATAAAATCTAGCCAAATGAACTAGATAGATAGTTCAGTAGTACCTACAATGTATAAAACACTGTGTGTATATTCATTTCCTATGGCTGCTGTAACAATTTAGCACAAACTTGGTGGCATAAAATAATAGATTATCATTCTCTCACAGTTCTGACGGCCAGAAGTCTAGAATCAGTTTCACGGTGCTAAAATCAGGCGTCGGCAGGGCTGTGCTTCCTCCGGAGGCTCTAGGGAAGAATTCATTCCTTGCTTCTTCCAGCTTGTTGTAGCTGCTAACATTCTTTGGCCACATCATCCCAATGTCTGCCTCCGTGGTCACAATGCTTTCTCTTCTTCTATAGTCAATGCTTTCTCTGCCTCCATTTTTGTAACGGACACTTTGTGATTGTATTTGGGGCCCACCCGGATAAACCATGATAATCTCCACATCTCAAGATCCTTAATTTAATCACATCTTTAAAGTCTTGGCCAGATAAGGTAACATTCACAGGCTCCAGGGATTAGGATATCTTGGGGGTCCATCCATTATTCCACCTACCACTAACCTGAGTAAATAGTAAACAAAGAGTCCGCGGCGCTGGGACAGACTTGTCCAGACTCGCAGGGACTGACTCTGCATAGCTCCTCCCAGCTCCACACTCAGTTACTTCAGGTTGGTCTCTTGACATCAGTCAGGTGGGGGTACCCGCCCCACAGAAATGGACGAGCATTACAAATCAGAGCTCTTTTCCCCAGAGAACTGGTTCACACTGCCAGCAATGTGGCCACTCTTTTGCAGGAGGTACTGCCTTGGAAAGTGGAGGGGTGAAATCGGTTTGGGTAATATTCTGGTTTTCAAATTGGGTGGTGTGCTAACAGACATTTGCCTTCTTATAATGCTTTGAACTTAAATACATTTTACATGTATATGGAACATCCCTATATAGAATATTGATTTCTTTTGTAATTTAAAGAGAAAAAAGGGAAGGCAACAGGAAGTTTCTGATCTCTGATCTTTCAAAAAAGAAATAAAACTATACCAACTGCTGGTGAGAATGTGGAGATATTGGATCTTTCCTACATTGCTGGTGGGGATGTAAACTGGTGCAGCCACTCTGCAGAATAGTTGGGTAATTTCTTACCAAACTAACATACTCTTATTATACAACCCAGCAATTGCACTCCTGGGAATTTATCCCAGAGAAATGCAAACACAAAACCTAGACACACTGTTTGTGGCAGCTTTATCTGCAATAGCTAAAACTTGGAATGTCCTTCTTAGGTTACTGGCTAAACATACTTGTGTTTAATTATCGATGCATGCGAAGACTTGGGTGAACCCCAAAGTCCTTATGCTGTGTGAAAAAAACCAATCATAAAAGGTCACATATTGTGTGAATCCGTTTACATTATATTCTCAAAATGACAAAACTGTGGAGTTGGAGAACATAGGTGTAGTTGCAAGGGTTAGGGATGGTGTGGGGAAGAGGGGTGGTGAGCGTGACCAAAATGGACAGACAGCAGGAGGGAGATCGTTGTGGTGATGGAATGTTCAGTGTCTTGATCTTGGCAGTGGTTTCATGAATCTGTACATGTGATAAAATGTAATAGAACCATACACACATATTGTATTCATGTAATTTTCAGTTTCTGATATTATACTCTATTTACATAACATCTAACCATTGAGAGAAACTGGGTAAAATGGAGAAGAGACCTCTCTATTCTATCTTTGCAACTTCCTATGAACCTATCATTAAATTCACAAAGCTATAGAAAGGTAAAAGACATTGAAAGTTTTCAAAAGAAAAACTCCATGAAAAAGTTAAAAGCTGTGATTTCTTTTATGCTTCCTCACTCCCAAACTCAGCACAAAACCTAACGTTAGTGCTAACATCTCCTTCGCTTTTCCCCAAACCCCTTCAAAATAGGGTAAGTTCCAAATCCAAGCACCCACAGTTGTTCAGCATCATCAGCGAGCACACTTTCTCCCTATGTAATCTATGTCCTCGGAGGACCGTCATGTAAGATGCCTTTCACTTGTTTCTCCCTGTCTTCCGTGTTTGCGCCAACTACCTGGCTCTCTTCACCACTCCATATCTTGAGCAAGCATCCCCCTAATCTTCCCGTGACAATCTGTTCATCAGTATGAGAAGAAAACAAGTCTGTTGGAACTTTCCTCCTTGGCAACCTGCTTTTAAATCTCCATCCAAGCCTGCCGTGCTGACCTTTATCACAGATGCTAACCACAGGGCAGCAGGTCAAAAATATTTTGTGACAAAAACAACCCACTGAATTTTCTGTATCTCTTCTTCTTGGGTTATTATCATATTTGCATTTTCCCTAGCTAGTTGGTCAATAATAATTCCTTGTTTTCCTCTTCTCTTCCAATAAGTAAATTCCAGCCAGGATCAATAACCTCTCCTGAACAGGCCAAGACATTCCAACTTTGATAAACTCGGAGGTAGGGGTCATGGAGGAAGGACTTACTAATCAGGGACCCTCAGCCTCGGCGTATAACATACAGCCACAGACTCTCGGTGGAGGGGACCTTGCAGCCCGTACACTCCCCTGTGGATGGCACCTGGGACGAGGACAATTTCAAGCAGACAGCCTTCCCACCATTTCTACCTCGGTATTTCTTCAGATTCCCACTGGGAACCAACCGATGCCTAGTGATGAGGTTTCCACTTCTGCCTATGAGTTTTCTTTCTTTTTTGTAAGCTCATTCATTCTTTTATCTACATAAACAAAACTAAAATCAAACTGCATTGCAAGACTTGTGAAGGAAGGCAGCACTCCTCCACCTCCCTCTTCAGCCCCATTCTTCACAGGCAACAATTTTTAACTCTTTTCAGCAGTTTTCTCCTGCTATTTGCCATGCATATACTGCTGTTACAGACATACATTTTAGACTTCTTAAAGTTATCTGTTGACTTTCTAACCAATGGTGGGATGGGGATTTAACTTTCTTTCACTACCATCCCAACTGCCTCTCTCCCAATACAGTATCTCAACTTTGTAAAATTAAATTGATATTTAGTTTTTATGTTTTTATATTTTCTCAGTCAAACCAAGTCTTGTAGGATGGTTATATCTCATCATTTACACCTTTTGTCTTAGCTGTGGTTAGTTGACTTGCCTTTTTCTTGGTCTTTTACATACAGTAATGTCCTGCATTATAATGCTTCAGTCAAAGACAGACTGCGTGTATGACAGCTGTCCCACAAGGTTAAAATAGAGCTGAAAATTTCCTTTTGTCCAGTGACACTGTAGCCATCGTAATGTCACGGTACCAGGCGTTACTCATGTGTTGGTTGTGATGCTGGTTTAAGTAAGCCTACTGCACTGCTAGTCATTGAAACTATGAATATAGCACATACAATTATATACAGTACATACGACTTGATAATGACACTAAATGACTATTACTTCTTTATGTATTTACTATACTATACTTTTAATTATGATTTGGAGTATAGTCTTTCCCCTTATAAAAAAGTATTTTCTGTAAAACAGTATGCTGTGTTGTGCCAGCAACAGCTTCGTCACAGACCCTATACCATATAGGTATGCCGGAGCCTATTCCTTTTAGGTTTGTGAGAGTGCTCTCTGTGATGTTCCCACAGCAATGAAATCACCAAACGACACATTTCTCAGAACATATCCTGTCGTTAAGGGGAACATGACTGTACCTGTCCCTGGATCTTTCTAGACTCTCCCACAGAACTGTAAAATTCGACTTAAAACAATTTTTCACATTGTTAAGTCTATCATATTATCTAATCAGTTTGGGGAGGGGTTGTTGTTATTTGTTTGTTTGCTTTTAACCTGGAGGTTGTCTTCTGGGAGCCTGACGTCTTTCTATCCTAATCTGGCTGGCTACTCTTCAGATCTGCTGAACAACCATTATTCTAGGGCAACTCTTTATTTCTCTGCTACGTTATATCCTATGCCAGTTGAATTCTTTGACAAGGAGACACTAAGACAAAGTTAAGACTGTAGGAGATTCATGGGGGAGTAATACCTATGCAAGGAAAGGGAAAAGCAGGATTGGACAAAAGAGCTGTCGGACTGTGTTGCAAACCCAACAACCACTCTACCGGCCCAATGGGGATGCCAGTGCAAACAGTGTTCTTTTGGTAGATGGTAGAAATGGCCAGATCCTTTTATCACCACCTTGCTCAGTTGTTCACTAAGGGCCACCCTAAGAAAAATGTGACCTTGCCTCAAAAGCTGAAGCATGTCCCAAAGGAGCTACCAGCCAGAGACTGCCAGCTCTAACCACACTGCTTTCAGTTGAGCAACAAGTCATTTCCTAAAAGGGATCTGAGCAGCTCATTTCCAGGTCTGCACAAATTGTGTTTTTTGAATGTTTATCTTTCTCATTCTTGTTTTACACCCTCATTTTGGTGGAGCACATTCTCATTAGTTCTTTAGAGTGCTACAATGTAAAGTTTTGAGATTTGAATGTCTTAAAATGTCATTATAGTCTATCTCCTACTTGATAGTTTGGTTGGGTATATGCACTGCAAACAATGCAGGCCAGAGAGGTTTGCATTGGATTCGGGCAGACCAGGCAGACAAACCAAGGAACCACGGGCAGCTGAGACACAGCCTTTTATTCCAAAAGCAAAGCAGCAACAAACATGGTGTGTCTCTCCCGGAGAGTCCCATCCCCTCATATAGGTAGGAGAACAACGGTAGCAGGCAGCCGAGTGTGAGCTCAGAAGGTGCATAAACAGAAAAATGGCTGCCTCTAGGATAAGTGCACGTCGTGGTCATGTAACAAGTGTGGCTCCATTTTCCGGTGGAAGCTCGGCAAGGAAGCCTGAGCAACTCCATTTTCCCCACAGTATATGATCCTCATCCCTCTGAATTTTAATGTGGATGGCGCTGCTCTCTTGTCTTCTAGATTCTGATGTTCTTGGTAAATCTGATGCTTTCTGTTTCCCACTTATTACACTCTCACTTTTTTCTCTCTCTGAAAACTTTTAGAATTTTTATTCCCAATGTAATTCCCAGTGTAATTTAAAATAATATGACTTAGTGAATGTTCTCCATTCATTAGGTTGGCTACACAATGGGCATGTTCAATCAGGAGAATAATGTCATTATACATTGAGAAATTTCTTATATTATTTGATCATTTTCTTCACTAATATTTTTCCTGTTCCCTCTCCCTTGAACCTCTCTGTTGGTCAGCTGTAGAACTTACTAACTGGATTAACACTCTAACTTTTTAAAAAATTTTTTCTTTCCTATTGCCTGTTTTTAAATCTTTGTTTTATCAACTCTCTGGAAGAGATTTTCATCTAATCTTTCCATTGAGTTTTTAATTTCAGCTATCTGGCTTAATTTTCCAAGGGAATTTTTTTCTATTCTCTAATTGTTCCTTAATAATATCCAGTTCTTTTTTCATAGAAAAAAATGTCATCCCACTTCTTTAAGGGTGTTAGAATTTTTCTTCTGTCTTGTTTTGTTTCGGGGAGGGTTCAATTCTGCTCTCTGTATTATCTTGATTTCCTCCAAGTTCTTCCTTTTGTTTTTGTTTTTTTTTCTTTCTTGTGCTTTATTCTTTTACAGGTTGGAGGTTTTCCTCAAATACCTCGTGATCCTTAGTTGTCTGGTCATATTTAAGAGTGAGATATAGAGAGAGCCTTGAAAGATGTACAGGTGGGGCTTATTAAATACTAAGCTTTGCTCTAGGGAGAACAAGTAGTAATCTGGCCTTTTAAAAGGCCTAAATCTGTAGAACGTTTATTCGGAATCTAAGTTTTTATCAAAGAAGACTCTAGTCTTCTCTCTGTGTGCTACAATCCTGGCTGTTTTTGTTCTGAAAGCTAGGCTGGAAAGGGGCTGAAGGACGTCCATTTAGTGCCCAGATATTTATTCTACTTCCCTATTTTCAATCTTCTGCCATCTTCCTCCCATCCTCCCCCAAAGATCTACAATGTTCTAATATCCTAGAATGGGGAGCTTCTTGTGTTCAGATTTTCCAGAGAATAATTATCTTCTTATTTCCACACCAGATGGAGGGATAGGTAGGGTGTATTTGCTTGCTGGGTGGGGGAATAGGAAAGACATGGGGTTTTAATTCTCTTTATACAACTTTCAACCAGCCCTCAGTTTCCATTTCCATAAATAGCCTACATCTTCCATAACACCTAACCATTCAATTCCTGAGACTTTCCAGGTTTCTGTAGTGTGAATTGGCTTACTTCTCCCTCACTGGTGCCTCTCTCTGCCCATTCTTAGATTTCAGCTTTCTCAGCTCTGCTATATCAATCACTCCTTCCACATCTACTTCTTCCAAAACTTTTTTTTTTTTTTTTATGTGGTTGGTTCCCTGACTGGGAATCGAACCCAGGCTGCAGCGTCGACAGTGGCGAAGCCTCAGCCACTACACCACCAGGGAACTCCTCCAAAACTTTTCTACCTCTCTCAGTGGTTGTTGTCTCCTCTTCTTTGGACTGCAGATGATAGATAGATAGATAGATAGACACGCACACATATATACATACACATGTATATATATGTGTATATATACATGCATATATTAATATATTTTTATATAAATGTGTCTACTGAAGATAAATATATGAGATATATTTTTATTTTTTATTATTTTAATTTTAATTTTTTTTATTGCCTGCCAAAATACTTTAATAAATGCTGTTTCCATCAAAGCAAAGTCATAATCCTAATCCTTAATCTGGGTGAAAAGGTCCATGAGATATATTTTTAATGTACCATGTTTAATTGAAAGTCCCTGACATAAATTTCCACTGGGCTTACAGGAAGATCATAGTAATTTTCTTTTACCTTTATTCCAATTCTTGTGAATATTTGGGCATTCTTATGACACCTTTAGGGGAAAATTAAAGTCCCATTTTCTGTGTTTAATAGGTATCCCAGCATCCCATGGTTCTCGGAAGATACTGTTTCCTTAATTGTCCTGAAAGTAACACGGTGTTCTTTATGCTATGTGCATGTCAGTCAAGACTCCAGATATTTTCCTTGCTATTTGGGAAGGTACTCTGTCATCAGTTTGTTTTGTGATTCATACTTGAAGCTTTGGTATTAAGGGTGGGAAAGGAGTAATCATTGTGTAATGTCAAAACTTCTCAGTAGAAATTCAAATCATAAGCTTTCAGATTATTAAACTCAAAGGCTAAGGGTTGGCTGCCCAGAGAGAGTAAATGTTTTCACTAAAAGCAAAAGAGCAATCTTATTGCAAGCATGAAACTGTTCTCTCCCTCTCCTAAGAGCCATAAAATTGCTCAGGGTAAAAAGGACTTCAAAAGTTTTCCAATTCAGCTACTCATGCAATGCTTAGCACTCCCACTTCCCATCATGCCCCCTCCCCTTGTATGTATAGGAGGGTTGAGCCTGTACTTGAGCACCTGTGGTGATGGAAGTTTACTCTTCTTGAAGCAACCTCTGTGCCCTTCCCAGCTTTAGCTATTCTTATTTTTGTCATCTACAGCTTTTTTGGCACCAATTGTGAGCCCAGCTCTCTGCTAAGAGCTTTACAAACATCTCATTTAATCCTCTTCACAGCTCTGGAAGTGTATTATTCCCATTTTGCAATTCAGAAAACTCGGAGAGATTCATTGCTTGTCCAAGATCCCAGAGCTCATGAGTGGCAGGGCCAGCAGGTGACCAGCCAACTATCTGGCTCTAACTCCTTGTTCTCTCTTCCTGGTTCTTCTTTTTTATTTTTTTGAACCCATAGACCACCCACCCTCTCTATAGTTTCCACTCTCTGGGGCTATTTCTGTCTCTTGGGAGCAGAGAGGGAAAGCCATACCTTTCTTCCACATGAGCACTCTTCAGCTATTTCAAGATATTTATCTGATATCCTTTCCACTCCAGGCTAAAGCTTTCTTCAAGGAGAAAAGGGAGGAGGAGGAGAACTGTCAGTTTTAGAGGTAATAAGTGGACTTCAGTTTCTAAGTTCTGTCCTGCCTCTGGCACTGCAAGGCCCTGGTTCACCTCATAGGAGGGTCTCTTTAGTGAGTGGTTGGAAGCTGCTGCCAGAGAACAGCTGACTGCACCAAACCCACCTTTGTGGAGGACCAACATAGGCCTGTATGAACTGGGAGCACCTGGAGTGTCAGCTTCTGCACTTATCCTGAGCTTAATTGAGTTCCTTTAGAAGGAGACCAGCTGAGTCCTGGGCAGGATTAATTGTTTAATGAAAGCGTTCTTAAATAGGCTTTGTTGTGTGCCATTAAAGCAGCTTCAAACGATAGGATTCACACTGAGCAAAGGCCCACATAAATCCCACCAGAGAGCCTGGTTCCTTTGTTGCAGGTAGATTATTTTACAGTGCTGTTGCCCACATTTGCTTGAGTGTAATCCTTCCTATAGGCAGAATTTACGTAAACTACAGAGTCCTGGACCCCAACCCCAGGCTTTCTAAGTCAGGATCTGCAGGCCAGGGGACCTGCAGTTTTAATAAGTGTCTTCAAGACTATCACCCAAGTCTGAAAAACACTGTTTTGAGGAGTTTATTGCCTGAAATGCATTCCTTTTCTTTAAAAATGTGAGAAGAAGCAGAGCTGAATAAAGATAGTGATTGTTAATCTTATCTGTCAACTTGGCTGGGCCATGGTGCCCAGATATGGGGTCCAATATCATTCTCATTGTTTCTGTGTGAGGGTGTTTTTGGATGAGATTAGCATTTAAATCATTGGGCTTTGACAATCTTGTCATCCATAATGTGAGTGGGCCTCATCTCACCTTAGGCCTGAATAGAACAAAAAGAATTCACCTCAAGCAAGAGTGAATTCTGCAGCAGAAGGCCTTCAACTGCAAGACGGGCTATTCCCTGAGGGGAGTGGATGGAACATTTGAGAAGAAAAGGAATGAAGAGGGTTGTAATATTTTCCGAAGGGATGAGGGGAGTTGAAAGGTAATTGCTACTTGATTAGTGAACAAAAATGCTATGACAATGGCTCATGATCAAATACTTTTGGAAAACAGCAGGGACAAAGGCTGAGACCTATTTTTAATACTAGGTTTGTTTTTAAGTCAGAATAACTAAGGTATAGTTTACATACAGTAAAGCTCACCCTTTTTAAGGAGAACACTGGGTGAGTTTTGACAAATGTATAAACTCATATAACCACTACAACCATCAAGATTCAAAGTATGCCCATGATCTCAAACTCTTCCCTCAACCCCTTTTCAGTCAGTTCACTCTGCCATTCCCAGCCCCTGGCAACCACTGATTTGTTTTGTCATTATAGTTTTAAATTTTCTGGGATTCCATGTAAACGGAATCTCACAGAATGTAGCTTTTTGTGTTTGGCTTCTTTTACTTAGCATGATGCTTTTGAGGCTCATCTAACACTGTTGAATCTATCGGTAGGTTTTTCTTTCTGTTGCTGAGTAGTATTCCATCATATGGATGTACCACAGTTTATCTATTCACCAGTTAACAGACATTTGGGTTGTTTCCAGTTTGGGCTATTATGATTAACGCTGCTGTGAATATTTCCATTCAGGTCTTCGTGCAGACAAGTGTTTTCATTTCTCTTGAATAAAACCTAGGAGTGGGATAACTGCTTCTTATGTTAAATGTATGTTAACCTTTATAAGAAATCAATCAACTACTTTTCAAAGTAGTCTGTACCATTTTGCATTTGCACCAGCAATGTAGTACAACATAACATTTTTGATGAAGACAATTCATTGTAGACTGAAATACACACACCTTTATTTTGTTTCATTGGCAGGGACGGTTAGCTTTATATAAAGGACTGCTTAAAGAGTGTGGGACCTGGAGTCAGATTGAGCTAGGTCTATTACTAGATTCAACAATATTGCTTCTGAAACTCTGGAAAAGTCACCAAATCTCTCCAAGCCTATATTTCTCATTTATAAGATGGAGATAATAGTTTCTCTCTGCATAGGGATGTTGTGAGGATTAAATAAGAAAAAACACATAAAGCGCTTAATACAGAACCTGTTATATCATAAATGAGTAATATAAATCACTCTGATTATTCTAATTACCTTCTTTGAAATAGTATTTGTTGCAGTAGAACTTACTCACATGAGAACATATACAATGGATTTTAGTATGTTGGCATTTCTTTTGGGTAATAATGTAAAATTTAAGGAAGTCCCAGGAAGCCAAAAAGAATGCTTTGTCATTGAAAGAAGATGTTTATAGTTATTTGGAATGAATAACCAGCAAGTCTTTTTACGTCTTTTCTAAACTTTCTGACTTCAGTTTTCTAGTATGTGAAACGGGGTAATAATTCTTGCCCTGCCTCTCTCATAGGTGTGATGTGAAAATCAAAGGAAAAACTGAATATTATAAACTCAAAAGTATTACAGAAATAGTTGCCACCAGTGAAAGTTTTAGAAAAAATACTTTCATAAGTTAGTTAGAAATTATTAGCTAATGGTCTCCTTTTAAATTTTTTCTTTTTCTAATGTTACATAGGAAAAAATAAACTGATAGTTGCAATAAATTGCAACAAAATGCTATTAAAATAAATGATGTAAGAATTGATACTAAAGAGACCAAGCTACTACGTAGGTCCCAAATCAGCACTCATGCACCTTCAGTGTAAGAAGGAGCACGCACGATGCCCTTCATGCTTGCAGTAAGGAGGCTGAGAAGCTGAATTCACTCCAGTTTAGCAGCTGTAGGAGGATGGTTTGTCTGTATATCCATTCAAAACTGCTTTCAGTTGCTCACTTAGATGCACTTGAGTTTGAATATGCCACCTGAAATCCCTTTTGGGACCCTATTAATGTCATGAAAAAGCTCTTTACACAATAACATTTTTGATCACACCAAGAACATTTTAATAGAAATAGAGATTATTTAACTCCATTGGAACCATGTGGGGGAACAGAATATGAAGTACAAAGTTGCATTTGGCAACAGAGAGTTTATGTGTATTCAGAACGGAAAAGAACTAATTGTGCGTTTCATCACTTACGAGCCTGCCAGGCGGCCTAAGCCTCTCAGGCCTGTTCTTTTCCTCAGGACCTGGACCTTCAGGGTTTGATTCTACGCGTCCTGTGGAAGAAGTCCAATTCCACCACAGCTACCAAACAACACAGGACCCCTCAGCCTTGTCCAGTTGGTGTGAAACCTCACATGTAAATACTTAGCATTTCTTAAGTAATAAATTGCTTCTCTACTACACAAAGTCAGAGCATTTATCATAATTGCTTTTAAAACTCAGAAATAAATGGATTAAGTTGTATTTTTAATTTGCAAGTGGATCAATGTATTCACCCATGAATTTTTCCATATGCTTTTAGTGAGAACATTCTGATATTTACTGTGTGGACTGAAATTACGAGTGGCTGGACATACGGAACACATAGTTTACTCAGAACTGAGCCTGAAATGTCAGGATCTAGAGGATTCATGGGGCATCCATTCACCTTATGACAGTCTCTTTCACAAACATGATCATATTTCATGCTCATGATAATTGTATGACAAGTATTTTATATGTTTTTTTTTTAAATTTTACATTGAGGAAACTGAGGCACAACATTTCACAGCTAGGAAGCAGGAGAAAGAAAATTGAAATTCAGGTCCTGCTCTATGGCTCTGCTAAATAACAGCTCTATACTCCAAAGAACTAAGGGCATGAAAACTCTAGAAATAACTATTTTGATCTGTAACTCCCAAGAAAACTTGCTCAGTTGTTCTCCAAGGAAATCAACTTCAGAATTGAAGCATGCATTTCAAATATCACTAATTTCTTTGGTAACCCTAAATTTCTTATATTTATTTATAATTTCAACCTAGCATATCTCAGGATAATAAGTACCTTAAGCTCACTACCAGTTGCATTATTCAGTATTGCTTATATATAAAAAATATTTTTCAAAGTTCAAGGGGTATTCCCCATTTCTAGTGTTCTGAACATTGGGGTGCACCTTGTTTCCCTATCCATACTTTCAGAATTTCATAAGACTTGTTTATATCTTCCTCCTTAATTGAGACTACTCAATTTCTGAGTCTCACCCCATAAGCAAGCCTCTTCATTGCAGAGTTGACTGACATTTTGCAGATGAAAGGGAAGATGAAACTGCTTTACCTGACCTCCTCCACGGGCCCTGCTCTTGCTAGACATTGTCTCTTTCCCCTATGACCCTATAGAACAGCTGCTCCTCTCTACACAAGAAACTGATGAGCAGGTGAATGTGAGGTTCTTCCTCGCCCTTCAGTATGTCACACTGTTAATAGGCCAAATATTTCCTACTTTTCTGATGAGTGCTAACATTTTAGTTTTAGAAAGTTGTTCTATTAGAAGAAAAATGCTGAACAGAATCAAGCAAAGGATGTGGGGGAGTGAGAAAGTGACAACTTGATCTGGCAATCAGCTGGTCCGTGGTCCACAGTGTGGTGGGCTGCAGAAACACCTGCAGGGCCCTGGGTAGGACCTAGGCCTAAGGAACGAGGCTGTCCGGGGGATTGCCCAGGAATCTTCTATTCAACTGAGTTCCCAGAGTGATTTTGATGCCACTGGTCAGAGTACTACAATGGTGTGATGTGGTCAGTCAAACCATTCTCTCTGGAAAGATGCAGTACAAAAGCTAATATTATTCATGACATCTTACTTGTGATTAAAAAAAAAACTTTTAAACTATGAGCAATCTAAGAAAACCAATAAATTATACCTAAGCCATCAACCCCACCACCACCAACAACAACAAAAAAACAAAAAATAAAAAACAAAACAAACAAAAAAACTGAGCAAAATTTGGAGCTTTATTTTTTCTGAACAGCCTAAAAAAACACAAAACGCCAAACAAACAAAAACACTTTATCTAATAAAAAGCAATGCTGCGTGAAAGAAAAGCAATAGTGGTTCTAGCTCCTTGTTCATGGATTTGGAAAAAGCGTTTTAGCTTTTCATAAAGTAGTAGGAAAGGATAAGATGGTTTGAGATCTATGGGCCCCTTCTGTTTGGGCCTTCTAGAAAACCCTTGGGTTTTGACCTGAGAAATGTTTAAATGTGCACGTGTACTATCAAATAATCCCCAAAATGCCTTTCCCCTGGTCTAACTCAATTCAGATAATTATATTTGTCTGTGAGAAACCCTCAGAGAAAACATTCAAGCCAAGATTATCTCATGCCTGGATTTTTAAAAACAGTATGTGCATGAGACTAGAATTCATATCATCTTCGAATATGTGCCATTCCCAAATCCAGCCCCAGAATATTCTTCAACAATGTGGCCATTTTGCCACATCTGAGTCACTTCCTAGGCCTGCGTCCAGGACAGCTTGCAGACCCCTGGCCACCACATAGGCCACATAAGGAAGCACTTCTGTACTATTTCTAGGAATGGCATCTTTTAAAATTATTTTACACTTATCTCACCCATTTTGCTATCCCAGATGTATTTTAAAGGAGGATTAGCATGGCTGAAAGTGATTTTTTATTTTTCCTTAAGATAATTTAAATTTTCTATTGTGTCCAACTGAGAGAAAAAGACATGCTGTGGTGATAATGACTAACAATCCCTGGGGATATTGGACTAGTCTCTTAGAGCAAAATTCTGGAGATGCATTTGCAGCTTTGGGGGATTAGCTGCCTTTGCATTTCTGCTTGGGGTGGGGGATGTATGTGGGACTGAGACTCTGCTTCTTTTCTAGGGTGATTCAAGAAGCAGGGAAAATTGTTCTGGATTGAATCTCTGACCACAAACAATTGATGGCAGTACTCCTGGGTGCTTGAGTTCAGTAGACTGCATTTTTGTGGTTGAAAATCTTTGACATCATTTTCCCAGTTGTCACTTCTAGCAGGGCCACCCTCTCCATGGTATATATGACCTATACGTATATATTCTTCTTGAAGAGAGAAGTCAGGGAAAGTTGCTCTGTGCTCTGCCTCTGGAGGAAAGGCTACAGTTTTTAGACAAACCTTCTCAGAGGAGTGTCCTGGAGGCTGGTCTGGGCTCCTTGGAAGGACGCCTGTTAATCTGAGGCCTATAGAAAGATATCTCTGAGCCTAAACTACTCCACATGTTGCCTGCCCAAGTACCTCTTTTAGCTTTGCTACAAGGTCTGAAATCCAACCATTGGAAATTCATTTGAGTTGATACATCTCCTCTTTGAGAGGTCAAATAATAATGTGCTGGGGCCTAGCCTGCTCTTCTTATAGTTCTTGTTACCTTACTAACTTGGTCCTACAAAAATCAGGTAACACCTCTTGCAGAAAGCTTTTCCATTCTTGGATCATTGGCTCTTCGATGGGCCCTCATCGTGCACGGCTGTGTTGTCACTTCCTGCCTGTGGTTAGCATTCTCTGTTGACCTCCCTGAAGGTAGGAGCTGTTTATTGTTCATGGTTGTATCTCTACTGAGCCTGATACATACTCTTTACAATATTAGTTGAATGAGCCCCAGTATCTTGAGCTCTAAAATGGGGATAAAGATGATAATGATGCCCTCTCAAGGTATCCATCAGCATATGAGATAATCTATGTCAAAATGTTAGTCAACTATAAAGAACTGTGCAAATGGAAGTCATTATAATAACTTGTCAGAAAGTGGGAGAGAAGTCCCAAAGAGGGACACACAAACTTCACTATTTTGAATATTTGCCCAGGGCCAGTTCTAAGTTACACTTAGAAGTCACTACACAGAGGACTTTGCTCTGTTTTAAACCAAGATCCGTCATGCTGAGTCAACCGGCATGCACTAAACCAAAAGGTATTGCCAGATTTTGTGTTTTTATAGAATAAATATCCAGAGATTGGAAAATCAGACGCCAACTCTCATAGAATCTATTTGATTAACTAGTTGGGTGGATAATTGCATTAAGGTTAAGAGCCTGATGCAAAAATAAACAAGAATTTACTTGTTACCCATAGGGACCATGATAAAGTAGGAGACAAGCGAATTGTAGAAGAGATGCCAGTTGCTTCCTCTCCACTCATATCTCCTTCTTAGAGAACCTGCCTTCCCGTGCAGCCTTGTCTGTTCACAGCCATAGTTCAAGCCTTTTCACTGCAGAGAAGTAAAACTATGACAGGACTGTGACATTTGGATGAAGCATTTGAACAGAAACACTGAGAAAGAATCTACCTTGGAAACATGAATGGGGAGGCCATGTTGGGCCAGGCTTGAAGAAACAGTGCACACCGAAGCAAAGACAGCCAGATAAGGTGCCTCGGCCTTGACCCTTCATTTCACCAGGTCCTGTCTGTCTGTCAAGGTCAGCTCTCAGAGAGGGTATTTCATTAAAAAGGTAGCTACAATGTAATAAGAATACAGGGTATTAGAAAGTAAAACACCTGTATTTAAACAAGACAGAAAAATATTAATAGGTAAATTAATGGTGTTTATTTATGGTAGAAGCAATAGAGATTTGGGTGGGGAGAAATTCTGGAGGGACTTTCTGAGCTGGTTCAAGTTCTTCAGGGACTTAGGATGCTGGTGTCTTATTATATTCATTAAGTTTGTAGGAAAAATAAATTGCCTGAGGTGAAAGTCAATGTCCTATGAATGGTGGAAATGGAGGTAAAAAAAAAGGATTCACATGCAACATTAAAATTTAGGAAATGAAGGAAGCAGTGAGGAAGGAACAGGAGCTGAAGAAATGTTATGATCTGAGCTTGTCATCCGTGACATTTAGTTTGGCTGCTATCTGGAATTGGTGGGAAGAAGGACTTTGGATGGGGCGGTGGGTGACAGCATTGTCTCTGACCATGTAATCCTCGTACAGCTTTCTAAGTCATATTCCTAATTGGCCTGTGCCTATTAGGAGATTGTATTTGTCCGTGAGAGGAGGGATTCATACGAAATCTGTATCTCTGTCACAATGTAAACATAAAACACCATGCTGTACTTACAAGACTTAAATGTGATATGTCATTAAATTTTAAGACTTCCCAAAGCCCTCTGCTTTGTGGTTATGTTTTTACTATTTTTGCAGATAGAGCCTCAAAGGTCCTCCTCTTATAAGGTCCTAGAATCTTTATTCATACCTGTGTGCTTTTCCTTTCAATGTCCTTAATGTGTGTTGTTGTTTTTTTTAATTTTTTTTCAAGTATTATATTATTCTTCACTTCTTCTTTTATTTTTCCTACCAATCTCCTTTTGTAGAAAGTTTCCCTTTAGATGTTTTCTATTTTTTAAAATAGCAGGTCCGTAAAACCTGCAACCAGAGAGAAAGAAGGTAATCTCCTTTCCAGTGCATCTATTAATAATATGCATGCCTTTTGGCACAATCATTGTATTTCAGGCCCACCACATCTTAGAGTAATAATAGTGAAAAGTTTAAAAGAACTGTAACCCTGAGGCCATTCGCAAAGTGTTCATTTTGTAAGTACAAAGTTTAAGTGAGTTTCAATGTCAGCTTATCTCAGATTCCCATTTGTTGTTCATTTAAATGATAAATACACTCAATTTATTGCTCTAATCTTGTACAGGCTAAACTCAGGATCTGCCTGAACATTTCTGGTCCATTTCCAAGTCTACACAATTTCCAGTGATTGCCTCCCCATAGCTCTTCACTGTGATCCAAGATTCTACTTTATTGCCAAGCTGTAAATTATGTGGGGAGATTGGTGGTGCTGGTGGTTTTCTCTTGGCTACTTCTTTACTTTCACAAATGAAAAATAAGCTATGCAATACTCTCAGGCAGTAGGTAATCAAATTTATCCATGCTTTCTTTAATCAAATGTTCTGTGAGTAACGACTGTGAGCACAGTGTACCTGTTATGGTGTTCGTAGTTCAGCACAGGTATCATAAAGAAAGGCAATAATGGACTAAGGTGCAATCCCTAGAAGCCCAGTTTAACACCAATCTTAAAGAAGAGGATTGTATCATTCAGAGATTAACATCACAAGTATCATACTACATCCTCCTGTGGGTCATTCTTGACATCACTGTTAAATTTAGGACTATTTCTTCTTATTCTCAACAGTGATGAAGACCTTTGGCTCAGCATTCTCCTAATGAGAATTCTACATATATTTCAGTAATGTAATGATCAAGTTGCCCTTTCCTATTTTTTTTTGAAATTATACCATTTATCTCTTGAAGTTCTTATTTGTCGGGCAATTTTGCAGAGCTCATGGATATTGTCAAGCATCTAACTTGTCCCTAGACAATTTCCTTGATTCTAGAGAGCATAGAGCACTAGGATGTGTCCTAAATAATAGTGGGCAACACTTGAAAAAGAGATTTTCAGTTTTCAGGGGGGGGAAAGATTATGTTCTGTGAAAATAACATGCATTTTCTTTTGGATAATTCATCTGTTCATTTGGGCCGCTAGGTTAAAGGTGGTAGGAAGCCCTAAGTAATATTTTTCATCAGCAGCTACTATAGCCCAAAATCATGCTCAGTTTTGTGCAACATCCAAAAAAGGTTTAATGCTTGACTTTATATAAACTCATTATTACAAGCAGTGCTGTTGTTAGAGTTCTGTGTTACTAATGGCCTTATGCTGAGGGCAATGACTGATTCTACATGTTTAAGCACTTAATAGAACTTCAAATCCTCCAATCTTACATCCTAGCCTCTGTGATCCCATTACCTCTACAGGAAGCTTACCAATACACACAACAATGCTAGTGCTTTTACCTTGTGACAGCCTTTGGGTCTTTGATGGCAGCTCTTCTGCAAATTAAAAATCTGGTTTTCCTCAAGAATTCCTTATACATTATCCTGGCTGCCTGATTCCCAATCCAATTGGACAGTAAGTCCTACATTTCTTCCTTTGCTATATCTCTTATGTCAGTCCCTTCTTTCTTCTCTTTCAACACCTTTCCCTATGCTTTTATGAAAACTACCTCTCCATAGGCATGATCAAACAATCAGAATCTTGGAAAATACAGCATCAGACTCATGTTTATGGAAGACACGAGAACAAAACAATGGCTATAATTACTGCTAGTCATTCTGGGGGAGGATTTGCAGTGACATCTAGTTTTATTAATAGCTTCACCTGCAATCTGTGTAAGAAACCAAGACTAGCACTTTCGACACAGGACAACAGTGTACTTCCTCCAAGTCTGCGGACAGAACTAATTCTAGGCAGAAATAGTTTTATATCCCTTAGAAATATCCCCTCCTCCAACATCATCAATGGCTCTCCATTGCATAAAGTATAGAATCTAAACTTCTGAGCCACCTTGCAAGCACTAGTACCTACTAGCCAAAATAATCTTTTTCTTGCCTGTGCTTTCCTGCCTTTCCTCTTTGGTGACAGCTGTTTCCATCTGAAATGCCTTCCTTCTTTCTGCCTGGCCAATACCAACAAGCCTCCACAGTGATCACCTGACTCAGTCACCCATGACACTTCAAAAAAAGAGAAATTCAGCAACTAGACCCCACAGCAGACCTAGGTATTATATTTCTGTGGGGAGAGCCTAACTCATATGTTTTTATAAAATGCATCAAAAGCCACTGGCCTACCTAATCCTTTAGTGCTGGTTCAAATCCCACCTCTTCTGGGAAGCCTCCTTGACCAAGCCAGAAAAGAAAGCTCTTCCTGCTTGGCGTTATGAGTGCACTCAATAGCACCTGACACTCACAACCTTATATGGCCCTATGTTAGCTCACAAGCTCTTTGACTAGGAAGCCAAGTCTTATCATCTTCTTTTTTCAGGCCACAAGTACAATGCCTTTCCCACAGCAATCACTGGAAATATTTACCCATTATTTGCCCAAGTGCTGGAGGGACAGGTGTGACCAAAAATAGAATATGGAGCATGCGGGGGAAGGAAACCAATGCTGGGATCCAGGGCAGGATGTGGGGGTAACAGTGAATTCTTTAACACCTTATATCCACAAGCAAAGGTAAGCTGCATGAGGGAAGGGCAGAATTGCAAAGAGCTGGGTTCTGTCCAGGCGAGCCGAGAACAGGGTCCTCAGTAGTGCGGAGAGGTGGAATGAAAGACTGTGATGATGCAGAGGGGCTACAAGCTGCATTTCAGGGTTTGGGGAGACAGCTTTCAGTTGGAGAGAAGCTGCTCTCTGACCCAGGCAGATAACTGGAGTCTCTAAGCTCCAAAGGCATTAAAGGAGAAATCCTAGACTTGGGTAGTGGGGCAAAAGTAAGGTAAAATACAGAAAAGGAATTGCTCCAAGATGGAGTTGGAGGAGGAATCAGGAGATTGGAGAGGGAGGAATCAGACCTACCTCAGAGAGACAGCTAAACATCTTGAGTCGTGTTTTAATCATGAATGAGTTGTTTGAGTATCAGACTTACATATTAATTGGTTCCTTTTATCCCCTTACCTAATTCCCAATGTAGGTAGGCACTTGAAAATGGCTGAGCACATATGCTGAGCTGCGGTAAAAGGGCCCAGGACCCTGTTTGTTGAGAACTGCCTGTTGTCCCACTGAAATCCCACACTCAGAGTACTTGCCTGGGGCAGGCCAGTCAGGCAGGAGCCCTTGCAAAATCACCCAGAGAAAACTCTACAAAGGAGCCTTCTGTTTGAGAACTGCCTATGGTGCCTGTTTCATCACAAACACTTCCATTTCTGTGATTCCACAAGTGATAGATACTTTTTAAACAGAGGAACTAGATCTTTCTGATAACACATTTATTGAAACATTCCCATCCTACCACAGCTGGAGAAGTCTTCCAGTTAGAACATTTGGTTAGAAACAAATTAAGAAAACTCAAACAGTCTGCTGGCCCACGGGGTCCCTCTCATCTCCATGGGTGGGTCTTGGGTAAGAGGAACCTTAAGGCAGGCCTGGGCAGAATTTTTCAGGGCAAGGGCTACTTCTCCAAGTGTTGCAGTCCACTAGCTATTTACTATTCAGGTGGTCACCCCATAATTGCTTGGCAGTCCACTGGTGGGCCACAATCAATGTCTTGCCCAATCCTGCTCTAAGGTCTCTTTACTTAGACCCTAAGAAGAAAACCACCCAAATGCCAGCCCCTGTATCTCCCTTCTTGTCCTGAAAATTCCGTCCCCACACTCTCCCCTTAGTTTGCTGAACACCTGGTACTGAGGATTGTGGCTTATAATAGGAGCCTGAGACATAACAACCATTTCCTGTGTACCCACTACGAGCAAGCCATAGCTGCTCTTCATTGAACTTATTTAAATCTCAACCCACACAACCCTGTGAGATAGGCACTGTAACACCAATTTAGAGAGCAGAAAACTGAAACACTGAGAGGTTAAACAAGGCGATGCTAGCTAACATGTATTGAGCATTTATTACCCACTAGGCATTGTTTTTTCATTTTTATTGAGATATAATTGACATATACACTCTATAACTTTAACCCTTTCACTGAGTTAATTGACTTCAAGTTGTTTTTGTTTTTTTTAAAGCATGTCAAAAAGCCACAAAAAAATAAAAGTTGATATTTGGACTATTTTATGCATTTAATAACATTTTCAGCTGCTTTGTATATAAATGACATTATTTCTATTTTAAATTTTTGTTACATGGTAATAAGTTTACCATTATATTGAATTTTAGCAAAAAATACTCAAAACATACTAAGTGGCATCAAATAGATTTAAGTATAGATAAATTAAAATCTAATGACATTTATGACATAAAAAATGTATTGCAAAATGTTACACACTATGGCATATAAAACATCTTTGTTGTTGATAGTGCAAGCCATAGGAAAACATATTTAAAAATCTTATAAATGATGAATAGTCCCTGAAACCGTTTCACACTAAATAATAATTTTACAATGATCACAGTATTTATAATTTTAAGTAAATAGAGTTAAGGTGTTGCCTTTTATTAAAATAAGTGATTACATTAAAGTATTAAAATTTCCCATTGTTATTCATTCTTGAAAAACACAAAAATACAGAAAAAATGTACATCTGCTTTCCTAAACTTCCTTTCTGGAACACTGACAGGATTTTTTTATATTTTACTTTTGAATGATAATTCTCAAAACAAGGAACAACACACATTGCTGGATTTCCTGGACACATTGCACAGTAATACGTGGTTTGTTTTCATTTGCAAACACCTTTCCCCTTTTTTGCACACTGTAAGGGCATAACGCTGCACACACAGCAATTAGGCTGCTTCTTATCTTCAAATAGTGGAGGGAAATGGAACTCTGTCAGCTTAATTTCTTTTGGTGCAGCCACCCTGCAACCCTCTTATTTCCATCCTTCTTGAAAATCCATCTAATAAGCCCCCTATAACTTTTTCCCTGAATTTCCTCTGGCTCAAGTTATTGTTAGGGTTTTGAGTATTGTAACATAAGGCCACTTTAATGAGAAAATGCTTTATGGTTTGATACCACTTCTTAGGCTTTCTATTATATCAAAAGAATAAGTAGCACAGAGTTGATTAAAATAATCAGTTCTACCCATAAATGAATTGTACAGAATTTGAATATTTGGTTTCAACACAGTTCTCATTCCTTTTTTTTTTTTAAATTGCACATGCACTTCACTGACACCAGCATTCCCAACAGTGGAGATCATGTTAACTCTTGCTGTATCCTGCCAAGTGCCAGCAAGCATTGAAGGCTCATGATTTTTCCCATATCACTGGGAGGTCACCATGCTTCAGCTTGCAAGTACTCATATCTGAAGGTAGTATTCTCCTTTTGGGATGCACTGTATCACATGCTCCAATATTCTCTACTTAGATTCTCAAAAGTTCTACAATAGAACAAATTAAACTACATGTCCCTTGCCTTCAAATCCATTCAATAAGCTGGATACCATCCTTGCTCCCAAAGCAACTTTACTATTGTGAGATGAATCTTGGTATATACATCAAACCACAACAGAAATTCTGTCCATGAATCACAGAGCGATCAAGTTGACAACACACTGTAGAATTGTATGCCTGAAACCTATGTAATCCTTGCTAACAGATGTCACCCCAATAAAATAAATAAACAAACAAATAAATAAATAAATAAATAAATAAATAAATCACAGAGCGACCAAATCTTTATGCCCCACTTTGTACTTGGCATACTGGAAAGATGCCCCTTGAATTTCAACATGGACTCATCCACACACAATTCCTTATTGCTATTATAGGTGGAAATATAGGTATCCTTTGTTAAATCTATTATGAACTTGATTTTTGAAAGCTGATCAATCTTTGAAAATTCATCATCATTATTGGAAAAATGCAGGAAGACCTAATTAGTTAATATTTGTCCCTTTTAAAAACAGTGTTAAAACCGGGAGTTTGAGCCAACCAATAGGTATCCTGAAAGTATGACTCTAATGTTGACTTGGCATACCAATCCCATCCTAATTTCAGGTCGTTAATATCTTGTCACTTGTTATACTTAGACCTAGGCAAGTGTTTTTCAATCCAAAATAGAATTCTTCCAGCATATTTGTTTGTTTCATTGGCAACAAACTCAAAAATAGATGAAGGAAAAAATTTAGTAAAACATCAATATGGTTCTAAACAAGAACACAGTGTTTTCTAATAAAATCTATAATAGAGTCTAATTCAGGTAAAGAATTGTCTTTCATGTTTCTAATCTTGTGCCAAGATGGCAAGGAATGTGATGCTCTGCTTGTAGATGGAGATGGCTCAACTGATTTTCTATCATCAATGTCCTCCTCTGCTTTGTCCTCCATTGCAAGTGTGTACCCTTAACATCTCCCCAGCTCTCTTAGCACCCAAGCATTGTTGTAAGCACTCACAATAATTCTATAAGGTGGGATGGATTACTGTTACTATTTTCCTCCCTTTACATATGAGGACACTGAAGTAGAAAGAGATAAATAATCTGTCTGAAGTCACAGTATTATGTAGCATGGGTGCGTTTGAATTTAGACAAGTGGTCTAGGTGCTTCACTCCTGGAGTCCCAGGTCTCCTTTACTCTGCTTGGCCTGCATTGGCCTTCTCAGGCTGGTGGCAGAAGACACTATTATTATACAAAGGGCAATGCAGGATACATGGTGTGATAGATAATTGAGGTATTTTTTTCAATGATTACTGAAGTATTTGGGGTCTTAAAGATGCATGAAAACCGTGAGAATTCCCTAGTGGAATGTGCACTCTGGGTTAGTGAGTGCAGAAACAGGCCTTGCTTAGAGGGAGAGGATTTAAACTTGGAACAGACATAATTTTTACTAACCTGAGGAAATGCTTAGGTCATGGTGATAAGTGAATAAAGAAAGCTGCAAAGCCATCTACAGTATGATCTCAATGATGTGAAAAGATACACACATAGGAATGATGAAATGAAGTTTTTTGAAAACAAGATTTAAAAAAAATTTTAGGGAGTTCCCTGATGGTGTAGTGGCTTAAGGCTTTGGCGCTGGCGCTGTCAGCAGTGTGGCCTGGGTTCGATTCCCAGCCAGGGAACTACTCACATACCAAAAAAAAAATTTTTTTTAAGTCAAGTAACAATAAATAAAAAATCTTTCCATTGGCATACATTTTTCCTAATCCAATATATGCATAGTAGGATTTTTGAGCACCTACTGTGCTAGTGGCACAAAGACACAGGCATCTGGCCTTTGCTCTGAGAAGTCTGCATTCTGGTGCTGGCTGACTTCAGCTAAGTCTCAATTCCACCACCACCCACCATCCCGGGAAAGTAGCCTTAACCCAGCATGGCTGGGCAGAGGGTTTTGAAGTAGACAGAGGTTTTTGAGGGCTGTCCAGAAAGCATCCAGCCATGTAATATTGAAAATAGAGGCACTTATGGCTGGATTTTTTCCAGATAGCCCTCTTATGTTGTGCCCTTCCTACCATCTCCTTTCTGTATCATGCTTCTGTCACCCAGCCAAATTCCTGGCATAGAGAAGGGAGCTTAGTATTTGTAGATGGAAAGTACATCTTTCCCTGTCACGCAACATAAAATGTTTCTAAAGCTGAACAACTCCATTGCTAATCATTAACTAATCACCTTGAACATAATGATTATCCTTTTCTATGTTTTCTTTATAGAAATTAAATCAGTGTTATGTATGTACATAGATAAAAGCCTTACTACCTTTCAGTCTCATTCTTCTGTGTTTTTAATTTTGCAAGATAAACCAATTGATTTTAATATAGTAGAACACTGGTTCCCAAGTGGTCGTTCATGTACCCCTGGGGGTACATGCTGGGCCATACAGGGGTATGTGAAAAATAATCAGTAATGCCAAGAAAACAAGTAAAGTAAAAAAATACAAAATGTTAGTTATGGAGCAATAAAGGTTAAGTTTGAATCACTGTTAATGGAGACACTTCAAAATTAGATCCCATTAACAAATGATGATTGGTGAGGGCGTGGCTATGAACCCTTCCCCCAAACCACTCTTTCACCAATCAGTAGGCACAGTTTTAGAACAGTCCATTTGCGATGTTTTTAGAACTTCCCCAAACATATAAATACATCCATAGCCAGACTGTTTGATGGGTTTAGTTATTGACTGAGTAAAAGTCAGTGTGTTATCTTTAATCATGATTCATTTCAAGTATTTTTTAATTTAATGTTTATCTACTTCACCATCATTATCAATATATAATTGTTATGAGTATTGTAAAATTAAATCTGTGGTTTGTACTTTTAGTGTAGTAATTTTTCTTTTCTAATTTATTACCTCATTTCCTCTATTTTACATTAAGATAGGCACAGAACAAAGGTGTCAGTATTTAAAACCTGTTTTAAAAACAAGGGGTACAATTTATAGAACTGGGTTTAAAAGGGGCGCACAAGAGGAAAAAGTTTGGGAACCACTAGTAGAATAATGAAAAGTTAATTGATTTGGCTTCAGATTCCACATTACAACTAACTTCTTAAAAAAACTCCCATTTGTTGAGCTTTGTCCCATCAGAGAAGAATCTTATCTACAGTTAATCTACAAAGCCTGTTAAAATCTATACCTTTTTGCAACTATGTATCTATTAAGGATGAATTTTCTTTAAACACTTAAACCAAACAATAATGTAACAGTTTGAACGCACAAGCAAATATGAACATCCAACTCTCTTCTATTAAGTTATACATAAAAGAAATTTGCAAAAATATGAAACAATGCCACTCTTCTCACTAATTACTTTTTAGTTTTGAAAAAACTTTTTTAATGAAGATAAAATTCACCATTTTAATTGTTTTAAAGTTCACAATTCCATGGCTTCTGGTACATTCACTGGCTCTATAACCATCACCACTATCTAATTTCAGGACGTTTTTATCACTCTGAAAAGAAACCTCACACCCATTAGCAGTCATTCAGCATTTCTCCCTCTCCCAGCCCCTATTGACCACTAACTGGGTTCTGAACATTTCATATAAGTGGACTTATATAATATGTGGCCTTTGGTGTCTGCCTTCTTTCAGTTAGCATAATGTTTTCCATGTCTGTATTGTAACATGTGTCAGTATTTCATTCCTTCTTGTGGCTTAATAATATTCTGTTGAATGGATATACCACATTTGGCTTGGGCATTTGGTTTATTTCCACTTTTTGAATCATTAAGCAGCTGCTATAAATATTCATGTACAAGCTTTTGTTTGAACACCTGTTTTCAGTTCTTTTGAGTATATACATAGAAGTGGAATTGTTTGGTCATGCTTTAACCGTTATGTCTAACTTTTTGAGAAATTGCCAAACCATTTTCTGAAGCAACTGCATCATTATACATTCTTACCAGCAGTATATAAGGGTTCCATTTTCTTTATATTCTCATTAACAGTTCTTATTTTCCCTTTATTTTTCATTATAGTCATCTTAGTAGGTATGAAGTCGTATCTCATTGTTTTTTATTTGCATTTTTCTAATAACCAATGATGTTGAGCATCTTTTAATGTATTTATTTGTTGTGTGTATTTCTTCTTTGGAGAAATGTCTATTCAGACCCTTTGCCCATTTTTAATGGAGTTGTTTGTATTTTTGTTACTAAGTTACAAGAACTTATTATATGTTCTGGATACTATACCCTTATCAGATATATAGTTTGCAAATATTTTCTCCCATTGTACGGGCTGTCTTTTTCACTTTCATGATAGTGTCCCTTGGGGCAGAAAAGTTTTAAGTTTTGATGAACTGTAATTTATCTATTTTTCTTTTGTTTCTTTTGGGTGCCATATTTAAGAATCCATTGCCAAATACAAGCTTATAATTTTCTTCTAAGACTTTCATAGTTTTAGCTCTTACATTAAAATTTTTCCATTTTGATTTCATTTTCTGTATGGTGTGAGGTAAGATCCAACCCCCTTCTATAAATTGGTCATGAGATACTGACTGAAGAGCTAGAAGAGAACTTTCCACTCAGCAAATTATTTCATCATGAATTTATCTGGATGAGAGATAAATTCTAACTTAAGTTTTCCCAAGCTGTAATGCATAAAACCCAGAAATCAATATTTTAAAGATATTTCCTCACTATTTGCCGTATAAAATATTTGGTTATGTTATTTTATTAGAAAAATGGCAATTAAATCATGGTCTTGCCTACTGTTTGGAAAATAAACTGTGAGTCAAGAACCCAATGTTTCGTTTTCCCATTCTACCATTACCTGAGAAGGCCTGGGACAGCAACTGAACCACCACAATTGCAATTTGTACTTGTAAAATACTATAAGCTATTGTTAATAATTTCCATGAAGATTTGGCATTTAAAATACATACTACAACTGTAAAGTCATTGAAACTCTATTTATGCATATGAATAAGCATTTTTAAATGGCTTTATTTTGCAATGTTGAGAAATGAGAGAAAAGTATATTTTCTCAAGGTGGCATTTCACAAGCTAGCTCCTTGAAGAACACAGAAAATTCACAAACAATCTCTTGTATTAAAATGTTAGCAGATTACTGGCTTGCTACCTTCAGGCACTGGCAAATTTCCTTTGCTTACAATATCATGAGCTTGGAAGTGTTCTGGGCTGAGAGAAAGAGAAGCTATGCTTCTGGACCACAGCCAGCTTCAGACAAAGAATAAGAAAGATCTAACAATTTGTTTTCTAAGTTTGAAATGTTTCTCCTGAATTCCTTTTGTGTTATCAGTAAACATACTAGTTGCTTTTTCTTTTGAGGTCTCTGAGGTTAAAATGCATTTTAAATAATTCTTTATTTTTGAAGGGCCTATCATATTGTCTTTTATCCTATACTGAAGAGGCTACTTTCTAGTAGGTCAAAGAAAGTTCAGGTTTCTAAGGGAATTTTTCACTGACAGAATCCCACATTAGAAGACACAAAGATGGTTTATGATGTAACTTTATTTTTAGGATGTGTTTATTGATTATTTTATTCATGTTAATTTTGATCCCATCAGCAATCAATAAATGCATTATGAGTTGCACTGCAGCTTTATTTTGACTTGGAATCAATAATTCCATTAGGATATGAGGGCCTTCTCTGGTTTACAAAGTTACGAAGGTTTCCAGTGTAGTATTTTGTAAAACTGTAAAGGAAAACTCAAAAGAAGGGAACATTTCTTTTTACTCATTAGTAAGTTGCTGAACTGACGAATTAGGTAATGCCCACCAGGAATACTGATTTAGATCACTTGTGCATTTCTCATGTCCCCCTAATAAATGACAACTATATTTGATTCAGCCCAACCTGGATAAACTTCTAAAGGGAGTCTCCTAACCTCGATCAGAACCTGGATCATGAAGTCCCCTGGGAGTCTTTCAAGCTGACATTTTTCATTTAGCTGGAAAGCATTCAGCATGCCAAGATTTGTCAGCACTAGTTTTCATGTAGTTTGAGTGATTGAGACAGAAGTTGGTATCTCCAAGTGCCTGAAGGCCTGTCCTTGGCTTAGGTACCAAGGAAGGTACAGCTGGGCCCACTTCACAATTTGGTGGCAAAGGGAAGGCCTTGACACTGGTCTTTAAATTTTCTAGGAAGGAAGCTTCAGTTTTGCATGTCTGTGGCCCTTTTCCATTCAGGTGAGGGGTGTGTCACATTCGCCATGCCCTCTAGTCATTTGTCCTATGTTTGCTGCCTCCGTGGCAGGCACAACCTGCCATGCATTACCAAACCTAGAAACCTGGAGGTCATCCTTGACCTCCTTTCCTTCACTGACCACCACATTGATGCTGCAGACCCACTGCCACCAGCAATCTAGGTTCTCATCCCCACTCTCTTGGAAGGCAGGTCCCTCCATTCCTGGTCTTCCTCTTATCCAATCCATCTCTTCACATACCAGCCAGAGCAGTCTTTCTAAAGCAATACCCAATCATTCCTGAAATTTAAAGCCTTCAGTGGCTTCCTGGGGACCTCGGACTAAACTTCTTAAAGTGGCTCATGGGACCTTTGCGGGGCGGGGGGTGTCCTACTAATATCCAGCTCCCACCCCCAGTCATTTTCTTCTCATCTCTCACTTTTCCTTTCTTGGGCCTTTGTGCATGCAGTCTCCTTTGTCTGATTGCACTGTCTTCTACCTTTCACCTGTGAATTCTTGCCTACGCCTGAAAACAATTTCATAACCTCCAGAGAACCTTCTCTAACATCTTCCCCTTCCACCACTTGTTTTCAGACCTAATTGACTCCAGTGGCACCTGCTTTTGTCTTTAGCACAGTGCTTTTACTTAGATCAAGCGTGTCCAATCCATAGCCTATGGGCCACGTGCGGCCCAGGATGGCTTTGAATTGCTGCCCAACACAAATTTGTAAATTTTCTTAAAATATTATGAGATTTTTTTGCAATCTTTTTTTTCCTTTTCTTTCTTTCTTTTTTTTTTTTTTTTTTTAGCTCATCAGCTATGGTTAGTGTTAGTGTATTTTATGTGTGGCCCAAGACAATTCTTCCAAAATTGTCCAGGGAAACCAAGAGGTTGGACACCCCTGATAGATCCTTCTCCCTCATTCCAAAAGCCTGGATGTCTCCAGACTTAGAACATTAAGCTTAGTACACTGCTCAGCATCATGTATTAGATAAATACTATGTGACCCCACTGACAATCAAAATATGAATTGATCTTCATTGAACTGCATCCATTCACTAGATTTTAGGCTCTTTGAGGATGGAATCCATGCTTAGTTGTCTTTGTAAATCTTTACACACAGTAAGGATTTAGCAAATCTTTACCAAAATTATTCATAGTTGTTGATAGCACAATAATTTCTCCTATCATTTTTTCTTCATTTCTTTTTTAATTGAAATATATTTCACATACCATAAAATTCACTCATTTCAGGTATAGAGTTCAGTGGTTTTTAGTATATCATCAGGGTTGTACAACCATCACCACAATCTAATTTTGGAACATTTTTGTCACACACCCCTGAAAAAGATATGGCAGTTACTCCTCACTTCCCCTTACCCGCAAACTCCACTCCAACCATAGGCAACCACTAATCTATTTTCTGTCTCTACAGATTTGCGTATTTTAGACATTTTATATAAATAAAATCATATAATATGTGGCCTTTTGTTTCTGGCTTCTTTCACTTAGCATAATGTTTTCAAAGTTCATCCATGTTGTAGTATGTGTCAGTACTTTATTCACTTTTATGGCTGAATAATAAAATGAGTGTATGTGAATAATAAAATGAATGTATATGCCATTTTTGTTTGTCCATTCTTCAGTTGATGGCTCTCACTTTTTGGCTATTATAAAAAATTCTGCTTGAACACTTACGCATAGGTTTTGATATAGACAGGTTTTTATTTCTCTTCAGTATATATCAAGAGAGGAATTTCGGGAGTTCCCTGGTGGTGGTGTGGCTAGGCTTTGGCTCTGTCAACGCCACAGCCTGGGTTCGATTCCCAACCACAGAACTACCCCCGCCTCAAAAAAAAAGAGAGGAATTTCTGGGTCATATGGTAATTCTAAGTTTCACCTTTTGAAGAACTATCAAACTGTATCCCAAAGTGGCTGCACCACTTACAATTCCACCAGCAATGTATGAAGTTTTCCATTTCTCTACATTCTTATTAACACTTGTTATGATGTGTCTTCTTTATTTTCATCATACCGGTATGTGTACTGTGATTTTCATTTGCATTTCCCTGATTACTAATGATGTATTTTTTCAAGTGCTTATTGGCCACTTGTATAATTCTTGGTAAAAATATTCAGATCCTTTGCCCATTTTTAAATTGGTTGTGTTTTTATTATTGACTTGTGAGAATTCTTTATGTATTCTAGATACAAGTCCCTGGTCAGATACATGTTTTGCAAATATTTTAACCCATTCTATGTTTTTTCCCCCTCACTTTCTTGATGGTGTTCTCCTGTCACAAAAGTTTTTCATTTTTATGAAGGACAACTTATGGTTTGTTTAATTACCTGTGATTTTGGTGTCATAGCTAAGAAATTATTGCCTAACCCAAGATCATGAAGATTTATCCCATGTGTTCTTCCAGAAGTTTTATAATTTTAGCTCTTACATTTAGGTCTGTGATCCATTTTGAACTATTTTTTATATGGTGTGAAGTAAGGATTTGTATTTATTCTTTTGCATGTGAATATCCAGTTATCCCAGCACCATTTGTTAAAAAGACTATTCTTTCTACATTAAAATGTCTTAAACAACCTTGTTGAAAATTTGTTGAGCATAAATATTCATATGAGAGCTCATTTCTGGACTTTCAATTTTATTCCATTGATCCATATGTCTATCCTATGCCAGTACCACAGTGTTTTGATTCTCATATCATTAAAAAAAAAAAAAAACAGTATAGGAAAGCTATCTAATTGGCAAATTGGAAGAGTAGTCTCTTTGAACTGGAATATGGATGTCAAAAGGAGGGAAGAAACATTTATTGAACACCAATTATATGTTAGGCATTATAGTAGACATCTTCACATACATTGTAATAATAATCATGTAAGAGTCATAATAACCTCATGTGGTAGGTAGTGTTATCTTCATTTAAAGGCAAGGAAACTAAAGTTTGGAGAGGTTAAGTGACTTGCCAAAAATCATTTAAACTAATGGTGGAGGAAGTGGGATCATATCTAGTGAACACAAACTATATCTGAAGGCAATGGAGAGACTTGAATTCATTAATATTAACATTTTTCTCATGACACTCTAGAAAATTAAAGAGACACACAACTATTTTGAGACAGCATCCAACAGCAAAATCTCACAGGATAGTTAAAGAAAACACTCTTCAACTATAAAAACTAGTTTTCTGGTTCAATTTAATTTTACAGCTTATGTTATTCTCATTTACATGACCCCAAAAGTGATTGAATATTATTTTGTATAATTAGCATAGCACAATGCCATTCTGTTGGAAGAAAAGCTAGAAACAATCTTAGTTGTATGGATTGGCCTTGTCTTTAACTTGTGTTTTCACTGTAAAACTTTCCAAGGTTGTTCTCAAATGAGCACAGATCATACTTGTGAAATGAGTTCTATGTGAAATAATCAGAGATTCAAAATTGAGAAACATCTGTGAAGTCAATGAAGAAATGGCATTATTGTCTTTTTTTTTTTTTTTTTTTTTTTTTTTTTTCAGAATTTGCTTAAGTCAAGGCTCCTTTATTTTTCTTTTCTTAATTGAGGGCACAGAGAGTATCCTCTTGTGTCCCAGAGTCTGGGAAGAAGTTAAGTTTAGAGATTGAAGTTCCAACCATGACAGCCACACAGTCTAGACAGTTCTGTCATCTCTTGTTAACTTTTTACTCTCTCTGCTCTGCAGGGCAAGAGTTTATTGCTTTCTCTCAGTGAAGATGTTGCACCTAGAAATTTAAATTGTCCAGTGTTTCTTATGTAAGGATTTCCATGATTCAATTCCTCTGAGAAGTTAGTGCCAGGAAAAAGCTGGCCTAACTTGAAGAACAACTCTGATTCTTTTACCAGATCCTGAGAACTAATATTATTCATTGTATGTCATTTTTGCCTTGGCTCTGGGAAGCCCAGAGCTAAATTTAATGCTCAGTTAAGGTAAACCAGGACCCTGGGAAGAGGCTCTCTCAACTTTGTCTGTTATTTTAAATAACAAGTCACCCCTGGGCCATTTGGAAGTAGGTAGTATGCATGTTATAATGAATAATACTCAATATTTTGATTCTCAATAGAAAATAATACATTTTGTAATTCTAGAACTATGTGAAAATAGGGTACCGAAGAATTGCAAGTCTTACAGATATGCATGTTTATTTCCATGAAGAGGACTGGAAAGAGTAAAAGAAAAAAAGTTCCTCATAGGATATAAGCAATAAGTAAGAGTAAGAAAAAAAGTTCCTCATAGGATATAAGCAAAAGTTCCTCATGTAATATAATATAATTTAATATAATAAATAAATATAGAAATACTACTATGATATAAATATTGTGTGTTTATATATGTATATGAAAAATTAGATGAGTGGCTAGACAGTAGATTAAAAACAAAGTTCATATTTATGAACTCTTATATAAATGTTCATATTTATGATCCTTCCCTGGTGCCACTCTCGCACTTGCAGCACAGTTCTGTGATTAGACTCACTTGCTCCCATTTCACCACGTGGAAGCCCTGGAATGGCCCTGCCTCTCGTGCTGGCTCTCATCATCACCCTGTTCACAGCCCGGCTGATGTGTCTGTCTCCTGCACGGACACAAACTGGGCCCAATGACACGATTTTCACTCCTGCAGTCTGAGCACCTAGCACAGAGTCGGCCAAGTAGTACACGATTTTGAATGAATAAACGAACAAATTCTCCCAAACTCCATCAGTTAAGGCCTTCTTGAGAGGCTTCATGAGATCTGAGTTAAAAACAATCAGCGGCACATGGTTGCTTGTGGTGGGCAGGCTCTGACAGGGCTCCCAATAACCCCCACCTCCTGCGGTTCAGACTCCTTGAGGGTGGGCCTGAC
>PVJL010000004.1:986749-1077198 GCA_004026885.1 Lyroderma lyra | reverse complement strand
AAACCTCTTATACATAAGGAAGATTATAGAGAAAGCACAAATCAAGAAATAGCATCAACACTGCTGGTGGGAGTGCAAACTGGTACAACCACTGTGGAAGGCAGTGTGGAGGTTCCTCAGAAAATTGGGAATGGAGCTACCATTTGACCCAGCAATCCCCCTTCTGGGGATCTACCCAAAAGACTTGAAAACCTTTGTCTGCAAAGACTTATGTACCCCAATGTTCATCGCAGCACTGTTCACAGTGGCCAAAACATGGAAACAACCAAAGTGCCCTGTGACAGATGACTGGATAAAGAAGCTGTGGTACATACACACAATGGAATATTACTCAGCTATAAGAAAAGATGAAATATTGCCATTTGCAACAACATGGATGGACCTGGAGATCATCATGCTTAGTGAAATAAGCCAGACAGAAAAAACAAAAAACTGTATGACTTCACTCATATGCGGAATATAAAACTGAAAGCAAAGAAAAAAGAAATGAAGAAACAACCCATGGACACAATCAGTAGTTTAATGTTTGTTTGGGAACGAGTGGGTTAGGGAGGGGATAAAGGGGAGGGGGTGGGAGAGGAGAGAGGGGGAGCTAAATATAAGAGAAGTCACATTAGGTGGTGAACTTATTATACAACAAGGTGACAATGCACTGTAGAATCGTATGCCTGAAACCTATGTAATCCTTGCTAACAGATGTCACCCCAATAAGTCTAACAATAAAAATGAATTTAAAAAAATCCAGAAAAAATTCTTAACTACTGTGACATTGTAAAAAAAATTAATTATGTATAGATAACTGTAAACCTATACTACAAAATAAGTTTTAGTTTCTGTGGTACTGTTCTGATGTGTTCACCATACCAAGTAGCTGACAGCCTTCAATGACTTGGCCAACTCCTTACAATTATTTCCTAAGCAAAAATCACTCTTAAAGAGTATATCTTTCTAAAGGATAGAAAAGGAAGTGATTGAATGTCTCCATTCATTTTGTTTCCCTTTTCCGTCTCTTCCCTGCACTTCTGTTCAGCCTCTGCCCCTTTTCTTATCAGTGCTAGAGTTACAGCCTCAGTAGCTGTACTCGGTGGAGGAATAAAGTTATACCAGTGTTCCATGGTATAGTTTCCTGTTTAGAAAGTCGGTAAAACTCTGGAACCATTGCAAATTCATATGCCAAGTTTACAAATTTTATTTATTAAAGTGCATCATCTGTTATTCTGAGACATCAAAGAGGATATGGGAGGAAGTTGATTTGTTATTGTACATATGTGTGCTTTTTAAAAAATCGGTAACACTTTTTATATTTTTCTCATTTATTTTTATTTTTCAATCACATTTGACATAGAATATCACATCAGCTTCAGGTGCACAGCATAGTGAGGAGACATTTATATTGCTTACAAAATTCTTGTTCTGATACATCTGGTTCCTATCTGACACCATACACCACAGTGTCACTGATCACATGCCCTATGCTGCACTCTATATCCCCGTGACCACTCTATGACTATGAATTTGTACTTTTTGATTTTGTTCTTCTTTTTACCCACCGCTCCCACTCTCCACCCATCACCCCAGCAAATCTAGTACCCATCTGACACCATCCATAGTTATTGAAACATTATTGACTATATTCCCATGGTATATGCTGTATCCCCATAACTATTACTTTGTAACCATCAAACTGAACTTCCCAATCTCTTCCCCTTATTTCACCCCTCCCCCAACCTTCTTTGCATCTGGCAACAAATGAAATGTTCTCTGTATCTTTGAAACAGTTCCTGTTCCACTTACTTTTCTCCTTTGGATTTCACCTATAAGCAAAGTCAACTTGCATCTGTCTTCCTCTGTTTGACACTCTACTCAATGCAATACCCTTCATGTCTTTTGATTGGAGATTTAATTATTTAATTCATTTAAATTGAAGGTAATTGTTGATATGTGGACCTTATCTCACCTAACTCCACCAACACCAGAGGCACTTTCTTCAATGAGCAGCCTACCCCACACACATTGCAATCTTCCTTGGAAAACTATTTAAGTCTGCAGGCATCAGGCTGGTGGTGACCAGCATTGGTGTGGTCTGAGACTTTTGCTGCATAGTCCAGGCACAGCACTGGCATCAAATCAGAATCTACAGGAGCATCCAACACAGGTGACCAGGGAGACAGTGCCAGGACCCCACAGGGCACCTACCACATAAGGCTATCTAGCAATACTGGGAGATGTAGCAGATCTACCTAATACGTAGAAACACATACAGACAGGTATCGAAAATGAGAAAACAAAAAATACACCTCAAATAGAAGAACAGCAGAAAATTCCAGAAGAAAAACTAAACAAGATGGAGGCAAGCAACCTATCAGATACAGAGCTCAAAATGATAAGTTTAAGGATCCTCAAGGAACTTAGTGAAAACTTCAACAGAGAGATAGCAAGTATAATGAAGAACATAGAAACCATAAAAAGGGACTAGTTCGAAATGAAAAATACTATAATGAAGAATGCAATAGCAAGAATCACCAGTAGAGTAGATGGAGCAGAGAATCAAATCAGTGAATTGGAGGACAAAGTAGCATTAAAAATCCAGTCAGAACAGCAGTATGAAGAAAGAATCCAAAAAAATGAGGATAGTTTAAGGGGCCTCTGAAACAACACCAAGCGCAACACATTTGCATCATAGGAGTACCAGAAGGAGAAAAGAGAAAGCAAGGAATTGAGAACTTATTTGGAGAAATAATAACTAACCACTCCCCTAACCTGGTGAAGGAAACAAATATACAAGCCTAGGAAGCACAAAGAGTCCCAAACAAGGTAAAACCAAACAGGTCCACACCAAGACACATTATAATTAAAATGGCAAAGGTTAAAGACAAGAGAGAATACTAAAAGCAGGAAGAAAAAAGCAACTAGTTACTTATAAGGGAGCTTCCATAAGATCGTCAGTTGATTTCTCAACAGAAACTTTGCAGGCCAGAAGGGATTGGCAGAAAATATTCAATGTGATGAAAAGCAAGGAGCTACAAACAAGATTACTCTATTCAGCAAGGCTGTCATTCAAAATAAAGGACAAATAAAGAGCTGCTCAGAGAAGAAAAATACTAAAGGAGTTCATCACCACCAAATCAGTATTACAAGGAATGTTAGAGGGACTGCTTTAAGATGGGTGTGGGGGGAAGCAAAATTATGAACATGTGTGCTTTTAAGTTTATAAAACTTATCCACGTTCATATTTCTCAGAACTTACTAATTAGAAGTGCACAGTCAATGTAGATTAGGTTTCATATTGTACATCTATCATTGTATTTTCTAGCGATGTGAGCTTTTCAAAGTTATTTGAGCATTTCAGTTTTCTCAGTATCAAAATGGATATGAAGATATAAATAATATCACTAGTGATATCATTATAATGAAATTATACTTTCTGATGTCTAGTAAAGCGTCAATAGATAGCTATAATTAATGATAATATTATGGTTATTATCTTCATTCCTTGGCTAGCTAGTCGTGATTCAAAGCATTAAATAATTTGTTGATTATTATAAGACTAGCAAATGACAGTATTAATGTTGAGCTATTGCCTTTGAAATACCTTCTTGCATTTTCTTACACAAGCAATATTTGTTTATGACTTATTAATAGCAACTATTGTAGGTCCTGAAGCTTAGATTTAAGTATGAAGAGATGGTACAATAAAAATGAATTATAAAATATATAGAAAATATTTAGTAGTTTCAAAAATGATGTATATGAAAGGGTAACAAGGAATATAGGAGGCAAAGAAGAAATATTTTGGCATCAGAGTTGCTAGTAAACTGAGCTGCCTTAATAAAGACACACAAGACTAATATAATAAAGAATATAGAAATTTTCCTTGCATCTTTCATATCAATGTCTTAGTGTTTAAAACAGTTTCTTACTATAACTATCTTCCTATTATAGATGGAAAGCACTACCTATATACTTCAAAATTTCAGAGATGAAGTCTTAGGAAATGGGATAGTCATTAGAATGCATCTCTGTGCTAATACAGAGATGTATTCTTTTTTTCCCCTAGAAATGATACAATACTTTTTATTTCAAGTAATAGATAAGCTTCTTTGAATAATTCTTTAATTGCTATGAAATATTTTTCTGCCATAACTTTGTCTGGTTGCTAAATGGTAACATGAAATGAACATCCAAATTATTCAAAAACAAGAGTTGAATATTCTTATTTCAAAGACAGTTGACCATTGGATGAAAAGGGAGTGCAAGAAACTGGTAAACAGCCCCTTAAATGTATTTTAAAAGTATGTTGTATGTGAAAAGAAGTGTATGAATTAATTTGCAGAACCTGGTTCCTTCTGGTTTTAGCAGCTCTGGAACCCTATAAGATCTATGCCTATTAGCCAAAAATTAAAAATAAGTAAAACACTCAAATGTTTCATTTGTGACCACTCTACCATCATGGGTTATATCACTGAAAATTTTGTTACTGTTAGCTATACAACCAACATCAAATGAGGAATATCACTATTTTTAGCATGTGTATAATTAGTCTAAGCAAGAGAATGCTGTCCAGAAAGGGTAATAATTGTATTGGCATCAATGATGCACCAATTCCAAAAATTTGTATCAATTTCCTTTTTTTGGATGCATCATCCTTAATTTCATACCATAGACTGCAAGAAAAAAAAAAAAAAACCCCAGGAACTTGTTCCTGGGATGTAGGAAAATACAGATTGCTCCAGAGAAGATTCTTGAAATGATTGTATTTTTCCTCAAAAGCATGGAATATTCACTATTCTACTATGAGGTCCATTATTTTCATTGAAGTTGACTGAGAACAAGAGAGAGAAGTATCCAAAAAAATCCAAAGAATTATTAATACTAATATATTCTTACATATTCTGCTAAGAAGAATTAGGTTTATTTTTCACACGAACATGTAATGGCTCTTACCTCTACCCTTGTAACTAAGGTTCATTGTCATCTCACTTCTCTTAGCCATTCAGTGGACATTACTTGAGTTTAAATCAAGCCAATTAATCAGAGTCTTCAGCTGGTTGCAGAAAATGGAAGTTCTCTGCTTGCCAGAACACCTGCGCCCCTCAGACGGCCTTGGTGCTTAATTGTTTCCAGGTGCAGCACATGTTGTTTTGGGCTAACTCAGAATTGTGAATTTCTGTTGCCAGAGAACACACTTTGAAAGGTGGAGTTAACTAGTAAGAAAATTAACTCTCAGTTAGAAGAGATACACATGCTGCTGATCATTAAAAATAGAAATTTGCAGAATATTCTTTGATGTTCAACTAAGAAACAGCCATTTCTTATTCAGCTAACAGATCCTTCTCTGACAACCTCAGATACATTTACATGTCTTGGTTATAGTGTTGTGAAGTATACTGTATAGATATTTGTTGAGCACCCTTTGTGTTTCAGGTACTTGAAAATACAGCAGTGATCAAAACAATATTCTTCATGGGGGTTATATTCTATGGAGAGGCATTTTTTTCTTTCCTTCCTCCTTCCCTTTCTCTTCTTCTCTCTCTCCCCCTCCCTCCTTTCCTTTTTCTTCATTCCCCTCTTTCTCTCTAAATCTCCCTCAACATCTCTTTTAGAGTCTTGCACCCATGAAACAATCACACCTAGCTTTATGCCAGCTTTGGAGTTTGGAAATGAGTGGATAGTCACTTTTGTCTTGCTCTGTGGTTTAATTTATCTTTAGTTCAGGGTATCAGGGAGTAAGAAACCCTACTTTGGAACCTGGTCCCTCTCATATTATCTTACTGGTTTTATCATAAATAATGTTCATACTTGGTTTTAATAGACACCTTATATTTATTTCCCAATTGATTAGGGCATTAGAAGGAGAATGAATCATTATTAACTAATGTAGTTCTCTTCCATTGTCTCCACTTTTTTTCTGGCAAATATTAGCCAAATTATATTTATATTTTAGAAGGTCAGGATTCATGCTCTTCTCCAGTGAAGAATGTATGGTTCCTATCTCAGAGCAACAGATCACTAACAGAACTTTTAGAGAAATTTAGAGTTCTCCTTTATTTCAGTTTTTGCCCTGCCAAGAGGTATTGCTAGATATATCCTCTGAGGGTAGGTAAAACAAGGAAAAGGAAGTATCGTACATCCAGGTAGTAATGGAATCCACATGATCAACATTCATGAGCAGTACTGTGATAAAAGATTCTGGTTCTTTGCTCATTTTTAAAATTTCCTACTAGATATGCCATCTAGTTTGTTTATACCTATAAAAAGATAAAAAAACTAAAAGTAAATCTGGTCTCTAATTAACCAGAAACAGACATCATAAGATTACTTCCCTGTTGGTTAAAGATAATTCATTTACACTGTAACTGTTCTTTCCTTCTAGCAAATTCTGTGTGAATTAGCATATGAGAAAGAATGACAGTGGAAGCAAATTACATCTTATTATAAGGTTGAAACCAAATTAATCACAACTTCATTGTTATGAACCTATGATTATCTCAACAATTCTTCTAATACTTTTAAAATTGTTGTTATTGTTACTTTAAGAGACATGTCAAGGCCAACTATTCATGAGTTATTCTCAAAAGGGCATGGAGCTATTTCCAGGAAATTAGTTTATGTTATTTTTAAATGTATTTTCCTTCCTAGTGTATCTTATTTATTTTGTGTTATACATTTTTAAATCTGAAATATATTTATATTTAACTAAAACTGATTATTCCTTAGACTTACCCAAGTCACTTATATCTTTTTCTCTGCTTCTTTTTATGCTATGTCACTTCTCTAACCTGCATTGTCCAAATTGTGTTTCATAGAACGCCAGTGTCTTGTGGGATATTAACTACTATTACTCCAAAAGGAACTAATACTTTACCAGAAATAATATCCCTTGGGGGTTTTAATAGATCTGATTTATTTTCCAATTGACTAGGCCATTGGAAGGACAATGAGTGGCACCAACACTGTTGGTTATATATTCAGTATTCATCCTTCATTCTATCCTAAACAACTCTGGATATCCCCCCAAATGTTTGCTTTCCTTTTCCATATGTGTCAAACATATTTCAGGAAAGGCTTATCCAGGTTTGGTCTAATGCAATTATAGTGGTCTTATTCTCATTGCTTGACTCATTGTGTTATAAAATTCTGGCAGTGATGACTGAGAAATGTACTCTCACCTATAAGGCACAGAAGAAAAGGTTGTCTCTTTCTGCCTTTGAACTTTGTCATATCTGAGTATCATTTTATAATTGTTATAACTCTCATTTAATCAAGTATACAAATTTTATATATTAATATATGTGACTGTCTCAAGGACTGCTAGTTACAAAGGGGAAAAAAGGAATAGGGTGTAAGCTCCCAAGAATGTGAAGAAGATGGGAGGAAAATTTTGGATGCTGTTGAGAAAAATCCAGTACAGAGGAAATTTAATGGCACAGAAGAATATTGAGGATTGCTGAAGTGATATCATTGAACAGGTAAAAAGGGCTAAGAACTAGGAAATAGGGAGATGAAACTAGATAGGAGCACAGATAATCCACATATGTTGTCAGGCAGTAGGGAAGGATTTCTGGGTATGGATGGTGGTAGGTGAGAATAAGTAGTGGCAGGATCTTGAAAACTTTTAATTGTTTCAGTTTCTGAGCTATTCTTACATTTTTATAATTTGTTCAAGGTCCCGTCATTAATAAAGGGAAGAAACAGATTCAAACTCAGAAGTCTATTCATATGTTTTTCCTATAAACATTATAGCATCTGAGAGTAGGTAAGTGTTGCAGACAGTATATCAATACCAAGATTCAAAAATACCTCCTTTCTTAACAGAACCTCAGTTGTTTGGTGGTACAAATGGAACAAATCTAGGCTTGATCATAATTGTTCGAATACAATTACAAAAATTTTATTCCTCACTTTCCCAGCATCCCTTGTAGATATCAGTGGTCCAATTCTGGACAATGAAGTACAAGTGTGTTATAGATGTCTCTGGAAATGTATTTCTTTTCTAGTAAAAAGAGACCAGTGTGGTTAGCACTATCCCTGTCTCACATTCTCCCCTTATATTGCATTGAAAACTCATGGATGGCTGGATCTATGGCAGCCATCTTTTCATCATTACAGAAGAATCAGAAAGAAGGGTAAAGAAAAAGAAAAAGAAAAAAAAAGGAAAGAAAAGGCCTGTACGTCAAGGCTGGTGGATTAGACAGGAAGAGAGAGAGCCTAGATTTCTAATGGCATCATAGACCAGTTGAATTACTTTTAGAAAAATAAATGGCGATTTGACTGCTACTGTTATTTAGGTACTTGCTGCTTAGTGTACATCTAAATTATATGGCTAGAATTCTATCAGTCTTTAACTTTCTGGAAAAAATAAAAAGCCTAAAACTGACAGTTATGATAGAATTTTCAAAATACAGCTACTCATTATGGAACTACTGACCTCATGGTTCTGCTGTGTTCTAAGAAATGCAAAATTAGTAATAAATTTTTAATCAAGGTAGAATATAAATTCTACCACTGAATGTTGAACTAGTGCTTGCCCCTGGTCATTTAGAAATCTTATTTCTTTCATATATCACTGACATAGTATATTTTAAAATTCTTAAATAAGATTAACTTTACATTTGCTTTGATGTCTAATTTCTCCTAATTAACATTATTGTATATATAATATTATTGTATATTAGGAGAAAGTAGACATCAAATTAAAAGTAAAAAATTAGGATATGTGTCTAAATAAAACCCATTTTGTATTGGAAAATTTTTCTTAATACCACTTTACAGAATTACATAGGTCACTTGGCAAGTCAGAAGAAAGGATTTCCAAGCATATTTTGATAGATGGTTTAAAATTGAAATGTAATTTTGAAAGTTGATGCTAGCAGAGTGAAAAGAAAGCTCTTGAGTGTTTACTAATTGTGTTGCTCCATTGAATTATCCAATTCAGAAGCTACTTTCCTTATGATTCCTTGTTATGAGTGATGATAAATGGCCAAATTTGTTCATCCACTTTGAGTTGAACTTGCTGTTAGTTCTAGCCAAAGTGTCCTAACTGACAGAATAGTCAAACAATTCTAGGAAACACTAGATTTAATAATATAAAGAATCTTATTTGTTTGGAGGGTTCATTTTAGCATTTTCCTGTTTTTAGTTCACTGCAGAACTTCACTAAACCTTTTTATATACTAAGGTACATATTGAATTTCTTAAGCAAAGAATAGAGTAGGCAGTGTTTTGTAAATTTATTTGATCATAGAAGTCATTATCTTAGAAGCTGTTCTCCCAACAGATACTCTCTAAAACACACATAACATGGATTCTAGCATTCAGAGAATTAACATTTTAGCCCTGATACATAACAAAGGGGAAAACAAAAAACAAAAACAAAAAAACAGAAATCACAGAAGTAAAAACCCAGACGTGGATTTAAAACTGGTCTTCCACTCATAGCCATGTAGCTTTTAGCTAAGTGAACAGACTTCTCTAACATGCTACCCTGTTTCTTTGTGTATTGGGGGAAGTAATAGTACCTGTACAAGAATGCTGCTGGGAAAATTCAAATGTTGAACTTTAAATATCTGGACCATACTGAATACCCAATCAATGACGATATTCACAAAAGTTGTTTTATTAATACTGCCAGCAATGTTAATGGATATTATTAAAGTGATGTTTTAAACATTATTATATATTTCATTTATCTGTGCTTTCTCTAACCCTGAGACCATCAAATGAGTCCTTCCATCTTTGTAAGTGTTTCCTATGTAGTATACTATTATAAATCTGAGATTTATTGAACCTATGGCAGGATAGAAACAAACAGTGAACAAATTTCAGAAGTTAATATTTTTCTGAAATATCCAATTGCTAAGAGTGAGAAATTCCTTGGATCTTTAGATTTACAGGCAATGCCACTTGAGTTTGGGGTTATAATTAGTCTGTCATTCAACTCAGATTGTACTACTTTTTTCCTCACCTAAATAAATGATGGGAAAATAGTGCAGTTTCTGGGAATGCTACTGGCTTATCCCCCACTATGATAACTCTTACTTGGTAGACCAAGGATCTAGTTCGGGAGTTAATTCTTATTGTACAGTTACTTGAGACAACTTGGGGGACGGACAGGAAAATCTTTGTATCATATACCTGCCACAGTATTGCAGAGTCTACCTCTTCTGTCAGTTCGTTCCAGATCTAAATATTCACTCAGATCTGGGAATTGAGCAATGTATTGTTATGTTTTATGTACACAATCACCCTCAGCTTCCTACATTTCCAATCTAGTCTTTTTTATTGTGAAGGCTAAGAAGTACCTTTATTGGCTAACCATGTATGTTTCCCTTAGCATTACTATGTTTATATCACCCTGAGGGTTCAGTCCTATTGGCCACCTCCTGTCTTTATAGTACTTGCAATGTCCTGGATTCTGTGTTTATGTGCCACCACCTGGCCTCTATTATTTCAGTATCCTGTTGTCCCCATGTACATTGAGACCAGATCTATGATGGCTGAGTTACTCCTAGACTGAAGAGGAGACTGATGTCTAAATTTCGTGTTCATGCAAGTGCTCCTCTCAACAGCATAGTACTGATTTCTTCAGGTGAAGGACAAGTCTTTTGGGCTCTCCTATGAAACATAATCCTGTGACTTCAAGCCTCATCATTGTATATCTTTTCCAGTAGCTAACCTCACTGAATCTTATTTCTTTTTCTATGATCTTAAGAAAAGATTAGACATTTCTATTTTACTTAGTATGGGCCATTCTTATTCTAGGCTTCTAGAGTCATCCTAGCAGCAAGTTTGCCCTATCCGTGAGGGCCTTGCCAGGTATTACATATGTATCTTCAGAAAGTGCCTCCAAATTAAAAAAATGTTAAATATTGTTTTACTTTTGGCCCCTTTGATAGAAGATTCTTAAAATTCAATCTTACAGATAATTCCTAGGCTTCCACTTGTACACTCTAGCTAATACTACATCATCTTCAGAGTTTAATCTCTTTATTCCCTAGCAGACCCATCATATCCCCACCTGAGAAATGTTGAGCTAGTATCAGCAGGACTAGGTTATTTATTGATAAGATATGAAAATCCTGGAACAAATGAATACCTGTAATTCACTGTTTTCTGATTATATATATATACATACACAAACTTATTCATTCTTCTTTTTAATTGCTTTCATTTTTATATTTCATCTTTTTTCTATTCTAAAAGTATAATTCACTTTTTTATTAATATCTATTATAAACAATCATGATATGGAAAACAATTTGGATTAATAAAAAATGTCAGTATAAATATTTTAAAATTTTAACTATACCATTTTTAAATGATAATCTATTTTCTGCTTTCCTAATTGCTCAAACATGATTAAGAGGGAACCCAATTCCACTGACTATAAGTGTGGGGGCTCTGTATTTAATATAGACTCAAATCTTGGATTTGTTGCTTGTTAGCTTTGTGACTTAGACATACTATAAAAGCCCTAACATAGTTTCTACATGTGCATAAAAGAAATGTTTATACTGCCTATCTCAGGGCTGATGTGATAATTTATTACTAACTATTATAGTACATTGAATGTACTTAGCATAAGATTTGGCATAGAGTAAGTGCTCAATAAATAAGACCTACTAGAGGATTGTAATGAGATATTACAACCTTTCTTACTTGCTCCAATTCCAACTATATTTTATGATCAAGTATCTGCTTAAATAAAATATTCATGTATAATTATAGCTAACATAATCTTTATTTTGCTGAACTCCAGAGAGAATTTTCTGTATTTCCCTAAGCTCAGTTGTATATTTATTTCTTGTGTTTTGATATTTATATAATATCTGGTATCCTTAGATATTATAGGCACTTTTAGAAAAGGCATTATGTTTTGAATATCATCTTATCCTCTCATCCCATGCCCCATAGTGTCTTGCATGGAGCAGGTGTTCAAAATATATGTCTAAAATAATTAAAATAAAGAGCATGAAATCCTAAATAATATTGATTTTATCAACAATAAAACAGGTAAAACTATCCACTCATTGAGATCTTATCTTGACAAATTGAAATATAAATTATAAATGCTAAAAGTGAATTGGGGAGAATGTTCAAAGCAAATGTAAGAGTTAAAATAGAATTATCATGTGAATCAAGGTTTTGAAATTCTTGCTTCATTAGTTACTAGATAATGAGTTTCATAACTTTCAAGGATAAGGATGTTACAAGATCATAGTGTTAAATAATGCTGGAGTCAGCCTTCAAAATAAATGTATAATTTATAGAAAATCATTAAGCTTTTGTATGAATCAGGACAAAGACATTTTTTGCAACTTCTTTTCTTCTATCCCACATCATCTCTTTTTCTTGCTTGTGTCTTATTTCAAAGCCTAAATGAATCAAAAGGAAAAAGAAGTGTTTTGTCCTCACTATTATGGGTCCTTTATATCTCTTTTAATTAGACTCTCCTCCTAAATAGGACATTTGTATCTATTCAATGTATAATTTTTGTCTAATTTTAAGTGTACAATGTGAGGGAATAGAGTGATTTCATTACCATTCCACGTAGCTTAATGTATGCATATTCACTTAAGTACAAAATTCACACACATTTTAATTATGTATTAAAAGAGCTTGAGAATTACTGTTTTAGACTTACTTGGATATTTGTACCCTCCTATAAATAACTATCACTTCTCTTTTTATATTTGCAAACTACCGTGAAGCAGGAATAAGAAAATATTTTTTACCCCCACTTCCCACTTGTTTTTGAAGAATCAGAGAGAATGTAATTTAATTGGTGTCATGGAGTAAAATATGGCATATTCACATTAAAATGAAATCAATCAAGTACTGTTATTTCTACACACACACACACACACACACACACACACACACAGAATATTAATAAGGATTTACTTTTCTAATCATAGTGTTTGGGTCTATGATTAATGATTACTCTTGCAAATAAACTGTAATATAGTTTAGAATTTGGCATTTTATTGGTTAGTAGTTAGTAGTTAGTATATTTCCTAAATATATTTTCTTTCTATAATTTTATATGAGGAAATTCAAGAATATTCAAAGAACCACTTAATTAGTAGATACAAATTTAAAAATATAAATCACTATCTTCCCAATTTAAAAGTTTACTTAATATATAGGTTTTATTTTGCAAGAATAAGAATGCATTTTTTTACTTTCTCTAGAAAAAAAAGCATAATGGTTGAAATAATACAAAGTTCAACAAAAAAGATATTTTTAAAAAACCATTTAATGTCATTGATACATCTGTGTTCTATAATGGGATGCATGACTAGCAGAAAAAGAACAGAATAGAAAAACAGTCAAATCACATGAATTGAATTCATAATTCTGTCCTAGGGGCTATGTGCAGTTGAGATAAATAATTTGTCCTTGTATTATTTTCATGTATGTTAGTCCCTTCCTAACACGAAACTGAAGATCCAATTGATATCCTAAGCAAACTCAGAATTCCAGATTACAGAATTAAGTTACTATTATCACATTCAGTGAGTCCTATATCAGGTATTGAGGTAGCATATACATTGACATCAGTGGGAAAAAAACTTAAAGTTCACAACTAAACACATACATGCATGGTCAGTTTACTTTTGGCAAATGTGCCAAGGTAATTTTATGAGGGAAGAGTAAGTGTACAGGGTTTGAGAAACCCAGGCCCAGAGGGTACTGTATGCTTGCACGACTGACTCTCAATAAACACCTGAATACCAAGGTTTGAGTTTGCTTCCCTGGTTGGCAAAACCATACAAGTGTGGTCATGCATTATTGCTGGGAGGATTTAACAGATCCCTATGTCACTCCATTGAGAGGAGATCCCTGAAAGCTTGTGACTGGTTTCCCCTAGAGTTTACCCAACGTGCCTTTTCCCTTTGCTGATTTTAATCTGTATCCTTTCACTATCATAAACCATAACCATGAGTATAACAGCTTTTCCGAGTCTTGTAAGTCCTTCTAGCAAATCAGTGAACCTGCTTGGCGGGTTGGGGCTGATCTGTGATCCAATAGTGTTTTTGTCAGAAAGCACTGGAGTTTCTAGCTATGTATGTGGAACCAAAAACAAAAACTAAACCCTTATGTCATACTATAATCAGAAATCAATTTGGAATGGACAGAAGACCTAAATATTTAAGCTAAAATTATAATATTCTAGGCAAAAGCATATATAGAAAATGTTATTAACTTAGGATAGGAAGACATTCATTATATAATATGCAGGAAGCAAAAATCATAAAAGGAGATTTTATAAATTTGTAGTATCCAAATTTAGAAGTCTATTCTTCCAAAAACATAATTAAGAAAATAAAAATATGAACAAAGACTGAGAGAAATATGTAAATTCACATGTTGCAACTCTGACTCTCAATATGAATATATTCAGAGGTAGGACCTATAAGGAGGTAATTAAGGTTAAAAAAGGTCATAGGGTTGATGCCCTGATTCAATAGGATTAATGTCCTTACATGCAGGGACACCAGAAAGCTCGCTCTTTCTCTGCAACAAGGCAGCTAGCTGCTAGCCAACAAGTGAGTCATTACTAGGAATCTAGTCACCACCTTGAGCTTGGACTTCCCAGCCTCCATAACTGTGAAAAAATAAATTTCTCTAGTTTAAAACGTGCAGTATATAGAATTTTGTTATAACAGCCTGAACTAATACAGATAACAGAAGGTTTAGATCCAAAATAAAGAACCTTAACAACTCAAGAAAAGCAACCCTGAAATGGGCAAAAGGTGTGAACAGGCCCTTCATAAGAAAAGAAATACAAATGGCAAACTAGCACATGAAAAGATATTCAACATCATTAGTTAAGGAAATGCAAATTAATACCACAATTACATACCAACAGAAAAGGCTTTAAAAATATTAACAATAATCAAATGATAAAGAGAACATGTAACTTTTGCTTCATCCATTGCTGTATGATTCTAAATAAAATGGACACATTGGAAAATGTTTGCTATTTTCTCATAGAATTGATTATATGCTTGCTTATTGATTATGTATTATAATAATGTATTTATATTTCCACTCCTAGAAATTTATTCAAGGGAGATGAAAACATACATATTTGCATAGAAAAACTTATATGAGAAGGCTCATGGTAACTTTATTCACAAGAGCCAAAAATTGGAAAGAATGTAAGTTTGTATCAGCAGATACAACAGGTAACAGATAAATAAATTATGCTGTGTGTGTATATATATATATATGTATATATATATATATATATATATATATATTATATTATATAGTTAGTATGGTAGTCTCTCAGTTAACTGGCCTCATTGTAAGTGGTAGATGCTGGATAAATACATCCGACCCTCTCAAGCAACCAGCAAACTCTCAAGCAACTGGCAAAACTCTCAAACAACTGGCACAAAAAATCAGTTTTTTTTCTGCTGGATGCTTGACTGTTTCCGTTATTGCCGGTTGCTTGAGTTCCAGTTAACTGAGTCTGCTGTAATTAAAAGAAATAAACTACCAATGCATAAAAACTACATGGATACAACTCAGAAATGTTATAAAGGGAGGAAAGAATCAGGCACAAAAAGTGTATATACTGTATAATTTCATTCACATGCAATTTTGGAAATGGAAAAGCTAACTTATTAAGGTAGGAAAAATATCGGTGGCTTTTTGATAGCATATGAGGGTGCAGATGCTGATTTAAAAGGTGCACAGATGAACTTTTGGCAATAATGGAAATATTGTGTATCTTGATTTTGTGGTATATTCACTGTGTGTATATTTGTCATATTTCATTGGACATTATATTTAACTGCATGACTTTATTTTTATAAATTATAACTCACTAAATTTAATTTTAAACAGAGGGAGTATAAAGTGAAGCATATATGTATTTAATTTACATATTTAGTTTTGTCTCTCTTAACACATGAGAAACTTTAAACATCAGCTCCTCCTATAGAGGGCAACTGTTTTGACAGGGTCATTTCATGGTGTTCCTTAGTATATCTTTTGAATTTTTAATCAAGTGAATATATAATCTATTTTTTAAAATTATACATTTTCCTTGTATCCCAGAACCTAGACCCATTCCTGAAACAAAGTAGAATTAATAAAACAAAACATCCACTTAATTCAAAGTATACAGCAGGTACTGGCAAAAATAGTTTTGTTTTTTTATATATATTTTTAATAAAATTAAAAATCAATATGTAGAATTTGTTCACAGCATTTCTGGGGGCTAGTGAATTCAGTTTTCCCCTTAAAGATGCACATTTCTTTGTGTGTGTGTGTGTGATTATTTAATTTTTGCTTCTTTGATTATAGAGACAATTAAAAGTATCTACTGTGTATGAAAGTACTTTTACATAATATAAAATTATCTTGTTTTTTTAATTACACACAAATGATAAGAAAGCAAAACAAGCTTATTCCTGCGATAGAGTTGTAGTGGTTTGGATAGATTAAACCACCCACAGTATTCCCTTCAACCAGACTAATCCTGCGGAAGGCCCTAACTCTTTAATTCTGTGAAGGCTGAGAAAGAAGAGGAAGCTGCAGAAGGAGAGTTTAAAGCTACAGAGATTGGTCCCTAAAGGTCAAGGAAAAAAGCCATCTCTTTAACATAAAAGTACAAGGTGAAGCAGCCAGTGCTGATGTAGAAGCAACAAATCACCCAAAAGATCTAGCTAAGATAATTAATGAAGATAATGAAGGTGGCTACACTAAACAACAGATGTAGATGAAACAAGCTTATATTGAAAAAGATACCATCTAGTACAGGCATATCCAACCTGTGGCACAGGATGGCTTTGAATGTGGCCCAACACAAATTCTTAAAACATTATGAGAAGTTTTTGCAATTTTTTTTTTTTTTTACCTCATCAGCTGTCTTTAGTGATAGTATGTTTTATGTGTGGCCCAAGACAAGGGAAGCCAAAAGGTTGGATACAGATGCTAGTACTTCCATAGCTGAAGAAATGTCAGTGCCTGGCTTGAAAGCTTCAAAGGACAGGCTGACTTTCTTCTTAGGGACTAATGCAGCTTGTGACCTTACATTTAAGCTAATGCTCATTTATCATTTCAAAATTACAAGGGCCCTTAGGAATGATATTAAATCTGTTTTCCCTCTGAATGGAACAAAAAAGCCAGGATGACAGAACATCAGTTTTACACCATGTTTTACTGAATATTTTAAGCCCACTGTTGAGACCCATTGCTCAGGTAAAAACAGATTCATTTAAAAATATTACTGCTCATTGACAATGTACATGGTCACCCAAGAACTCTGATGGAGATGGACAAAACAAAGTTTTCATGCCTGCTAACACAACATCCATTCTGCCCTATGGATCAAGGAGTAATTTGGATTTTCCCATCCTATTATTTAAGAAATACACTTTGTAAGGCTACAGCTTCCATACACAGCACTTTCTCTGATGGATCTGGGCAAAGTAAACTGAAAACTTTCTGAAGAGGATTCACCATTCTGGATGCCATTAAGAACACTTATGATTCATGGCAAGAGGTCAAAATGTCAATATTAACAGGAGTTTGGAAGAAATTGACTTGGAAGAGTTCAAGGCTTCAGAGGAGGAAGTAATTGCAGATGTGGTAAAAATAAGAAGAGAACTAGAAGTGAAGCCTAAAGAAATAACTGAATTGCTGCATCCTCATGATAAAACTTTAACTAATAAGGAGTTTCTTTGCATGGATGAGCAAAGAAAATGGTTTCCTGCAATGGAATCTACTCCTGGTGAAAATGCTGTGAAGATTGTTGAAATGACAAAAAAGATTGAGAATATTATATAAACTTAGTGGATGAGTGGCAGAGTTTGAGAGAATTGACTACAATTTTGAAAGATGGTCTGTTGTGGGTAACATGCTATCAGACAGCTTTTCATGTTACAGAGAAACAGTTCATGAAAAGTCAATGTGACATACTTCATTGTTGTCTTATTTTCAGTAATTGCCACAGCCACCCTAACTTTAGTCAACCATCACCCTGATCATCCAGCAGCCACCAACACGGAGGCAAGGCCCTCCACCATCAAAAGGATTACAACTCACTGAAGGCTCAAATGATGGTTAGCATTTTTTAGCTATAAAGTATTTATAATTAAGGTGTGTATATTGTTTTTTTAGACATAGTGCTTCTGCAAACTTAATAAATTATAGCATAGTGTAAATATAACTTTTATATACATTGGAAAAGCAAAAAAAAATTCTGTGACTTGCTTTATTGTAACACTGCTTTATTGACGTGGTCGGGAACCAAATCCACAATACATCTGAGGTATGCTTGTGGTAGTCCTGAAATAATATTCCCAGCTTAGTTTCTTGGTGTCCTAAAGAAAAGAAAAATTCTAACACTGTGAAAGTACAACAAATGTAAAACTACATAGAAGGAAACAACTACATAAATTATAAAAGAGTACCAATTGGAATATGTGTGTATGTGTGTTTGTAAATATAAAATCCTAAATTTTCAATCATTATTTTTGTTTTACTTTTTTATAGAACTTACTATAGTATTAGATATTGACAGCATTCAACATTTAACTGGCTTATGAAGTTAGAATATTTTCAAATAACTTTTTAGACTTATAGGAAAAATAACCTTGGTATATTTTTATATTGGAATTTTTGACCTGCTGTATGACATGTCCTCAGTGAGGATCTAGTCTTTGTTCTATAAGAAAAAGCACTTTCTTGAAGTAAAAACACGTAGTTTGTCATCTCTGTTTGCCAATTAATTGTAGCTGTATGCATTGGAAGAAGTCATTAACATCATTGACCTCAATGGTTCACTACTAAAATCATTCTAATAAGATGAGAAAGAAATTGCATAGCATATTTGAAACACTGTTATAAACTAGAACAGCTTGCAGGTGAGATAGCATCATCTTTTTTTCTTTAAACTTAAAATAAGTGTGCACCCTGGAAATGGCTTGCATTTTTGTGATCTCATGTAAGTATTGCTTAGATTTCTACATTCCATTGTTCAGGGAGTATGTCCTATTCTTTGGCCTCCTTTTATTAATAAATGAAACTATATTTAAAATCCAAAAACATGAGAAATTGGGTGTACAAGAAAAGCATATCTCAATAGCATTTGTGGTTTTGTCCTTTCCTGTCCTCAGCATAACAGTTGAGTTTCCCAATTCCCCAAGGCATTTCAGTTTGCATAAAGGAGGAAATGTTTTCTGCCTAGTGAGACTTAATTTGGACACAAAGCTTTTCTGGGCTAAATGAAAATACACACTTAATGCTGTAAATATTATTATCCCTGCTATTTCATTAGAATGAAGTATTACAAAGTCTTTGAATTGTGTTCCAGCCAAACATTCCCTGATAACTAATATATAGAACTTTTTCACCTCTATATTTTTTTTCTGAGTAATTGTTTCCATAATAACTAAAAAGATTTATTTGCCATACACACACACACACACATATAATAGTGTTAAGTTTCAATTTTATTCAAAATTATGTACAGAGAATTATTTATTTCCCTCATACTAAGTGGGATGAGTGAGAGAAAATGGTGCTAAGAAATGATTAATAATAATAATAAATTTACCTCTGGGTTTGAAATGCTATAACAAAAGAGCTATAACAAAATGGGCTCTAAAGTTAAGTTGCATGGGTTTTATTCTCTTACTACACAATTTGGGTGATATTGAGCATTATTTAACTTCAACTCAGTTTCCTTATCTTTAAAACAAGCACAATGATAATACTTATGTCTTACTGTTGTAGAAAAATTAAAGATAGAGTAGATATGGACCACCTCATGGCACCTCATATACAGTGGTCACTGGATTAATAATAATAATAATAATAATAATAATAATAATAATAATATTGGAATTCCTCTTTCCTTTTCTGCTTCAAGTAGCTGTGTACCCAGAGATAGACATGTGCATGTGGACACATACAATTTTATCATCCACATTTACCTTTTGAACTTTGAAGCTGTAAGTATGTAACCCAGATCTAATTTGGTGTTTGGAAGAAAGTATCTCCATAGATTTCATTAAATGACTTGTTCAAGGACTTGTTTAGAGCTTTCTTCTTGAAATTGCTCTCTGACATGGGTTACAATGCACAGCAGAAAGAGCTAAATAGTATACTCTAGTGAAATGATTTAGAAGACCTTTTTGAGATGTGGTACACTCTCTTAATGGTGAATTGGAATTTGGTTTAGTTAGGAGCTTATTGTCTGTGAAGTTAGAAACCTTTGCTTAATGTTCTTTCTAAGGAGAACTAACTTTACGTTTTCTCCTACTTCAGAGTTGTTTAGTTCTATAAATAAATGAAATTTAAAAGTTTTAAAAGAATGGAAAGAAACAAATACTACTTCTATAAAAAGTTCTCTGGCAATATTAAGTTTAGAAAATAGAAAAATCTGAAATCTAAAGTAGGAAAAATGCCATTTTCAAGTCAAATTAAATTTTGGTTAAAATTAAAATTAAGTGTGAACATAATATGTATATAACTATTTGTATGTAATATATTTTATTGAATAAGTGTAATATTTAATTGTTACTAGAAATGAAAGAATTTTAGTATTCATACACACAAAACTTTTAAATCCTTTCATTTACGTCAATCTTCACAACTTTTTTTGCTCTTTTCAAATTCAAGTTCTGCAAGTCAAGTTCCAATATAGATTTTAATACCTTTTCTTCATAAAATAAATCAAGAGCCAAATAGAAAAAACCTAAATTTTGGATCACTAATATAACACAAAGAATTTTAGAGCTGAGGAATCTAAAGTACCCCTCAGGAAGATTTCTCAGATAATTAAAAAATACATATAATTCACAAAATATTCTTATTCTTATGCTATCAACATTGTTTGCATAATTTGTACCTAAGCTTTTTCAATTGTATCTGACTTTATAGTTCCTTCATTACATATATTTCGGAAGTTCTTAACCCATCTTAAGCCAAATCACAATTAGCCCATCAGTAGAATTCTTACAAGCCACACATTGTGAAGAATTGATCTTTAAAAGTTTGACTAGCACTGATAGATTTGAAAGAATCAAATAATTTATGATCAGAGCTTCTTCAGATAATTAATTCCTCTTCTTTATTGTTTGTTAACTACTCAGGAGTAACAGCTCTTTTGGTTTAGGTAAGGGATTTGTAACTCTCTAATTGAGATTTATATGGTCTTCTTTTGCTAAATAGTAATTCCAATCTGTGTGTGTGTGTGTGTTTAATGCCATTTGCTATCATAAGAGCAGTTGTTTATTCAGACTTACAAATTTTCTGATTTCTCATTGGCTTAACTTGTGTATTATGTTTCCTTTGTTAAAGAAGAGAAAAAAAATACAGAATTGTTTTAATATTCTATTATATTCATTAGTAATCAACTGTACCATTTTCGAAGTTTAGGACTTCGTTCTGATGTTCAGTTAAATTTGTAACAAAACAGCTTAGTCCATTTGGAGTATTGCTAGGATAGGTATAGAGCATCCTTTATTCTCAGGCAAGACTTTTGAGGCCCCTACTCAGTATCCTAAGGAGTAGGAGGTCTTTCTAAGCTGATGTGTGGGCTCTGGGAATTCTTTGACTTACTTTTACTTTGGTTCTTCTCTTCAGCCTTGTGAAGTTTCACTGTACAAATTGAATGCAACCAAAGACTCAAGGAAATTCATTTTCATTTCTTGGTAACCTTCTCTCTGCAGTTCCCCACTCAATGCAGCGCTGCCCTGCAAATTCTAACCACCTCAGTTTCCTTGAACTCTGATCTCTGCCTCCTCATCTCAGCAAAAGAGTGAAAGAGTTTGAGTTCATTCTCTACTCTGCAACCTGGAGACTATCCCTATAGCAAGAAAATGGCACAGTTACTGTGCTCATCTCATTTGTTTCTTTTCTCTTAGGAATCACAGTTCTGTACTGCCTGTTGTCCAACATCTGAAAACCATTGTTACTTTTTTTCTTGTTTATTTTATTTATTTATTTTTTAGTTGCTTAAAGCAGGCAACCACTCCCTTGGCAGCTATTCCTTCATGAACCAAAACTGAAATTAAGCTGACATTTTTTTTGTGAAATTAGCCGAAGCTTAACTATAAAATAGCAGTTCCACTCCTAGGTATTCACCAAAGAAAAATTAACTCATATGTCCCAAAACAACCTATGCACAAATATTCATAGCAGCTTTATTTATAATAGATACAATTTTAGTTAAAAGCACAACCAACTTAAGTTAATTAATACACTTTTATATATTTATATAAGGACTATTACTGAGAAATATAGGAACACACCACTGATATACATTACATGGATGAATTTCAAAAACATAGTGCTGGAAACAAATCTAGATTTAAAAAGAGTAGATATTTAATGACTTCACTTATGTGAAGTTGTCAAATAAGCAAACCTTTAGTGATAGAAATCAAATTAGTTAGTGCTTAGGGAGTGGTATGTGGAAATGAACACTAAACCAAGAGGGATCTCTATGGAGTGATGGGAAGTTTTCTTACCTTGATTCATAGAGTGACACCACACACACACACACACACACACACACACACACACATTCTCTGTAAATTAAACCAAACAAAATAAAAGGTAGCTTAGATCAGTGTGGTGACAATGAAAATGGAATGATGAATATGAATTTGGAAAAACAGATGGTTAAAATGGACAGAATTTAGTGATAGAAATGACAATACGAGAGAAGGGATAGGAAATTTTCAAGAATGACCCAACTTTTTGGCTTGGGTCAAGGTACATTAAGTGACAACAAAAGTTAACAGATACACAGCATGATATTGATGACCATGGCTCTGAGATGACTAAAAAGAGATTTAAAAATAAGGAAAGTCTGTGGTATAGTTAACATTGTTCTTTCAGAGAACAATGAGTGTTAACGGTTAATGAAGATGATTTCTCTTGGACATAGCATGGTCGTTCCTTACACTATGCAATGAACTAATCTTTATATCCCATCCATGTGCAAAGACTGTCTTGGAGTCATTTTAATATCGTACAGAGTATTTTTTGTCTGTTTGTTGACTGTTAGTATGTTTGTCTTTGGAGAAATGTCTCTTCAAGTTCTTTGTCCATTAACATTTTTTTTGGTCATTTTGTTGGGCTGTTGAGGATCTGTATAATTTTGATTTATGCATTTGTCAGTATGTATTATAATTCATTAAAGATTAAGTTAATCTTTTAAAGGCAGAATAATGCTTGATTTTGAGACTACCAAATGTGTAGAAAAATAAAAAACTATTTCAGATATTACAGTAAAAATAATTGGCTGTGTTTTATCCATTTTCCTTTGGTTTCAAAAAATTATTCTCGTATTGTAAACTTGAATTTTTGCTAACTTGACTTTTTGCTAAGAGTCAATAAATAATCTTTCTTTTACTTTGACATGGAAAGTTTTGATTCTACTAAATTTAGATAATTTGAAATTCTGTTGATTTTTGGCCTTATTTTTACTTAATTTTGAAGACAACCATTGTCACAGATATAGATTTAAAAGTTAAAGAACTAGATTTGGCTTTGAGACAAAATACTGATGTTTTCGTTCCTCTTAAGCAGTTTTGATCATATTAAATAATGGAGCAATTTGTCATTGTGAATAGTACAACATTTTATTGTTTTTTATTTGAGAGTCAATGTAATAAAAATGTCATGAAATTACAATTTGAGAGACTACTCAGACATAAAATTAAAGAGGGTTTATATTGAATCTTTAAAGGCTCCTCAAATCTTACTTGATAGGTTTATTTATGACAATGCCTCCTGGAGATTCATACCTTATTTTAGATAGCTTGACTCAGATCATGATCTTTTGACCAAATGTTATACAGTAATATTATATATAATAAAATTCTAACTTGCAACCTACTGCAGTTTTTTTTCTCTCACTTTTGCAATGACTTGCCTTATTACAGTTTCTCTGTATTTTCAACATATTGATATACTTTAGATAGTGGAATTGATTTTCAGCAGCCAATCTTTTTCCTCTTACATTATTTATTAGTTCACAAATTCAGTTGAGATGAGAGAAAGTCTTTTCACTTGAGTTGTACATAGACTAACCTCATTTTCATGACATTGTACAGTATAATTTTGATACTTATTCTGATGACTAAAATATTGAGCATGAAGATTACTCATAATGAAAATGATGAATAAATAAAAACCCTATTTGATGGTACACAATATTGGAAGTCTGGGTGCATCTCATAATGAGAAATGAAATCTGTCTATAGTCCAGGCTAAAACTTGATTAATTTTCAAAATAAGAAATATAAAGTTAATTCCTGCTAGCACAGAAAATGTGAATAAATTTTTTCAAAAACTTTTCTAATAAAAAAAGTATTTTTATAATAAGATGATTAGGAGGAAAAGGGATAAGTGAGAACCAACTTTATTACTCATGAGAAAAATAATTGTTATTGAAAATAACCTCACATGCAGTCATTTTATGCTAAAATAGGTTAAGTCTGTAGTTGCACAACTCTGCTAACAATTTTTTCATTAAACAAGCAATATTGTATACAAATTTTTATGTACTTACCCCTTTTTGTTTTATCATAAGGGAAAGGGATTTGGACTTCAATTTTAGAGATACAGTTCAAGTCTTTATTTAACTATTATTGGCCTACATGATAGTAGTCATAACAGGTCCTAGGACACCTGTAAATTAGGGTAGTTAATTACTTTCTATAAAATTATCCTAATGCATAATTGTATATTATTATGTACGTTTTGAATATATTACCTATTTTCTGGTATCTCTAGTTCCCTGCAAAAATCATGGACAGTAACAGAGAAGTCATTGCATACAATATTGAAAACAAAGCACAGTAAAATCAAATAGTAGTGTGGAAAATAACTGGTGCAAATTTCATCCAGATATGACTTTTTATATGTCATTTAAAATCTTTTACTAATGATTATGTACATCTTTAAAATGCAAATAATATTTATTAGTAGTTTGGGGATTTTATTATTACAGCAACATATAATAATCTTCTTTGTTTGTAACAATTTATGTGAAACAATTTGAATTTAAAGTAACATTATTAAGGGTTGGTTCACTCCTCCAAAAATCAGATCTATGGTACTGACACTTTTCATCTTGTTCATTTGTCCTAACAAGGATCATCATGGACTTGTTAGTATTTAGAATTCTTCATCAATGAACTATTTATTGAGAACTAATGGGTAGTATAGCCATCATGGAGAAATCTCCAAGGTTGTCTCAGATTTTGCAATTGCTTACTGTCTTTATTTTGGTACTCTCAAAAGAAGAGCCAGGGACAAGGATTTAGGTGTGGGCTGATTATTTATGTGATGAACCCAGAAAGATGGAAAGAAGAAATAGGGAGATGAAATGTGACAAGGAAGGAGGAAAAGCCAATATAATGGTACCCTATAAGGCCACTACTGCAGGACACAGGGGCTCAATCTGTTAAGAAACATACAGAAGATGACTAAAAGATAGAAGGCTAGATTACTCAGATAGGCCTACCACTTCCCATCTCTCAGATTACTGAGATTTCTCATAATAAAATGTTTGCATCTTGATTCTTCCAAATCTAACAATGTATTATGAAAATCTCTACAGATCTGTATCTAGAAATTCTGCCTCATTCATTTTATGCTGCATATGTACCAGAGTATACTTTACCAGTTCATTGTTGATGACCCTTTGGATTATTTCCAACATCTTTTGTTTATAAATGATAACACAATGAATAGTCTTGATTACATGTTACTTTGAATCTTGACAGGTTATATTTGGGATACTTTTAATGAAATTGTTAAGTGAAAAAATAAATATATATGTAAGCTTTCAAGAAAGTTCTGTAGTCCCCTTCACAATAATTTTGGCATTTTGTATTCTTCCCAGCAACATACAGAAGTATGCTGCAGCGAACACATGGAGGCACACGTCTCCTCGAAGTAGTGTTCGAATTTCTTTGGATAAATACCCAGAAATGGGATTACTGGGTTATTCTGTGTCTCTTATTATAGCCTTTGTTTTGAACTCTATTTATTCTCGTATAAGCATTGCTACTGCAGCTCTGTTTTGTTTCCATTTTCATGAAATTTTTTTTTCATCCCTTTACTTTCAGTCTGTGTGTCTTTTCTGATCTGAAGTAAGTCTGTGATAGGCATTATATGTAAGGGTATTATTTTCTATCCACTTAGCCACTCTATCTTTTTATTGGAACATTTACTCCATTTACATGTAAAGTATTTGTTAATAGATATGAAATTATTGCCATTTTGATATTTATAATTTAGATCTTTCTTTTTTGTTCCTCTTAGACATTGTCCCTCTAACATTTCTTGCAGTACTGGTTTGGTGGTGATGAACTTCTTAGCTTTTTCTTGTCGGGAAGCTCTTTAACTGCCTTTTAATTCTAAATAATAACTTTGCTGGGTGGAATAATCTTGGTTGTAGATCTCTGATTTTTATCACTTTGAATATATCATGCCAATCCCTTCTTGCTTGCAAACTTTCTGTTAAGAAATCAGCTGACAGTCTTCTGGTAGCTCCCTTGTAAGTAACTAATTGCTTTTCTCTTGCCACTTTTAAAATTCTTTGTCTTTAACCTTTGGCATTTTAATTATGATGTGTCTTGGTGTGGGCCTCTTTTGGACCTTCTTATTTGGGACTCTTTGCACTTCCTGGGCTTGTATGTCTATTTCCTTTGCCAGGTTAGGGAAGTTTTTCATCATTTTTTAAAATAGGTTTTCAATTCCTTGCTTCTTTCCATTACCTCTATGGACAGCATGATGTCCCAGAAGCTGCATCAAGTACCCTATTTTTTTTTTTTTTTTGGATTTGTTTTTCTTTTTGCTGTTCTTGTTGGGTGTTTTCTGCTATCTTCTCTGCTAATCACTGTTTTGATCCTCTGCTTCATCTAATTTGCTGTTGATTCCTGTAAGTATTCTTTATTTCGGTTATTGTATTATTTCTGACTGCTTCCTATTTATATTTACTGTCTCTGATTTTATGTTTCCTATCTCTTTCTTGAAGTTATCCTTAAGATGACTGAGCATCCTTATAATCAGTGTTTTAAACTCTTCTTCTAGTAGATATCTTGTCTCCATTTTTTATTTAGTTCTTTTTTCTGAAGCTTGTGCTATTCTTTCATTTGGGACATGTTTCTTTATTTCCTCAAAGGCAGCCAGGTGATGTTCTAGCTCAGTCTGAAGCTGTTCACAGGATGTGCCAGCCCTGGGGCTTTTTAGCAGAGCCTCCCCCCAGAGAACAGCGTCAGCCACAGTCTTTGCCTTACATGAGCCATGAAACAGTCTGCAGATGGCTGTCACCTACACTGTGTTTGGAGGTGCCTCAAAAATGTGAGCCAGGAACTGAGGCTTGCTGCCACTAGTGCTAGGCTTGGGCCTTTTCAGCAAGAATTATGGGATACCTCAAAGCCAGATGCTGCTTGTTTGGGTTTTGTGAGCTTTTGAGAGATTTTAGGAAAGTCCTCAGTATGAATCAAGACAAGCTGTTCGGATGGAAAAGCGAATGCAAGGGGCTGGGATGGGTCCTTAAGTGGGTTAGGACAGGGTTTCAGGGAATCAGCAGGGCAGGATGAATAGTGTTAGCCAGGTTGATGGAGACCTCTCAAGATATGGCACCCACCTGAACTTGCAGGCTAAGTAGAGGGAGGGCTCAATAAAGAAACACTGGCTTCTATTAGCAACTCTACTGCCTCTATAGCCCCTGTCCTGAAACCAGACAATTCACTTTCCCTGCATATGTCTCTGGCACCGTTTGAACTGCTGTCTCATTGCTGGAGCTCAGTGCAAGTCCATCAGTAAGTCCAAGAGGAACACTTGGGCCTCCAGCAGCCTTCATTCTCACTCAGCCACGATCTCCACTGGTTTCCACAAGCAGAAGTTATGAAGACTATGCTCCTTGGCACTGGAACCTGGGGTGAGGATCCTGATGTGAAGGTGGGAACTCACACTTCTATGTGGGGAACCTCCACAGTTGAGATAACCCTCCCAGGTTATACAGATAACCCTCCCAGGTTATACAGTACTATACTGTATTTATCTGCACCATAAATTTATATCCTTTATTTACAAGATGAGTCATCTGTATTATATAATACATCAATATTGTATTATATAATACAAAAAACTGTAGATATTGTGCGTATTACTAACACTAGATATCAAAAATGAAAAGAAAATGTGAAAAAGAAATTCCTATTCACTTATAGGTATAACAATTCATGTATTGATAAAGCAGAAGCAGCAAAATGATTGCTTTATGTTAGTCTAATATCAATATGAGTGCATCACAGTATTCTACTCTATACTCTAATGAAGGAATCATCATAAAACTGTTATAGCATATAGTACTACAGTCATACTCATAATACAACATTAGAAATATTACATTAAAAAAAAACACCTGTTACAATTCACAGACCTGGTAGGCTATTAGGGCATAAATTTTGAAAAACAATGTTTCAAAATCTTACGAAGCAGGAAAAGGGAAAAGAACATTTTATCTCCACTCCCCCTAAGATACCAGAAGTGGCCTCCAAGCACCCAGATAAATGTAAAACTCTACGTCAATATGCCTGGGTACTGCTAAGTGCTACAGTGCCTATTGTCAGAGTGAGAGCTTATTACTGAAATCAAAAGGTCTAGCAGTCCTCTCTAGACCAGAGCAAACATTACATTTCTGAGTTAGGTGGCAACCCAAAGCCCTCCAGATCAATTGGGATGCCCTGGAACCAGAAGCAGATGCCTACGAACAGGGCTTTGGTGGACCACCATAAATTTATCCAGTAAATAACCAAAGGGTAAAAACAGTCAAGGGCAGACAAGAGACTAAAATAGAAACTAGAAATTTTACCAACCCAGAAATACAAACTTCTAAGAAATTTTGTTAATAATGATAGTGAAAACGTGATTGATATTTGGGACAAGGGGACTAACTGTGTTTTCCCAAGGAAAAGTTGCTATTAGCTATCTAGATAGCTAAATACAAGTAATAGTCTCTGGAAGTTAGACCGAGAAGCCTTAGAAGAAGGGACTACTGCTTACAAGGTAGGCCTATGGGCCCCTTTCGCACATCCCACCACCTGTTCTTGTAGCCACCCAGAAGGTCTGCACTATAACGTGTCAGACAAAACCAGAAAGTGAAAACCTCACTCTTTATTTGTCTAAAAAAGAAAAAAAAAATTAAAAACCCTAGATATGGAATGAGAGAATAAAAGTATATAAATTATATATAGTATATGTTCTATATATTATAAATATCGATGTATTTAAAAGTATGCATTATATATTACAAATACAAGGTAAGCAACAGCACAGCAGACACTAGCCCAGAAAACACAGGGTTTGTTTTTCCAAGGTGCCATATCAAGTCCTTTGGAGGCAGTGCCCTCACGTGACTTCCACATACCATCTGGGACTTGTAGGTGGTTTTGGGCAATCTCTCACTGCTCCATCCTCAGGAAACAAGAAATTAGATTTGACTCATCTACAAGGGTTCATCAAGAAATTCGCAGGTTGAAGGGGAAGAATGGTGAAAAAAAAAAACTTCATTATTTTTCATTTTCAATATATTCACCCTTAATCCTAATACTAGGCTGACCAGACATACTATTTTAAATGGGACAGAAAATAACGGTATTACTGTCCTGTTCCATACATTATGTCTGGTCAGCCTAGTCTCACTGGGCTTAAATTCAAGCTGTTGGTAGGCTGACCGTACATCTGTTTGAAATGAAACAGTACCATTGTTTTCTGTCTTGTTTAAAATGGTACATCTGGTCAGACTACCTAATACGCTTTTCAGATCTTTCAGTAAGGTTATTTATATCCTCAAAAAAAAAAAAGTTTTGTTTTTGCCTGCAAATTGCAGCTCTAACCTCTTCGTCTTCTGTAAATTTCTTCCCTTGAAGCTGTTTCTTCATATTTGGGACCAAGTAACAATCAGACAGCCAGGACTGGGCTGTAGGGAAGGTGAATTAATATTTGGAAGCTACAGTTGTAAAGAGTAGCCAACACAACGTTGCTCTTGTTCACAGGCATGTTGTGCAAAAGCAGCAGTCCTTTGGCCCAGTTTCCTCTTTTTTTCTTTTTCACAGATTCTTTTAACTGCTTCAGCAGACTGGAATAGTATTCTCCAGTTATTGTGACACCTTTATCCTTGTACTTGATCAGCAGGGTACCCTCCATATCCCAAAAAACAGTAGTGGTGATTTTTCCAGTCAGTTGCAACAGGTTGAACTCCTTAGGGGGCGGTGTGTCCTTTTCAGATCACTGCATGGACTCTTGCTTTGACTCAGGCTGATCATGATGACCCCAAGTTTCATCTTTAGTGACAGCCCAGTTTAAAACTTTACCTTGTCTCTGCAAAGGTTCCAAAATCTGTCGTGAATACTCGTGCTGTTTTTGAAGCAGTGTGAGCATTCTCGACACCCATCTTGTACTGATGGGTACTTGGACATCCTTAGATGCTGATGGAGAATATTCATAATTGTTGTAGATGATACTCCAGCCATTCCTGCAAGCTGCTTTTTATTCAGTCTGGCATCTTTCACTGCAAGATTTTAACTTTTTTAACAGTGTCTGAGGAAGTGGCTTCAACAGGGCATCCCAGATGTAGGTTGTCTTCAGTGGATGCTCTGAGTACCTTGAAAAGGTCAGACCACTTGTAAACCAATGATCTCCCAGGGAAACAGTCCCCGTAAACCGCTAACATCTCTTCCACATGGTTTGAGGTGTTTTCCCTTGTTTTGTGAGGAACTTAATGATGGCTTGAAATTCATTTTTATCCACGTTTGAGGTTTTCTTCACGTTTGTTGTCCTTCAGTGATATCTGAAAGAATAGAGAGGCAAGTAGGCTGAAATTTAGCACATATAGTAATAAGTCACAAAATCAAACTGCGTGCACTCGTACTTTTACCTCTCTGATAACTCACCATTATGTGGATTTCTTGACCACCCCCATATGCCAAGCCACTTGCTAACTAACTTGATGTAAAACTTTGTATTTGTTTTGTATTGCTTCTACAGTAAAAAGCATTAGAATCTACTCAAGTCTATAATCACTCAGCTTATCACTGTAGTATAGTCATAGATGTATAAAATATCAGATACTCTGTATGAGTAATTTAGATAATATTTACAAATAGTTTCAGATAAAATATTTGAAGAACAGTGTAATAACTATGGAAATATTTCATTTCATAAAGGGAAGTGATATGAAGGTATTATATTTGGAAGTTTCAATTAAGTTTTATGAGTAACTTATTAATACCATAAACTGTATTGAATACACAGGCAACCTCATTTTGGATTCTTTTCCACATATTTATCTTTAAATCCAAATCTATATTTATAATTGCTTCTTGTGTTTTCTTTTTACTGTCACTTTTCTTATTTTTTTCTTTCTGTACCTAGCTCTATTTATTTTTTCTTAAATCTCCATTTTTATTTCTTTCTTTTACCATAATTCATATTATTTTATTTGACTGCTCATAATAAGACATTTAAAACTACTTTAAATATTCTTTATTCAAGGTAAATATTAATTTCCTTTATTCCGTGTCTTTTTCATTTGTTCACTGAACATTCTCCAAAATCTTCACTGAAGTTTCTTATTTTGTGTGTTTTCTGATATATACTTTCCTGTGGGTATGTATTCCTCAATAAAACAATTTACTGACCTTGTCTTTGTGCAATAAATATTTTCATTTTTAATAAATGCATAAAACCCATAGCCTAATCAATAGCCAAATGATAGAGTATATATTACAGTAATATATTCTCTCAGGTATAAAAGTATAAGGGAAATGAAAACTATTTGAGTTCATAAAAATATACAGTATTAGAATTTATTCTAAAAATCATAAAGAATTTTATCTAGGTGTCTTAGCATTGGTGACATTAACTTTCTTTTAACAATCTTTTAATTTCTAAAATTGGATTTATACCTTTAAATCGTGCAGGAAGGATTGCAACAAGTATTTATGTTTATATAAGGGCTCTCCAGAAAAAATCCAGCCATAAATTCCTCTGTCTATCATAATACATGGCTAGATACTTTCCAGATAGCTCTAGTACATTTTAAAAATCATAACCTCGACTTGTTATTTGATTTGATTTTTTAAAGGAATTATCTAATGCTTTTCATTGAAACTGAAAAAGAAAAAAGGCTTTCACTTTAACCTCTGAGTTATTTGAAATTTGAAGAATTAGGAAGATGATGTCCATGTACAGTTTTTATTTCTGCATGCTCACTTACACAAATTCACAATGTTATTTTTGCATTGTTGTGAATTTTGTTTTTTATTATTAGGATCCATACTTTTATAAAACCAAGTCATATGTGTCTGTATTTAGCACAGGTTCTGACACATAATATTCTTTCTGAATGGATAAATGTATGCATGGATAAATTAATGAATTTGGAAATATAGACTCTGATAAGCAATCAGAGCCACATTTCATTACAGTTTAAAGACATGTGACATTAAGTTACTTCTATTTTTAATAGTTTCTTCTAAATGGGATGAAAATATTATTTAGTTCTTAGTTATTTGGAGGATTATTTGGGAAAATTTATACTAAAATCATTATCAAAATATCTGGCATATGATAAATTTCAATAAATATATGTTCATATTTGAAAGCAGTTATAATAAGAATGTAATAGCATTTCTCTATTTTCATATTGGTCATTACAATACTAAAAACAATTCATTCCTCAACATAGCTTAGGATATCAAATAAGTGGGAAACTTTGGATTCAAACCCATATTTATTTGACTATAGAGCTACTAGTCTTTAACAACCATGAGAAAAAGTAACATATCAGAACAAAATAGAAAGAATAGACAAGGGAAAGAAAATAGGAAATAAAAAAGGCTTTGGCAAAGACAATTAGTTTTGCAATACTGTTTTTTAAACCCATTATTCCTTACATGAACCAATAAAGTCAGTAATAAACAGTGAAGCCTGAAAAAAGTGTACTGATGTACTGACACATGATAGAATAATCAACTACGACTGCCAGATATTTTAAGTTGGCATATATTGGGATAGCAAAGTGCCCAAAAAACAATCAATTCTCATAACTATTCAAAGATGGTAAAGTATCAAATGTTGATGCAAAGGGAAAACCATCTATCCTTTATCACAAATTTCTACTGTAGTGAACTACGGTAATGTTAACTGTACTGGGTGAACCTACTTTTCCTATGTTTATCCATTTAAATAGCTTCAGTCCAAGAAAGTTATTGCTAACATTTTGTGTATTTCACTCTTTCCCCTCTTTTACTGCAAAGGTGTCTGGGGTCTGAAAGAGAGGCTAATGTTAGGGAATAGAAACAGAAAGGTGGGTTCATCTTATGCAGACTTTCATCCAGTTTGGTCTAGTACCCAACTCCTTCTTTCATTATTACATTGTTTTCAGCAATTGCTGCCATTTTCTATTTCCATATCTTTCTCTTTAGTGATCAAAATTCTACTTGCAGAGATAGAGATAGACAGATAGAGAAAGAGATTGTTACGTCTACTTTTTGTGTGTATTTCTGTGTTTGTATACAAAATCATGAATTCATTCTGATATTTCTAACTCTAATCCATCCCCACAAGGTTCATTCTAGTCTTTCCCCTTTTCTATTTGTAACTGATTTGTTTGAGAGTGAGAAATCACATATTACTGTGCATGTTATATTTATATATGCTTAGCCATATAGTACACATAAAGTAATTTTAGAATTACTCATACTTTTGTTAAAAACAAATTTATTAACTAGAGTACAATATTTGTATGCAGGACTTGTTTTCTTTTATCTTAGACAAAGATGCAAAACACCATATTCCAATTTTACTGAGGTTCTTTTCTTTTACATTTTATGCCATGTTTTTATGTTATTATTTACAATACAGTTATATTCATTTTTTTCTATTTAAATTATATTTGGGTTTTCCTCCACATCCTGGTTAAAACAGGCCTAGATTTTTTTCTTATTCATCACTTGATAATACGGACCATAGCAGTGGTCATAGGTGATATAGGATTCCAGGTCATCTATTCATGGAACTCATTTGTGCCCTCTAAACCTGAGTGCACCATTTAAATCTTTTGATGAATTGCAACTTTGCATATTAGACATTATGACTTGGTAGATCTGATAATAAACTTGATGCGCTAGGGTGCTCTCCTAAGAAAGCCACTTAATGTCCTGTGAGCAGGCATATAGTTTCTACTAGGGCACTGTAGCGTACCAGGAACTGCCTTTGAACAATTAGTTCTTTGTTATAGAAAGTACTGACTTACTATAGAGCCCTAAGAGTCTGCACTTTGCTTTCCTTTTTTTTTTGTTTTTTAAATTCATTTTTATTGTTAGACTTATTGGGGTGACATCTGTTAGCAAGGATTACATAGGTTTCAGGCTTACAGTTCTACAGTGCATCCTTATTTGGGCTTGTCAAGGACTCCATGGTTACTCAATCTGCTATCAATACTATAAGCACCATGAAAAGGAATAAACTATATGGGACAAGGGGCAGAGCCATTTGTACTGCATTTTGAATCTAGTGAGTATTCTCTTATTTTGAACCCCAATCAAAACTGCCATCACAGTTACATAATAATTTATAAAATTAGATTTTCAAATGTGTTAAGTGCTGTCTCCAAAATTTAAATAAGCCTACTTTTTCTTCGAGACAGGAAATGAAAGGCACATTAACTTATCTTTTTCATGGTGAGGATGACTTAGCATGCCAGAGGTTTTAGGTGCCATCAGCAATTGAGTTTCTATTGTTTTCTGTCCAAAAGGTTATCAATTTTCAGTATCCCATCCAGGGGGTCTCCACCCTAGGGCTACTTCTGGTATAACTGTCTCAGTTTCCTCCATAAGTAGACCATGAAATAAGAATCATAGTACAAATAATATAATTGGGTAGTGAAGGAAACTTAATAGGAGAGTGGGTGTGTAAGAAAAGGAAATTGAATGCATCAAATACAATGTCACTTATCAAGTCAGTTACCACTTTTAACAATTAAATCTTAACCCCATTGGGAAAACTCTGACATGCAATATTTAAAACACAGCTAAGTGTGATCTTACCTGCGAAGTGAGAGAGTAGAGGTATTTATTTATAGATTCCCATTCCCATCAATCATTTGTTGAGAGCTCCTCCGGGGAAGAGGGAATACTAGAGTCACTTCTAATCTAGATTAAATATCTAAATATGACAGTCAAATAAATAAATAAATAAAGCTGTAAAATTAGACATGATTTTGAATAGGAAAGTATTCTTAAATTGTGCAAAGTATGCCAACCATAAAGTGAAAAAAGGACAAATTGGACTCCATTAAAATTGAAAACTTTTCTTTATCAAAAGTCACCATTAAATAGATGAAAATTGAAGTCTCAGAAAGGCAAAATACATTTTTAATTCCTATACCTGACAGAAGAATAATATTAATAAATATAGATTGAGTATTTTTTAATCAGTGTTCATTGGGGACACTAACTTGTAATTTTCTTTTCTTGGCATCCCTGTTTGGCTTTGGTATCAGGATAATGCTGGCCTGTGAATTTTTCTTTTGGTTTGTAGGAATATATGTAACATTGATTAAAAAATACTCAAGAAAATATTAGCAAACTGAATTGAATAGTACAATAAAAGAATCATGTAGTATGTTCAAATGGGACTTTTTTCAGAATGCAAGAATAAGGATGATGATATACCACATTTAAAAAATGAAGGATAAAATTAATATCTATCTCAATGTAGAAAAAGCATTTGGCAAAATTCAACATTCTTTCATAATAAAAACTCAACAGGTATATAGATAGAATATACCTTAACATAATAGAAGCCATACTATATTACAAGTCCAGAGCTAACATTATACTCAATGGTAAAAAGCTGAAAGTTCCATTCAGAACAATTAGGCAAGAAAAAGAAATAAAGATTTCCAAATCATAAAGGAAGAAATACAATTGATTGCAGATAACGTGATTTCATACATGTAAAACCTCAGTGACTCCATCAAAAGATTGTTAGAACTAATAAATTCAGTAAAGTTGCGGGATACATAATCAATCTCCAAAAGCCAGTAGTGCTTTTATACATTAACAAAAAACTTTTAAAAAGAGAAATTAAAAAAACAATTTTATTTACAGTAGCATAAAAAAGAATAAGATACATGAATAAATTTAATTGAGGTAAATGATTTGTACACAGGAATCTATAAGATGATGAAAGAAATTGAAGAGAACACAGATAAATGCAAAGATATTCTGTGTTCATAGATTGGAAGAATTATAATGTTGAAATGTTCATACTATCCAAAGTGATGTACAGATTCAATAAAATCTTTATCAAAATTCCAAAATTCACAGAAATAGAAAACTTCTTAATGTTCATATGGACCCACAAAGACCCCAAATAGCTAAAGCAATCTTGAGCAAGAAGAGTAATGCTGGAGGTATCACACTTCCTGATATTAGACATAAACTCATGCAAATATGGTCAATTAATTTTCAACAGAAGCACAAAGAATACTTAATGGAAAAAGGATAATCTCTTTAATAAATGGTGTTGGGAAAACTAGGTATCCACATGCAAAAGAATGGAACTAGACACCTATTTTATACCAACTATAAAAAGCAACTCAAAATGTATTAAAGATTTGAACATGAGGCCTGAAACCATACAATTCTTAAAAGAAAATATAAGGATAAGGAATAATCTCCTTGACTTTGGTTTTGGCAATGATTTTTTTGGATTTGACACCAAAGGCAACAGAAGAAAAACAAATGGGACTACATCAAACCAAAAAGCTTATGCACAGCAAAACAAAACAAAACAAAAAAACAAACAACCAAAATAACCAAACAAAAAAAAAACAAAGAAAAAGAAAAAATTCCCATCAACAAATTGAAAAGGCAACCTATAAAATGGTAGAAAAAATTTCAAACCATAAGGGATTAATATCCAAAATATATTGAAAATCCTACAACTCAATAGCAAAACAAACAAAAACAATCTAATTAAAAATGGGCTAAGGACTGGAATAGACATTTATGTAAAGAAAACATGCAAATGGTAAATAGTTATGTAAAAAGATGCTCAACATCACTAATCATCAGGGAAATGAGAATCAAAATCGTAATGAAATAGTCCCTCTCATCTGTTAGGGATGGCTGTCATCAAAACAGATGAAATGCCAGGGAGTTCCCTGATGGTGTAGTGGCTTAAGGCTTCGGCGCTGGCGCTGTCAGTGCTGCGGCCTGGGTTTGATTCCCAGCCGGGGAGCTACCCACATACCAAAAAGCAAAAAAAAAAAAAAAAAAAAAAAAAAAAAAAAAAAAAAAAAAAAAAAAAAAAAAAAAAAAAAAAAAAAAAAAAAAAAAAAAAAAGATGAAATGCCAAATGTTGCAGGTTATGGTGAAAAGGGAAACTTTGCACACTGTTGTTAGGAATATATACTGGCACAGCCACTATGGAAAATGATATGGAAGTTTCTTGAGAAATTAAAAATAGAACAACTCTATGATCCAGCAATCCCACTTCTTAGTATATATCTGAAGGAAATGAAAACAGGATTTTAAAGAATTATCTGCACTTTCATGTTCATTGCAGGATTATTCACAAAAGCTAAGATATGGAAGTAACCTAAACGTCCATCAATGGATTGATTGATAAAAGAAAATTATATATACAAGATCTGTCCAGAAAGTATCCAGCCATGCGAAATGACAATACTACTATTGACAGTGACTGAATTTTTCCCGGACAGACCTCGATAATTATATATACTTTATTACATATTATAAATTGTATGAAAACTGTAATATATATGCAATAGAAGGTTATTCAGTTTAAAAAAGAGAAGGAAATCCTAACATTTGTGACAAAATGAATGAATCCAGAGGACATTATACTAAGTAAAATAAACAAGCCATAGAAAAATACTGTATAAATATATATATAATGGAATCTAAAAGTCAAATTCAAATGCAAAGAGTAGAATCATGGTTTCCAGGACTGTGAGATGAGAGAAATGGGAAGAGTTTTGAAAACGGTACAAAGTTTCAATTATGTAGGCTGAAAAAGTTCTGGAGATAGAATGTACAGCGTGGTGACTACATTTGATAATACCGTGTTGTATAATGGAAATTTGCTAAGAGTAGATCTTAAGTTTTCTCCCAAAATAAATAAATTAATTAATGCTAATTGCTGGGCAATGAGTGTGTTAACATGATGGTGCATAATTATCATGAATACACACCAAATTTCACATTTTATACTTTAAATATATATAAAAAGTATTTTTCAATTGTCAGTAAAGCTAGAAAATTTTTAAATAAAAGAAATAAAAATTATTCATTTTATAATAATGTTAAGTGTATTTTATCTTAATAAAAAATGGAGAAAAAATGCAAATATAAACTTGATAAAGCAGAAAGATAAGTGTAAAAAAATGAGTACAGGGATGCAATCTAGTTGATTAACAAAGACAAAAGCTAGTTGGTTCTTGACTATAAATAAAGGCAAATCTACATATCAGAAGAAATAACCACATTTAGACAAATGGACATTTACAATACAAACCCCAAGTTGAATATTTTTAAGACTAGATTCTAGTGTTTTACATATATTGGTTTCCTAATAACTGCTTCTAACTTAGGCAAGTTTATGTGGCGATTTTTTTATCCCCTAGTGAATAGTGACAGATATTTCAAGATTATTAATGAGTATTACTGGAATGCAATCTTCTTAAACTTTCATTGTGCATTCATTTTAAAAACCAACCACTTAAAACAATAGTTAGCATATATATATACCTTCATAGTTATTTGTAGAATCACTGAGTTATCCCAAATGATCATGTAGAAGCCTGCTAATTAATCAGCCAGCCCTTCAGTTTCCAGTGTAGCCCAAGAGTGAGTCCTAAAAAGAAATTTCAATGAGAAAAGGGTAAGACATTTCTGATGAAAGGCTATACTTCCCCTTGATTTGTAGATTATTTGAATATAGAGTTTTAAAAAGACTTTAGAAATAAGCTTCTCAAAGCAAATGGGGAATGATTGGTAGAATAAGAACATATAAACCAAGTAGCTACAGAGAATAAAATTTTTTTAAAAATATAGATTTAGATAAATCTCTCAGATACAGCTTCCAATTTATAAGAAATTAGTGATATGAAGAAACATCTTAAATAACATTATATTTACACCACCAGCAACATCCAGGTTGTAGAGAACCACATGGTGAAGAACCTGTTCTATTTAAGAAAAAAATTGTAAGAAAAAGAAGACATGGGAGGGATATCTGTAGTTTAAAAGTGATTAGCTGAGTTTGAAGATAGGTGATACATTGGGTTTATTGTGCTAATGTCTCTGCTTCAGTGTATGTTTAAAAATTTTCCCACTAAAAATTAAGGAAATATATATATATAATAGTAGGCATTTACTAAGAATCTATGCTGATGCTATTACCAAAGCAGTTTTTATATGCTGCATATAAAATTGTCTTTTAAGTAATCTTCTTCAATTTTAAATGACTAATTTATATTGTCTATAGTCAGAGCTAATAAGAAATTAAAGCTAGACCTGATGAAGTATTTATATTTTTCCTCTGGGTAAATTTCAAGAGAGTGTATTTGTGAACTTCACTTCCATCTTATAAGAGGAAATGCTATCAGAGATCACCTGTATCCTCTACTTTTTTCCTACTCATACTATATCCTTATACTCAAAGTAGTATGTACACAAACATTTATTTTTATTTTGAATTCTGTGTGTGTGTGCGCGTGCGTGTGTGTGTGTGTATGTGTGTATAGCAAGCATTTATTTTATGCTTTTTATACATCCATAGACATACCAGTTCTGACAACTAAGTTTGCAAACTTGCCGCCATGCGCTTACATTGGCAGCACTGCACAAACAACTCAATAAGGTTTCATTAACTTGGTATATCTGTGTCTCACAGCTGTGTACGTGTCGACATGTGACAGTGTCTTGATGAGTAGCATTCATTATTGTTGTTGCATGTTTTTGTGTGCCATTGCACAGATATTGGAGCTTGAATTAGAGCAACAGATAAACAATAACTCATGGCTCTTGCATCACGACGGTGCACCAACTCACATGGCACTGTCTGTGAGGGAGTTTTTAGCCAGTGTTAAACTTGGCAAGAGTGGAAGTGAAATCAGAGACATGTTAGTCCAAGTTTATGGGAATAATGTCATGAAGAAAACAGCAGTGTACAAATGGATTAAACATTTTTCTGAGGAGAGAGAAAGTGTCAATGATTCAGAGAGGTCAGGGTGGCAAATAATGAGCAGAATTGATGAAGGCAGTGCAAAAAGTTGTCAAATTGTGTATGAAAATCTTTGGCTGACTATGAGAAGCATAGCAGATCAAGTGAACATTGATAGTGAAACTGAAAAATCTTAACTGAAAAATTTGGCATGAGAAAGATGTGTGCAAAAATGGTCCTGAAGGAACTAACAGATGAACAAAAGGAAAGGAGAGTCAAAAAGTTTGCCAAGAGCTTTTGGAAAGGCAAGATGAAGTTTTGAGACATGTTATCACTGGTGAGGGAACATGGATGTACCAATACAACCCTGAAACAAAGCATGAGAGTGCACGATGGATGTTAGCCAATTCTTTTCAACTCAAAAAATTCCATCAGTCCAAATCAAGAGTCAAAATTATGTTGCTAACCTTTTTGATATCAGAGGGATTGTTTATTATGAGTTTGTACCAACCAGACAGTCAACCAAGTTTACTATTCAGAAGTGCTGAAAGGTTGCATGAAAAAGTTAGACAAAACCGACCTAAACTTTTACCACCACCAACTCATGGCTCTTGCATCACGACAGTGCACCAGCTCACATGGCACTGTCTGTGACGGAGTTTTTAACCAGTAAACAAATAATTGTACTCCAACACCCTCCCTACTCAACTAATCTGGCCCCCAATGTCTTTTATTTTTACCCAAAAATAAAGAAAATATTGAAAGGAAGACATTTTGATGAGATTCAGGACACCAAGGGTAATACAACAACAGCTCTGATGGCCATTCCAGAAAAACGAGTTCCAAAATTGCTTTGAAGGGTGGACTAGGCACTGGTGTCATCGGTGCATAGCTTCCTAAGGGGAATACTTCAAAAGTGACTGTAGTAATACTCAGCAATGAGGTATGTAGCACTTTTTCCAGGATGAGTTAAAGAACTTAATTGTTAGTCCTTGTCTATAGGGACAGAGAGAAAAGATGAGGTTTGAAGCTTTAAAATTAATGACTTCCAGAATAGTGTTTTCTATGGGTAGAAATAAAGAACATAAAGAATAGTCTTAAATAAATGAATAAATATTAAAGATACTCTAAATATTTTATGGAGGGATGTGTTAATTTTTAAGTAATAGGTGGTTTTCTGTTATGTCCCTTTGTTATAGAAATACTAGCTTTCTCAAAATACTTGCAAGTTTTAGACATTAAACTAGAAGTATGCACATAAAATGGGTATCCTAAACAAACAAATGTCACACTCCTGTTCATAGCATGAGAAAAAGATAACTCCTAATTTAGGACTAGACTTCTTAGAAAGAACTCTGAAGGAAAGGGTTGAATAATTAACACTGCAAATTCTCTAATTCTTGTTGCAAAGCGTATTTCACAGTTTTGCTTCAGTGTTCACCAGCTGTAGAGAAGGCAATTCAAACACCCTAAATTAATCTCAGCTGCAGTGCTTGCAAACAATTAACACATTTAAAAGTGATAAATATATGTTAAAAAAACAACAATTTGGGGTCAATTTAGCTTGCACTTTCAGAAAGTCATAGATTGCCTAAATCCTTTTCATTGTTTTGTACATTGACTGTAAATTTCTCTAATCAATTTGGATTGGGGGAAAGGTTTTAAATTACTAAAATATTAATACTACTTTCATATATGTGTTCTCTTTAAACTCAAGTTGTGTGATATGTTTTATAATTTCAGAGATCTTGGAAGACATTGTCTTATTCATTTTGACATTCCAGAGAGAAGGGAGAACGATAATTATGGTATTATACAATCATCAAGGAAATATCTTTTAGATAGTTATAAAAAATATAACTTCCTCAGTCATCCACATGCCATACGATTTTCTTGTTATACCACCTTTATAGTAGGAATAATTGAAAGAAAATAGGAAATAATCTAAAAAATTCGGGAAATAGTGATTTAATGATCTGTATACGTAGGACTGGTTTGGTTTTTGCCTGCTATCATTTCTCACTTTAGTCTCACATTCCTCGACTTCATATTTGGAAATACATGCAGCTTGGCTGAGATAATATTTACCAAAGAAAGTCAGAATTGTTGTTCCAGGAGCTTTCAGAAGTTTAGTTGCAAAATAAGTTTTCCTTCTGGAAACAAATGACAAGGTCTGTTGTACACTTGTCATTCTCTAGTTTATCATTTCATCTTTCTTCACAATAACCATTTGTGTACTTGAAGAGAGTGAATCCAATAAAGATTTACCCAAGATTAAGGACCAAATAAGCATGTGCTAATAAACACATGCACACACCACAATTTTTTAAAATTTTACTTCAGTGGTTCACAGTGTTTTTAAACATTTACAGCTGTAACATTCTATATAGGCTCCTTTTTATGATTTTTTTTGTCCTCATAAAATAAGTGAAAGATATAGTTAAAAGGATAGCATCACCTCTTATTTAAGATAATATAGTACCTTTATTTGTGGTGGTGGTTCATATTATAATGGTATGAATTAGAGATATGGCAAGGAAAATAGTTAAGATCTGGTGATAAATTAGATAAAAGGGAACAAAAGACAGAAGTAGCAGCATGGTCACTGATGTTAGGAGTTTAGGTGCCTGGAAAAATGTAGATCTACTACTGATAGCAGCAGCAAGCTACAGGAAGAAATGGTGTTTGAAACTACAGTGGTACCTTGGTACTCATCATTAAATTGGTTCCAGGCAGCACCTTGAGTACCAAGCAAATGACAAGTACTGGGACAAAACTTTTGGGTCAAAATGCATTGAGTACCAAATTCGATGAGTTTCAAAGCAATCAAGTACCAAGGCATGGGGTGTAACATATGAGGATTTGTGTTTGAATTGGCTATCAAAGGAAATATTTAGAAAATGAATGTTTAGCCCAATAATTCTGCACATAGTAAATTCATATGTGTTGGTCAATTTGAATCAGAAATAAAGAAAATTTAAAAGAAGGAACTAGGAGAAGATCAAAGAAAATTTGATTAAAATAAAGTCATAAAGCTATTTAACCACATAATTACAGAGATAATTCTTAGGAGATAAATTAAGGAGCTATACTGACAGAGTCATGTACTGTTTTTAACAGTAAGAAAACAACTAACTCTGGGTGATTATAAGAATTAAATAGCACTCAAGATGAAGGACTTTTGTGGAAAACAAAATTTTAGCAAAAAGAGACATTTACATTAATTTTGAAAATTATAGGGAAAATATATATTAACTAGAATTGGCTAACTTATGTGATGAAAGCTAGACCAATTTCCATACTAGTAAATTTTTATTATGATATGTTCCAAGCACTTTTTTAATTCCTTGTGTATAGGACTTTTAATGCTTCTACAACCTCAGGAATAAATTTTTTTAATTTTATATAACTTCAGATAGGCTAAGTGCCTTGCTTGTGGCCATGCACCAGATGAATTGTGGAACTAGGACTCAAACTCATCATTTCAAAGCTTGTTCAATTCTATTGCATATGATTTTTCAGTTAATCAGATTCATTTAGAAATATATATACATATATATGTGTGTGTGTATATATATACACACACACACACACACACACATATATATGTACACACACACACACACACAGTGAATAATAGGCCATTTGAGAAATAAAATCTATATAAAAATTAACAAGGAAGACACAGTGCATCTGTAAAATTCTCCCTCCTTTTCATGATATTGTTTATAGTTGTACATCTTTCTCTAAGCATTTTCAGTCTCTTTGGCTGCTTCTTTACGTCTCTGATTGTTAGAATGCCACATTATTTGAGCATCTGCTGCTATTTCCTCATTCCCCCCTCTTGATGTCACCAACTGTTAATTTCCACTAACCTACTTTTTGAAATGTGTGTCCTCAGGAATTTTAAATTTATAATATAAAGTTGCATGTCAGAAATTCTCCCTTTCCAAGTTGTATTAGCAACTCAGTTGACAGTATCAGTACTGATCCTTCATTACAGCTAGAAATATTGGGTCATTCATTTTTTTTCTTTATTCCCTGTACCAAATTAGTCTTTGTCTTGAGTTCAAAAATATCTCATCTGTCCTTCCTTTCTACACCTACCAATCTGCCTTAGCTTGCCTTCTCATAATTTTTCAAACCAATAATTTCAATAGGCATTTAGCTATTATTTCTATGATTAGGCTTTCCCCCTCTAATCTTCATTGCATCCAAAAAATTTTGTCTACAATATAATGCCACCTTAGAAAAATTTAGTTATCCTCTGTAACTGAAAATCCCTCAGTTTTACAATTATATTGTGCATATCCCAGTGTCCATGGAAATGGCTTAAATGGAGTTATGCCAACTATAATCTATGCCACCAGAAGTCCTTTTATTGCTTTTCCAATTTGTAATAGTTTTCCATAATGCAAATTTTACTTTTCTAATATAAAATATAAAGCAGAAATTCCTGAACTTTATAGTTCGCAGTGACATTAATATCTCAGAAATGTTTCATAGTGCTCCTAGGCACATTTATCCAGCATCTACCAATCCCCATGGGTGCCAGTTAAATGAGAGTCTACTGTAAATTGAAAGATAGACAATCATAACCTTTAAAGTTTCATTTATTCAAAGTAGCTATAAACAACCTCTTAAGTATTTATAGTCTAACAATTTGGCAGCTGTTTGATAAAATAATACACATAAAATGGAAAGATTAATATTTTAATTTTTTTTCAGTAATCACAATTACTCACTAAAATGATATGTGTGTCTACTGGCACTACACAATTTATTAAAGCTTAGACCACCATCCTTGTTTTCTATGTAACATTAATTTTTGCTTAGTAATTGCTTTTTCTTACAGATACCTCTGAAAATCCAACTTTGTAAATATATGTCATCAAAAGGAAAGCAGGTGATTTAATGTTAAAGTTTTGAACTATCTGAAGTTAGCTTTCACACAATGACTGACAGATGTTCAGCATCACTGAGTTCCCCTAAAATATCCAAGGTATTAAACGATATTTTTCCAGTTTACTGCCATTCCCTGGGATGATTTGGCACAGAGTATGGGGTCACACACCTAAAACAAAACAAAACAGAACAAAATGAACAAAAACAAACAAAGATTTCTGTAAGTTATATTTTTCGTTGTAACTACAGCACTTTATAATTTAGACTTAATCAATTGTACTAATATAAAAATCAAATTCAAAAGAGATTTATATCTTTTATTTTGCTTGCTTGGATCATGGTAGTGGTAAGTGGCTCAGTTTCTAACAGTATTTTGTTGTTTAGAATGGTAGTTGTTAACCTTGTGTTTGTGGAGTGTTTGTCAGGGACAACTGAAAAAACCAATGTAGTCTATAGATACTGTTTCAGAATAGTGTTTTTCAACATATAAAATAAATACATAGTCATGGTGGAAGTCCTAGTTAATTCAATTGAGATAAGACAGGACAAGAAAATGGATACATGTTGGGGAGAAAAAAGTAAAACCTTATTTTTTCCAGATTGTCTAAAAAACCAAGAATCAACAGCAACTAAATATTGTTGAAACTAATAAGTGATACTATCAAGTTTTTAGGATATAAAGGTAATGTACACAAGTCAACTGCTTTCCTATATAGCAGCAGTGAACAAGTAGAATTTGAAACTACAGACACATTACCATTTACATAGCATCCAAAAAAGCAAAATATTTAGCTATAAATCTAACAAAATATGTACAAAGATTATATGAGGAAAACTCCAAAATCCAATGATAGAAATCGAAGAACTAAATAAGTAGAGATGTTTTATGTTAATAAACAGGAAAACTCAATATTATCAAAAGGTCAGTTCTTCCCAGACTCATCTACAAATTTCGTGCAATTCTAATAAAAATCCAAGTATGTTCTTTTGTGGATATCAGCATACTGATTCTAAAGTTTATATGGAAAGACAGAAGACCCAGAATAGCCAATACAATACTGAAAGAGAACAAAGTTAGATTACTTACACTACCTGACTTAAAGACTTACTATGAAGACACAATAGTCTGGAACAGTGTGGTATTGGCGAAAGAATAGACAGATCAATGTAACAAAAGAGGGATCCCAGAAAGAGATGCACATAAATATAAAACACTGATCTTTGACAAAGGAGTCAGTGGAGAAGAGATAATCTTTCAACAAATGGTGCTAGAACAATTAACAACCCCATGCAAAAACCAAATCTCGATACAAACTTTATACCCTTCACAAAATTTAACTCAAAATGATGATAGGCCTAAATTTAAAACAGAAAGCTGTAAAAATTCTCAGTGGTAACATAGGAGAAAACCTAGATGACTATGGGTATGGTGATGACTTTTTAAATACAATCAATACCAAAGGCATGATCCATGAAAGAAATAATTGATAAGCTGGACTTCATTTGAATTAAAAACCTCTGTCTGGGAAAGTCACTATGTAAAGAATAAGAAAAAAGCTATAGACTAAAAGAAAATATTTACAAAGGATATATCTGATAAAGGACTGTTATCTAAAATATACAAAGGACACTTAAAAGCCAACAATAAGAAAATGAACAACCTGATTTAAAAATGGACAAAATACCCAGACACTTCAGCAAAGAGGATATAAAGATAGCAAACAAGCATATGAAAAGATGCTCAACGTCATATATCATTAGGTAATTGCAAATTAAAACAACAGTGCAATACCACTATATACCTAATAGAATGCCAAAAGGCCAAAATATCGGAAGCACCAAATAATGGTGAGGATATGGAGCAATAGGAACTCTTACTCATAGCTGATAAAATGCAAAGAAATACAGCCACTTTGGAATACAGTTTGGCACATTTTTACAAAACTAAACATAGTTTTACCATATGGTCTTGTAATCACACTACATGGTATTTACTCAGAGTTGAAAACTTATGTGCAAACAAATTCCTGCACACAGATGTCTATAATGACTTACTCATAATTGCCAAAACTTGGAAGAAACCAAGATGTCCTTCAGTAGGCGAGTGTACAAATAAACTGTGGTATATCCAGATGACGGAACATTATACAGAGGTAAAAAGAAAAAAGCTATTTGACATAAAAAGACGTGGAAGAAACTTAAATGCTTATTACTAAGTTAAATAAGCTACTATGGAGAGACTATACATATTATTTGATTTCTACTGCATGACATTTTGGAAGAGGCAAAACACATAGAGATGATGAAAAGCTCCGTGGCTGCCAGAGGTTAGGAGGGGAGGAAGGATTGAATAGGCAGAGAACAGAGGATTTGTAGGGCAGTGAAACTATTCTGTATGATATTATAATTGTGAATACATTTTATTATACATTTGTCAAAACACATAGAAGGTACAAAGGCAAGAATAAACTCTAATAAAAACTGTGGTCTTTCAATGACATCATCAGTGTAGGTAACAAAAGTATGTGTCTAATGCAGGATGTTGTTAGTGGGACAGGCTGTATGCGTGTGGGATGAGCTGTATGTGTGGGATGGGCTGTGCATGTGGGATGGGCTGTATGTGTGTGTGCACAGGGGTATGGGCACTCTATACTTTCTGCTAAATTTTGCAGTGAATCTAAAACACAAATGTACGTATACATGTATGTATTTAAATAAATATTATTACAAAAGGAACTTAGAAATACAGCATAAGAATATTTTAAAAAGTTTACTATGTAATATATCTGTTTTATAAAGAAATAAATATTAATAATGTTATTGAACAATAGTTCTATTACCAATATCTTGAAGTATTAATAAATATAAGTAGTATCTTGAGAGAACTGAAATATCTCTGTGTGGTGAACTTATTATACAGCAAGTTGACAATGCACTGTAGAATTGTATGCCTGAAACCTATGTAATCCTTGCTAACAGATGTCACACCAATAAGTCTAACAATAAAAATAAATTTTAAAAAAGCGTCAAAGGCACATGTACTACTAATACTATTGCCTACTTTTATAATTGCTGACATTAACAAAAACGAATATGTAATTGGTTTTTCCAACCAACTTCTCAAACACTATAAATTCTACCCAACAGTCTTTTGGAGATTTATGAAATGAAGATGAAGAACCATCTAAGGCAGAAGCAAATTCTCTTAGTGAGACAGTCCTATAGAATGATGATGAGAGTTGATTCTGAAATCTCAGCCTAGAGTCTCTTTTTTCATTTTTACAATAAAGTATGTCTAAACCCTTTAAGAAATCATTTCTCCTATACCAACAACAACAGATTTTCTTTCTGCAGTAAAAAATATTTGTATATGGTAATAAGAATAAAGAATACATCAGGAATTCAGGTACTCTATAACCTTTTTTCACCAGCTCAGCTCCAATCACAACAGTAGTATTCATAGAGTTGTACATTTTTAATTTATATATGAGATTTCTGTCAGAAAATTAACAAATATAAATAAAAACTAAACCAAAAAAAATCTGCATTATCTAAGGAAATTGATACAATCAAAGCTGGGACTTATAAATGGGTAAGTAGTAATTTAAAATCTATGTTCTTTGCTTATTGCTTATGCTACATTGTCTCCATTTTAATTTCATCCAAGAGAAAGGCTATGTCAGAGATGTCCTACATCTTTAAGAAGGTGTTATTGTACAAGACTCATGTAAAATAAACTAATAATTGTTTTAAAAGACAAGTGAGATTTTTGTAATGTTGTTACTTAAATAATTTTAGTGCTTTCCCATTTATACTTAATTTCAAGTAAACATTCCAGTACATATGTGGGAATAAATACAACATGAATAAAGTACTTTACAATCTATAAAAATAGATTAGTGATATTACTAGTTTCCTGGATGTTGCTTTGTTGAGTTATGAAAGAAGAAATACCAGAGAGATTATTTTTATATCTAATTTAAGATTGGATTTTTTTTTGTATGGCAAGTGATAACAACTATAATATGAGTGGATGTGCTATTAAAAGAGAAAGAAACAGCAAGAGAAGAGACTCAGAATTCAAGGTCCATACCCAATAATGCAGTCTGAACTATTATCCAAGGCCAACACCTGAGAGCTATTCAGAGCAGTTCTGTGCTATAAAAGTTGCTGTCCTAAGGATGAAGCTTTTTATGGAATTTTTTTATGCCAAGAACTTTATTTCAAAGGGAGATTTCAATTGCATTCTGTCGGACCTCAATAAATCTGAGCCAACAACTGAACTGCCAGAGGGAGCGATAAAGCTGAATGAGATCTAAAAAGATTTACTATTAGGCAATGTGTGGAGAGAAACTCATTCACCCATTAAAAATTATATTTTCCAAAACCAAAAGAGAAAACAATGACATGGGAGTCAGTCTATATCAACAGATTGCTGATGAAATGCAGTTATTAATTCAGCGGAGGTCTACAGCATCGCCTGTATCATCATCTGCATCTCACAACTTCCAGTGATCTTCAGAGAAAAAAACGAGAGCAGCACACATTTTGTGGAATGCATCATCCTTAAAAGTCCATACAGAGGAAAGCAATTCCCACCAGGTTTAACCTGTGAATTGTGCCTGAAAATACAGTTATTACAATTTTCCATTTCTGAGCTGATGGCTGGCTGTGCCCACCTTTCTGTATAGTTGAATTGCTTATATGTGAAGCAGGAAAGTCAATGTAAAGTAATATAGAAAGTTGTCATGAGTAAACTTCTAAAGGATTGATTTGATTGTTTTAGAATTGCCTGCACTGAATGAAACACTTACCTGAATTTATTCTTCTTCCCTTTTATATATATCTTTAATTGTTCTATATTTTTAGCAAAGTCACAGAAATATTACTTTGCATATATAGGCATATGAATAATTTAAAGCTTTGTCATTTCATTAATGTCTCTCCCAACCAATTTTATCATTAACAAAATGCTCTTTTTATAGTGAAATGAAAAATCAGAACTGTGAAAGTTTTTTTAGGCATTCCTATCTTTGCCAGCTTATTTGTAATTTATGTTAGTATGAGTATATATCACCTAATGTAGATATATTAACTCCTACATATTGTTTTTTACTTTACTAAATTAGAGGGGAGACTTAATTTATGGTTAGAATAGGACAAAATCAAATAAGTCATTGCTATGGATTGGGCTATGTAGATAGATAGATAAATATATAGATAATTCACATGCAGAATTCAAATCTTGGCCCACTTACAGAGATTACTGGTAATAAAGTGTCTAGGGTTTTTTCCCCTGAAAATAACTAAAAACTAATATGATAATAAGTCAGCAAAAAAAATAGTGCAATACATGGACTGCGAGAACTTAATCCTCATTTTTTAAAAATATGGTTTTTATTCATTTGAACTTTCTCAGTTTATTAAGTCTTTGCTTGGTTACTGAAGAGATCTGTATTTGTGCATCTACTTTGTCTCTTTGTACATTTAAATGTACATTAGCAATTAAACTCACCTGTCACCAAAGAAGCTGCTTATTACAACTGTTTCTTGATATCTAAATGTATCGGAAATGTGGAGTTTGAAGGGTAATGACCTTTGTTTACATTTTTAACTGAGGAGGAAAATAATTTTTTAAAAATCAACAGCTATTTCCTATAATCTAAAAGTATCATAGCAGGTTAGTAAAGATAATACTCATTTGCTGCTTGTTGTCTCAGTTTGTTCTATTAGTAAAGTATTTAATACCTTAGTTATCTCTTTAAGTTATTTTAATAAAAATACATACGAAATATTTGGCAATCTCAAGAATAATGGAGCAAAAACTGCTGAGATTAAATGAGCAAAAAGAGAAAAATTGGTTTCTTGTAATCTTAAAGTTGGGAAAGAAATTTTGAAGGTATTATGAATAACAGGTGAACAAAGAGACTTTTGAGCATATCTAGATTGGCAAATTTTATACTATACTATGGTTCATAGTAAAACTATTAAATTCTGAAGTTCCTTAAACTTCTTTATAAAAGGAAAAGAAAGGGAATCCTGATATAGTCAATAATTAACTATCATTTTAAAAAAATTCCATACACATATTTTCTGGTAATTTACCTACCAATATAGTGCCATATCTTGGAAAGAACTGTTGACCAGGGATCATAATTACCAGTTCAACTTGAAATATATAATTACATTATAAATTATACTTATTTTTATATGTAATCCAAGTAATATCCAGGATCCCATGGGGCTAGTGTCTAGTATAAACTCTAAATAGGAAAACATTAAAAGAAATGTGGCCTCATCATCTAAGGTCATGCACATATTTCTAATTTTTCTTAATCATTCACTACCCTTTTTCAAAGAACAGTAAGGAATATCTAAATCATAGTATAAAACTTTCCAAACTTAGATAAGTCTTTTTCTTCAATTGTTACTAAAATCTCTTTCCCAACTCTAGGATTACAGGATCCAAATATTTCTTTTTCCTCATTCATTTAATCCTAATAGATTTTTGCTACTGTAAATAAATCTTGTTTGTTTTTAAATAAAAGACTAAACTCTGATTTTCTTGTTCTGTGTCTTCACTCTAATTTTTTGAGTATCCATCACCAAATTGTAGTACTCAAGCTGATGGTATAACGTGGAGGAACTGGAAAGGTTATGTGCAGAGACAGAAATCTCCTTGGAGGTAGATAAATTCCAGGATTAAATGGTGGAGAGTGATATGGTAATAAATATTGTTATCATTTACATTTATTTATATATTTTTATTGCTGTTACATATGTATCAGTCTGTTGAATATGTTAATTTGTTCCTTTGAGAAAAATATTTTCTGATCTTTTGCTAAGAAAAAAATTAGATTTCTAAAACTACACATTTTGAATAATGTCACATTGTGGGGAGCTGCTTTTGAGCTTTTCCCAGTTAATAATAAATTGGTGTAAGCATCTTTGCATCAAACAGCAAAATAGACCTGTTTGCAGTATATGAGATGTCAAACACCTTTTAAAATTTTCCACCATAAAATTTTTTTTAGCTTAATATTGATTCATATCAACCTCTGTGAATATGCATTATCACAGTTTGGAATAATCAATTTACCAAAAAGAGAAAAAATACAAAATAAAATAGAGTACATATATAATTTGTGCAATCTAATAAATAATTCCAGTCAAAAAGAATTCCTCCTATCATTGAAATGTTAAAATTTTATGTTTACCTCTGTTATGCAATGTTGAGAGTATTTTTCAATGTTTGTGTGTGTGTGTGTGTGTGTGTGTGTGTGTTTTATTTCACACTCGATAAGAAAATATATGAGAACCAGAACTAGGTATAACTTATTTGGCATTCTCCTTAGATTGTTAGATTGCCTAATACATGATTTGCTATTAGGGCTTTTTGAAGAAATTTAGACTTTGTAAAATACTCATAACAGTTAAATGTACCAAATAATCGGTATGAATGCAGGAGAGATATGAAGAAAAGAAAACAAAATGGGAAAAAAATGTGGACTCATGAGGAAGTTTAAACACTGCCTAGTTTTGTCCTTTTTAGTCCTGTTGATACACATTCTTGATTCAATTGACTAATTATAGAACAAATCTGTTTTCTAAAATTTTTGTAATATAATTTTAAATAGATCAGGTCCTTTATTTTCTTCATGAATTTTGGTCTTTATTTGGTGCTATATTACTTTATATCTTCATTTAATAAATTTGGAGGGAGAATAATCAGTAAACTAAATAAGAGACATACATATTTTGTTTAAAAAATGAAAAATAATATTGTAGAGTTTAATTTTTATATTCTAAACAGCCAGTAACATTCTATCTGACCATCCAGAGATTTGAGAAATGGGTACTAGAGTTCTTAGAATATATTTTTAAAAGATACTAGATGAAAACACTATGAAAAATACAACTATTTGAGGTAATGAAGTTGTTACAAAATTCAATATATTAGTAACTTTTTTCTGATTTAAAACAAGCAAAGAAAATCTATAGTGACTCTAGTGTTTGTACATTTTGTCATTAAAAAAAAACAACAACACCATTTTGGATGGGGGAGGATTTTCTACATTTAATACACATTCTATCTTTTCTATTATCTGCAAACTCTAGATTCTTGTCTAAAGAATAACAGGTCAAGCAATAGAGAAATTGATGGCAATGGTGGTATAGTAGTTTTAGTGTTGGAGGAGATGGTTTGTGTGGGAGTTTAGGGGTTTTCAGAAGGGAGGGAAATGCAGGGGGAAAGAGAAAAACTGTTAAGTCCTTTCTTGTTTATCACTGCTTCTATTGTCTTGTGGCAAATGGACCAGAACTTAGTAGGAACCATGAGACATCTGCCAATGTGGCTCATCCAAACTGGCAATCATGATATTAGGTTCACCTTGCAGCTTTTAAAACATGCCTCATTATTATTAGGTAAGGATCAAAAACATTTTAAAGGTTATGGTACTTTGCCATGTATAAATGTGTTCCTGTGTATAATGTGCACCCACGTTTTTGGCCCAAACTTTCAGGGAAGAAATTTCCATTTTAATTTTTTAATTCAAATTTTTATTTGTTTATATTTAGGTATTTGTTTTTGTATTATAAAGGAATTTTAGCATTTATTTTTTAACATATTATGGTACAGGAAATTTTATGTAACAAATAATTACAAAACATAAGAACAGCTACAAGATACAAGAAATTTTATGTGTAAAATATTTTTTATATAAAAACCAAACAAACAGAAAACCTGATCATCATATTCTAGGGTATTCTTTTGCTTATGGATATCATTATTGATTTTCAGAGTTCCACTTTTAACTCATAAGCATAAATAAAAGAACTAAAAACATTTATTTAGATAAGGAATTAGTACTACCCATATATAATGCACATCCTTATTTTTCCCTCACAGATTTGGGCAAAAATGTACACATTATGCAATATGGTATATCCAGTTTAGCAGTTGTCAAAATTAGCTATGAAATAAGATGAACAAGTAATCTTCTTTGACAATTAAGAGAGACTTAATATCATTTCCTTTGTGTATTCATATATTTCTTGAAGTTTGGGTGGAAGAATATCTTGAGTATTTTGAGATAATATGAAATCAGTATGTGTAATACTGAGATTTATCATGTTATACATTTTAACATATCCACTTTATAGTCTTCGCTGAGTAAGAGCAACGGATGACAGAGAGGTAGATAAAGAAACAATATAATCATATCTCCTATCTTTAAGCAATGGGTGTTCTAGAAAGCAAAACTGATAAACCTGAAGTAACAGCAAAGAAAAGAAAATTAATTGTATAGTATACAGGTTTATGCTCTAACTATTCAAAAGAGAGGAATATAGATAGTTGGGATAATTAAGGAATTATTTATTGTAAGAATGGATTATGATTTGTTTATATATTGAAGGGTTGGTGGGAAAGAGAAACTTAGGAGAGAAACACAAGGGAAGAGGAAAATTGGAATGAAGCCATAAATCAGGGACAGTCTTTTAGGAAGATGGAGGATAATAATGCGAACCGAGGGAAGGAAATGTTTTTGGAAACTTTGTAATTTCGCTTAGCACAATGCACACTCTATAGACAAATTGTTTTTAATACTTAAAGTTTCATTATGTCCTAATTGCTGTATATTGAAGTAACATTGCATTCTGTATTTGCAAATATTTTGATGATTACAGGGACTGTTTATTCAGTATCATTTTGTCTCTCTTCTTTACCATTTCAATATTAGCAAATCCTATTTCCTTCACATTAACACATCCCTGGCTTCCTGCCATTTGCTTGTTTTCACCTCTACTGGAGAAAATGGAAAATAAATAAATAATTAAAATGAAAACCTGCTCGTCACTTATGCTTACTCTTAACCATTTTGCTAATATGTTGGAGAGGGTTTTGAAAATACAGGCTCTAATAAAGCTTCAGGGTTTTCTGTAAAGTTTAACTACCCAGACAATGACAACTTAGCAAATACCCTTCAGGAAGGAGATGATGGAATATTTGCTAATCATATATTTTTATAGTCACACTACTAAAAAACACAAAGAAATTGAGATCTTGAGGAAATTTAGTAATAGCATGCAAGATATAACTTCAAAATATTATATGAATAAATTTTAATATTTCTGACATAATTTCTTTCAGTGGTTTGGATTTTGCTTGTCCTTGGGTGATTTATTATATACATAATGCATAATATATACTAAATTGAATATTTTGTAAATATAAAAATATGTACATATATATATTTAACACAGCATTTTGATATCTATTATCTACCTTAAAATCAGGAATAAAAGGAGATATGGTTGACTACAATAAGTATTTTAGAGTGAATATAAAAGAATTACTGAGAAAATAATGGATGGTGGATGTGCTGAGGAACAATATGAGCTTCTCTTAACTACATAATATTTAAAGAATTATTAGTTTAGAAAAGACAAAGCACAGTCTTGACTACATTTAAAGGCAGAATATATTAGAGATCCTCAAACTTTTGGTTTTTATAAACCAGAAAGACTGCCACTTCCTTAGTTTTTCAAGAACTACCATTAAAAATAACACTGAAAATATTAATTGTGATTATCTCTGGAAATGAAAGTAAATTAAAAAGTGATGAAGAGCAGGTACATTCACTTTTTCTCTGTAGTCTTAGATATTGTTTTGTAACAGAAGTGCTCATAACCCTTTTCCATGAAAGTATTAAAAATGTAACTACTGTCAAGTATTATATTTACTTCTCTGTTGTTTGAAAGTCATAATCACTTAATAATAGAATTCTTTACAGTAAAACTAAAAACACTATATTTTGTTGTTTTCTATGGACCCATTAACAACAGGAACCATAATGATGATGATAAAAGCTAACATTTAAAAGCATATATTAGGGGTTGCCTGGTGGTGTAGTGGCTAGGCTTTAGCACTCTCAATGATGCAGCCTGGGTTCAATTCCCAGCCAGGGAACCACCCAAATAATAACAATAATATAAAAGCATATATTATACAAGGGCTGCCCAGAAAACCATCAGCCATAAATGCCTCTATTTTTCATATTGCATGGCTGGATACTTTCCAGACAGCCATCATATACTAAACACTTTTGAAGATACATAAACAGATGTGTGTATATACCCATTCATTTAATCCTCAAGTGAAAATAAAAACACTAACATTGTAAGGAGGTACTAATTAATCATCCCATCTAATAGAGGAGAAATATAAGGCTTAAAGTGATTTAATGTATTATAATAATGCATTCTCCAAGATAATACCTTCCCCAAATAACAATTTGCCCAAGATATTACAGTTATAAGGACAAGGCAGAATTTAAACACAGATGGATGTTAAGGATTGGCCTCCTCCATCTTTACTACTTTTAAATGTAAGGTGTTGCACAAAACCCTAAATTGCCAGAGGGAGGAACCATGAAACTAGTGAAGACAAATACAGACAATATATACTAATTTTGAAAATTCTTGGGGAGAAGTACCAGAAGTATGGTTGGTTTGGAAAGAAAATACAGTGACATTCATCCTGGATCTCAAGAGAGGAATGCCTAACAATACTTTGCCTGTTACATTTGCCAGTGCTTCAGGTTAGCAAATACTCAAGAATTTCTATTTTTTTAGTAATTTATGTTTTCATAAAGTTTACCAGGTCTAACAATTAAGTTTGTGAACTCATCCTAGAAAAAGTGCTACATACCTCATTGTTGAATATCACTGTGGTCACCTTGGGAAGCTATGCACTGATGCCAGAACCTTGTTGACCCTTCAAAGCAATCTTGGAACTCTTTTTCTGGAATGACCATCAAAGCTGTGATCGTATGACCCCTGATGCCCTGAATGTCATAAAAATGTCTTCCTTTCAGTATTTCCTTTATCTTCACATAAAGAAAAAGGTCATTGGGTGCCAAATCAGGTGAATAGGGAGGGTGTTGCAATACAATTATTTGTGTACTGGCTAAAAACTGTGTCAGACAATACCACATGAGCTGGTGCATTGTTGTGATGCAAGAGCCATGAGTTGTTGGTGAAAAGTTCACGTCATTTTTTTTCTAACTTTTTTTTTTTTTTTTTTTTTTTTTTTTTTTTTTTTTTTTTTTTTTTTTTTTTTTTTTTTTTTTTTGCTTTTTGGTATGTGGGTAGCTCCCTGGCTAGGAATCAAGCCCAGGCCACAGCACTGACAGCGCCAGCGCCGAAGCCTTAAGCCACTACACCACCAGGGAACTCCGTTTTTTCTAACTTTTTCACGCAGTCTTTTCAGCACTTCCAAATAGTAAACTTGATTGACTGTTTGTGCAGTTGGTACAAATTCACAATGAACAATGCTTCTGATGTCAAAAATGGTTAGCAACATCATTTTGACTCTTGATTTGGACTGATGGAAATTTTTTGGTTGTGGAGAATCAGCGAACATCCTTGTGTACTTTGATGCTTTGTTTCATTATTGTATTGGTACACCCATGTTTCATCACCAGTAATAACATGGCCCAAATTATCATCTACCCTCTCCAAAAGATCTTGAAAATCTTTGACTCTCCTTTGCTTTTGTTCATTGTTGAGCTCCTTCAGGACCATTTTTGCACACACCTTTCTCATGCCAAGATTTTCAGTTAAGATTTCCCTGTTTCTTTATACATGTTTCTCACAGTCAGCCAACAATTTTGATGCACAATTCAACAATTTTTTGCAATGTTTTCATCAGTTCTGGTCATTACTGGCTGCCTTGACCTCTCTTCATCAGTGACACTGTCTCTCCTCTTAGAAAAATGTTTAATCCACTTGTACACTGCCATTTTCTCCATGGAATTATCCTCATGTACTTGGACTAACATGTCTCTGATTTCACTTCTACTCTTTCTGAGTTTAACATAAATTTAATGTTTGTTGCTCTAATTCAAGCTCCAACATTCTCACGACAGCACACAAAAACATGCAACAACAATAATGAATGCCACTCAGCAAGACACTGTAATACGTCAACAGGAACACAGCGGTGAGACAGATATACCAAGGCTACGAAACCTTACTGAGTTGTTTGTACGGTGCTGCCAATGTAAGCTCATGGTGGTAAGTTCTTGAACTTAATTGTCAGGCCTTGTATTTCAAATAGATCTTTTTTGAGTTTCCTGTTGTCATCAAATGATGATTTGGGTGAATATAGAAACTCAATATTTTGATATTTGTTATTTGCTATAAATGCATTTTAAGCCTATATGTTATAATTTTTATTTATATTTTAAAAATAAATATACTTTTAAATATATTCACATATATTCATATGTTGCATAGTTTGTAGTGGGCAACTGGTAACTTTAACATTGTGATAAACTGCTATACATGTATTAGTTAATACTAATTTTGACAATAATACTATTTAATGATAATATTTAACATTTTATATTCATTTTTTTATTGTTTTGAATCTTTAAGTATATATATGTGTGTGTGTGTATATTTTTTTGTTTTTAGAGGTGAAACAAAGAGATAGTTTATTGAAGACAAAGTACACTCCAAAGAGGTAGGAGTGGGCTAGAGCAGGGATAGTGGCTCAAGAGCCTTTAAGTATATTTTTAATAGTTTAAAAATTCATTAGGTTCAAAATTTCCAAACTCTAAAGTATGATTTCAGTATGGATTATTGTACATCATATAATTCTCTGATTATGTGAGAGAAAGAAAGTGTCCAAAAAGTAACTACTTTGGTTTTTGTCAATTTTGCAGTGAATGGTTTGTCTATTTGGCTCTGTAAGAGCACCATCTGGTGGCATCCAAGACTTTCAAAACGATCTGTAGACATCATTGTATCCAATGATTTGATGGGGTATAGCGGTAAACTTGTTAGAATGTAAATTTATATATATTTAATTTGTTTGTTCTAAGTTCAAAAACGCAAGTATTTATTATTTTTATTAATGATCCATACATGAATCAAATTCCATGAATAAAGTACATAAAAGTCTACCTTCCAGCAGGACAAAAAAATATTTTTTCTTGATTGCTAACTCTTAGGCAGGAGTTTACAATGACTAAGGCTTAATTACAGGGATAGGAACTTCTAATTGAAATATGCATAGCTCTGTTCAGGCTGTGATTGAAAGCAAAGAAACTGTTAAAAATGGAAAAAATCACTGCCAGACATTCTATTTATTCTAATCCTTTGTACTTGCAACATATGTAAAAATTGCAAGAACTTTTTACTGAAAATACCATATAATGTTTAGATTATTTTAACTGAACTTTTGAAACATCTGTTAAATTTACAGTCTTGCCAAGACCATCCCCATAAAAGTACATTTTATACAAAAACAATGTTTAGAATAGTGGATGTCTGACTGGCTTATAATAAGATATAGTTCCAATATTGAATTTAACAAAAAAATCCTATCCAATATTCAACTTATAATATATTTCTTAAAGAAAATAAATTTTCTAGAGAAACAAATATAGTTTAGAATACCTACCAAAAAATAATTATATGAGTATTGTATAAGTGAACAATTACCACCTATAAATAGGAATATAAGGAACCAATTTTTGTAAGTCTTAATTATTTTCTATATTAAAATAAAGTTAGGGTCACCATTTCTTCTCTTTTGGTTAATTAAGGATGTGCTTGTTCTCCTATATCAAGTGAAGAATTAAAGTTTATGTATAAAATATATTTTGTAAATTTTCAGGTCAGCAAATCTCTTTCAACACATTCTTTAGAATTTAAAAGATTATAAATTATTTGATACTAATTTTAACTCTCTTTATTGATGAATTTAAAAATATATAGATATATAAAGCCAATGCTAAAGAATTTAAGTTCTTGAATAAGACTGGGTTTGAACCACTTGCTACTTTCTAGCCATGTGCTCTTGGACCAATTACTTTTCTAGGCCATAATTTCCTTACCTATGAAAGGGGGATAAGAGCTCCAACCTCAGAGGGTTGTAATAAGCATTAAATGATTAAATATAAATAAATGACTTAGAATAAAATAGTCCCTACTTTATCAAGCATTAACTAAATATTAGCTAGTATCTATTGAAATATTTTCCTAACAGGTATTTATTTGACTCTGTAATTTCCTACGGAAGTACACTTAATTAATATTTCTCTTAATGTGTCTGTTAGTACAATGTAAGAGTCACTTAATGATGTATAAAGTATATTTCTATGGCAGAATTTCTTAGCTAGGGCTGAGGGTAAGTTCCATGTGCCATGGCTATGGATGACCAGAGTTCCTGGGCTTATTTTCATTGTCTGTGAGCACCCTTCTCTGTGACTGCAGTTGCTGAATAAATATTTTTTACCTGTGTAATACATGTAAATTTTGTAAAACATTGCTCTAATTGATGATGTGAAGCAGTTTACATTGCTACAACCACTACATTTAAGAAAACCAATCATACATGTTTCAGTAATCCATCACGTTAGAAAGACTTAAGACTTTATAGTACATGGACACAATACCCATGAAATTCTAAATTAGAAGTTTTAAATGAGTAGTTATTGTACACAAATAATGAAATTCTAGTGAATATCTCTAATTGCCTCACTGAAGAATCAAAAAACATTGTCAATTTCCTTTACTAATAGTTGGTCTTTCCATAATAACACCAAGTTGTTTGAATTCTAGATTTTCAAAGAACAAATATGCTGTTTCTCATAAGCATCAACATCTTTCATTTACCTGCTTATAAAAATGTGTTTTCATTCTATGATTTTTTAAAACAATTTCAAAATGTTTGAATCGCTATTTTTTTTCCTACACATCATCCCACCTAAATCTGCTTTTAAATTACTTCATTTTGGGGATGGCCTAGCAATTGAAGAACAATGCATGTATTAAGCAAATTAAAATTCCATCCATGAAGCCTACTTAGGATAATAAAAATTGGAAGGATGGACTAAGTATTTTCAAGGAGATGTTTTGGTATGAACATAGAGTCTAATCCAGAGCTCAATCATTTTATTTTGAAAATAACAAGTTAATGGGAAATACAGCTTTGTGCCAAAATAATTTCACTATTACAATTGGATATAAGCAAATAATTTAGCAGGCTCCATATTCTCCCATCTGATTTTTGCATATATGTATTCATTACCTAAGGATAATATTGTTTAAATAGGAATAAAATTTTATAGAGCAAGAAATTATAGAAATGAGTTGTGTACAAGTAAAGCACAAATAAACTAAGGTTATCTAAAAGTATAATGAACTGTTGATTAATAATACATTAGCAGTTAACACAAAAATCAAATTAGTCATCTAAAGAAGTTTGCATATATATGTTTCCCTTGTCATTGATGGGGCTGTAATAGTTTATAAAGCTAGTATGCCTGTATGATGAGTTCATTTGGTATTCAGTGTAACAGCACAGACAATAATGAAGTCATTTGACTTCCATTATATAAACATTAGGTAATGGATACCTATATTAAAATGCAACTCTTATGTTTGTGCTTATTTTTGTCTTCATTTGTACACAGTACTAAATCTTTAAAGTTGAGCTTTTATGCAAATTGTTGACATTTATAACTTTGAAACTTGACTGATTTTTATGGACAAAAACATTCCATTTTATTGTTTTAGATTCCAAAATAAACAGCCATTGGATTTGTTAAAGGGTTCTCTTATGGTTATTGCCCAGTTGCTCATCTGATTCTCCCCCTCTTACTTTTTGTTGGTTTCTTTAATGAAAGCAAGCGTTCACAAGAAAATCTTAAAAATAAATACCATTTTATAATATCTTTGAAATGCTTTATTTTATTTTGTATTTCTTGGCTTTTTACTAGTTTCTTTTGTTGAATACTTTCTTTTTCATTCAAATGGCATTAAAAGAAATAAAATGAGTATTGCATTTTAAAGTTATAATAAGATTTTTTCCTTCTAAAGGCTGCTACAACTGGAAGATTATGTATAAAAAATGAGAAGTACTTTCAGCTTTTTTTCTATTGGATAACATTAGTTATTTCTGCAGCATGATGTGGCACAAACTCTTTCCTAGGGAGAGGGAGGGTTTGCACTTGTTATTCTTCCTCATATTTGTGTTTCTAAGAAATTGTTCATTTCAGAGTTTGGAAGCACCAAATAGATGTTGATTTTCTAATTGCAAAAAACAAGCACACACAAAGCATTAAAATTTTTCTTATGTATTTCGTATATGGTCAAGACTTCTTATAAATCCTCATTGTCATGTACTTATACAACAACATAGAGCTTAAAAAGAAAGTATATAAATAATTATAACAGGACACTAAGTAAGTATAATGTTGTAATAAAAATTGTACTTAGAAGCACAGAAAATTAGGGATTGATTTTATTTTTCATGGCCTGTTAACAGAGAATTCCAAAATAGATCTTAAATTACAGAGACGACAGAATCCTTCTAAAAATGCTTATTCTGCATAATGAGAAAATTCCATGTGTGCCATAGTCTTTAAAGTTGATAAAAATGAAAGTGTTTGGTAGAAAGAGCTTACAGATAAAGGGTAGAATTAGTAAGTCTTCCTGTATCTGATCACTCTGTTTTCCTTTTCCAAAATCATTGATGATAAATCTGTTTTTCCTTTAGCTCTCACATTTGAAGAGAAACCCCTATCTAGCTCTTCCTGCTTTGGATGCTTATCATCCACATTCTCTAATCTGCTTCTGCATTTAAACTTGTAATGTGATGTGTTGTTTTATTTAAGTGTATGAGAAAACCCCCACAAGTCCAGAATCACTAACATAGATATGTAGTTGGAAAAAAAAAAAAAGGTATTTTAATTGGTGTTTCAGATAATGGTGGATACTCTTTGGCAGGTTAGCAAAATTCAACAGTAGTAATTTCTTAAAGGCCATCTGCAATGTTGAATCAAAAACCATATCAATGACGTTTTCATAAGCTTGCTATGTAAAACTCCATTGGCCTATCGTGCTTTTTTGAATGGATTTTTTATTCATGCATGATGTTGTCATATTGATCTTTAGTCATTTGGAAAATATAATTTTGCTGAATTATATAGATATTCAAAATGATGACTCATTTCATTTTAAAATACCAAAAAGTCATATCATTAATATAACTAACAGTGTCAAAATAAAAAGCCTTTTAACTTTTGCAAGGCTCTCAAGCACAAGGCGGAAGATACAAGTTTTCTTAAATTCCAATTTTTATTTAAAAGGTTGAATATTATCATTGGTAGCAAATATCATCAATTATTTTTTATTAAAGTCTGAGTCTTACTCACGTTGTTAGAAAATGTCTATCAGATACCCATGTATGAATAACTAGTTTGTCTGCAATTGACATTTTATATTAAAATATTTTTAAGTGTAAAAAGGGTACACATCAGTTTTCTTTACAACCACTATCATATTTAAGTATATTACAAATGTCCTTTATACATACTTCCCAATTTGTAACAACAAATTTTAAAAACATGTACTACCATGGTCAAGATATAAAAATATAATTTTTACTGCTTCATTAAGGACATTCTTAAGTGAAACTGGCTTTTCTTTTATTTCTTCTTACTACAAATGTGTGGCAGTATAGAATCAAAATCCCCAAAATAAATATTCAATGAAAGATAAAATTATCATCATATTAGTTTCCTAATAAGATGCATTAAGTTAGGCACATTATAACTTTTATTACATTCTCACTCAAAATTACTAACCTAAATTGAATCATGGGTAAACTTAATGCAAACTTAAATTTAAGATCATTCTGCAGAATATCTGGCCTTTTGTCTTCAAGAGTCAAAGTAAAAGGCAAAGACTGAGAATTTGATTCAATATAAAGGAAACTGAAGAACGTGACAGCTAAATGCAAGTGTTATTCAAGATAAGAATCTAGACATGGGAATGTTTTTCTTCACTTATAGTTGATTAAAAGAACAAAAATACAGAAGGGAGAATTCTGTTGTAAATTTGTGATATCTCTACTAAAACCAAATATGTTGTCAAAATTTATTTTAAAAATATGTATATACTAGGATATCAAAGGCAGAGCAGATTGTATAAATAATATAACAGTAGGACAAAAACATCTCCAAGGAATGGTAGCATCTTAGAGCATTAAGCTGACTAGTATATATATGATTGAGATTTCAATTAATTTCTCAGTCTTTACTATTTCTTGAAAACAGACATAGAGGACTGCCCCACGAAGACATTTGTTGATGGCTGACTGCAATGTATCTATCTAACTGGAAAGAATAACAATCATGAAAGCCACAACATGGAAGTTAAAAAAATTCTCAGCTGCTTATAGAGATAATTCCCATTCTCTGGTCCCCATTCCCTGCCTCTCTTTCCTGAGATAGTTTTTTTTCTTTCTTTCTTTTTTTTTTTTTTTACACTTCTGTAAGTTTAATTTCTGGAACAAAATTTAATACCATTGTCTCACTATGGGACTTATTGTTGTTCTGATATTACACCATACTGTGTATAGTAAGCTTTCTCTTTCGCTTGTCCCCTCAGAGTCTAGATTTCCTAGTATATAGTTAAAGTGATCTAGAAACCCCCCAAAACACTTTAGACACATTATATACCCTTAGAAGCAAACAATACCAATAACAACAAAAACAACAACAGAATTGTTTCTCTATAAACTTCTCTCATTCTTTTCTACCAAAATGGAAAATACAACATCAATCCTCTTACATTTGCTCTCTAATTTCGATGCTTGTCTTTTGTGTAGGATAGATTTTTTTCTTTAATTTTTCAATTTGTTAGGTTCATCTTCCTATGCAAAAACTTAATATAACAATAGATATTTCTTGGTGTCCTCCAATGGGTATCCTATATGTTCTCACAACTGTAGTCTTTGTCCCTCCCTCTATCTTCTGGCATCTCTGGCTTTGGTTCCCTTTGGCTGGTGCTTATTATCCTAGGAAACTAGTAAAAGTGTATCTATCTTTATTACTGCTAAGAGTTTTGTTTGTGAGATTACCAGGACACATGCCAAGGCTTCAGATAATTCCAAAGTAGTCTTGGATTCTTTACCTAAACTTTGAAAATGGCTCACTCCATAGGTTCAAGTCACTGGTAATCTACTGGGTCTTAAAGTAATATTGCTTGATTCCTGAATATCCACATATTTGGTAAGGAAAACTTAAGGTATTGGAAACAATACTCAAAAATTTAACAAAAATATTTGGAATAGAAAATATTTCAACTGAGTCTCATGTCTATGCTTCCCTTCATTAACACTCCCATTACAAAACTAATCAAGAACCGAAAAGATCTCTTGACCAAAGGAGTAATTAGCTTTCAGACACAATTTAGTCTCTTCTACGCACAGCAGTTTTCAACAAAATATAAATATCTAACTTCTATATTAGAGTTAAAGTTAATTTTATAGCTTTCAAAAAATGCTTTAAACTTGTATAACTAAATGTCCCACTGGTAAATTTTTTCAAACAAAATCTTTTTGTCCCAAAGGTGAAGTTTAGTCTTTACCTCTAGAGATATAAAACTGCTTATAATTCTACTTCATTCTATTTTATTTTTTTTAAAGTTTAAAAGAAAAAATGGTAGGGTTCAGACAGGAAACAGATTTGGAAAGTTGACCCTCATTCCTTTTGGTCATTATGATTTCCTTTCTTCACAAAATAGTCGATAATTTAATCCTGACTTTCTGTTTACAAATAACCAAGATTTCTGATGTAGCATTCCATGAGCAGTATATTCTAAGATGTCATCTCTTCACTTCTTTCCCATAAATAGCACTTCCATCCACTAGCATAGATGTAGATGAATCTTAATAGTGCTTTCCATAAATTTTCAGTAATGGTTATTTATAATCATTGCTTCTGTGACTGCTTTAGGTTTAAAGTGCCTCTTAAGGTGTTGTACTAAATTTGTAGACAACACCATTTGCCAGGCATTTGATTCAAAATGTGAAATCAAAATTTTAAAGTATTCCTAATTTCCATCATTTGTGGTGCAGTTTTCTAGTGATGATCAAGGTGATAGAAGACGGACAGTACTTAGTGGAACTAGAAGCTGTGTGGTTAGAACGGGGAAACGGAAAGTGGGAGGCAAGAAGGTGCTGTGATGTGTTATTGAAAACACTGATTGGTCTGTTGATGACTACGTGCCTCAAGTCAGATGAATCACATAATTTTCTTATGATAGTAAAACAAGATAACAATAGAAAACAGGCTAAAAATAAAAATAAAGCATGTTGAATAAGCTATTAAGGGAACTCACCAGTGTTTACTCATTTAAGAAAAAAGGGGAAAATTAATATAGAGAGTAGAAGAATACTTGTACATCAGAGTTTTTAAGAAATAGCTTTACATTAAAGAAACAAACAACAACAATAAAACAAACCAAACCAAAACAAACAAACAAAAAAACTCAGCAGCTGTAATCTTTAACATAATGCATATTGGAGGCCGAGTTGTTAAAGGGCATGGAATCACTTTAATCTGGGCTCATATCTGGCTCTGTTTACAAAAGATGATTTCTGGAAAGACCTTTAACCTTGATCCTCATGGTTCTTAGAATCTTTTTTAATAGGGATATTGGGAAGAATTAAATGAGAATTACATATAAAAACTGCCTGGCACAGACTTGGTGGCAGGTAACTAGTTGTTATGATCATTAAAAGACAGTAGTATCAGTATCACAAGGTCAGAAAAAGAAGTCATAATGCTCTCTTCAACTCTAAACTCATCTTTTTTTACAGTGCTTTCTACTTGATAGGCCAAGATGGTCACATCAAGAGGCTCTTAAATTTTAATCACTGCTGATGAATTATATAGTGCAGAAGCGGCTCTGAAGGCAGCTTTTGGAACAGGAACTAAACTTTCAATAGTGGTTGGAAGTGGATAAATTAATTTATCTTTTCATCTTCGGTGAGCCCTTGGAGGAAATCATTATCATAAAACATTGTAAATCTATAGACTTGGCAGCTTTTGCCCTGCAGAGTCTCAGGACTTGAGTAAATATGGAGATTTAGAGATTTACTGTCTTTTCCTTTGAAGAGGTGATTTCCCTTGATAGGGAAAGACGGACAGAACAATAGGAAAAAAAATTCTTGTGTTATCTTTGAACCTGAACTAGCTTTGAATATATCTCTTTACTGGTGTAGCTTTCACAGCAGCAAAGTCATTTTATTAAATTACAGTATTAAACTTTAGCAAAGATGAGCTGGGGGAAAAACTCTTACTCAATATATGCACTTACCATGAATCAACATTAAAGGCTGTGAATCATTATCTACATTTCCTCTGAGGCCTGGTGAGATAGAGAAACATCATACATTGTCAAGCCAAGAAATTGAAAATAGAAAATAAAAGTAGCCATTGAGCCAAAATTCAAAAGTTGCATGTGTTTGAACAAACAAAAAGTTTTTAAAGAAGTTTAGATAGCTTCTCACAGTAATTATCAGTCTTTATCTATATATATCCTAAGATACACATAGTTAAAGCCGTTACGTATTTATTAGATATACATCATTATCACTTAATTCAATAAAATAGTTTTAGAAAACCTCTTCAAAGATGTCTAAAGGGGGCATTCTTCACTAGATATCCTGAATGCTCTTTTATTTCATTTTACTTTATTTTTTGCATAAGAAGTGGTTTTCATTTATTTTTAAATTTTATTTATTAAATATTTGGGGGTGACATTGGTTAGCAAAATTATATAGGTTTCAAGTGTACAATTCTATAATACATCGTCTGTGTGTTGCATTGTGTGCTTACCAAGCAGAGTCTGTTCATTTTCTGTCACCATATATTTGACCCCACCCCAGTGAATTCTTATGGTTCTTGAGTTTTTCTATCTGACTTGTTTTGCTTTGCATGTTAATCTCAATTTCTATCTATGTTGTTGCAAATGGCAGTATTTCATCTTCTCTTATGGCTGAGTAATATTCCATTACATATACATACCACATCTTCTTTATCCAATCATCTATTGAAGGGTACTTTGGTTGTTTCCATATCTTGACCACCATGAATAATGCTGCAATGAACATGGGGGTACATATATCTTTGTGGACAAAAGATACCAGATTTTGGCAATAGATACCTAGAAGAGGCATTGCTGTGTCAATTTTCACTTGGAATCAATTCTGCATGATAGGACATAACAATGAAGTAGGATTCAAGCTCAGTAATATCTTGAACATAGGAAAACAATGTAGGAAAGTTTCAGAAGGTATATGTTGATTACAATGAAATGGGAAAACTTGTGATGTAGGATTATTTGAATTGTGTGTGTTTCTGTGTGTCTGCGCATGAGAGAGAGACTGAGTTGAAATGGAAGAGCATATGTATGTCATCATGACCCAAGCTCTCCAATTTAGTTGTTACTGAGCAGACAGAGGCCTACCCTTCTTCCTGCACTAAAGAAACCTTCTTCTTCCTTTTTTCCATTTTTTCATTAATACCATAAAAAACAGTACACATAATTGACTTAAAAGTATACTAGAATTGTTTTCCCTTTGGCATGGGTAGGATGACATGGGACTCTAAAAAAGGAGAGCATATGGAAACATCAAGTAGATATACTCTGTTCTGAATATCCAATAGCCAATAATATCTAGTAGCAGTTTTCATAACATAGATCAGAGTACAGGTTTTATGCTTTCTGGAATGTCTACTATCTATAATACTCCAAGAAGAAAGAAGTTGAATTGTTTATAAATAATAGATATATCCAAAATGAAAGAATATCCTTAGGAAATATTTTTAATATTTAGAATTAATAACAACTTATGTTAGTTTTTTACAACTCTTCAGCATAATAAAACAGTGATCATGAGAAATACATCTTTTCAACAAAGAATTCTACACACCAAATTGTGAAATAAGCAATTAATCTTTACTGTAATCTCCAAGCATACATCTCAATCAGGCATATCCCAAAGGTGGAAAATTGGTTACTTTGGGCCACTGCCTTCATATCTGGACTTTATCAGCTAAAGTTGTTTTATGTTATCAGTGAGGTAGAAATAAATCTGAGCTCAAGCATATCATTTAAAGTCACACAAAGGAAGCAAGAGAAGACCTAAATAAGGGTAATACTAATATGGATATAATTATCAGGTATTTGGCTGAGAGTGGGTATTATCAATTAGTTAATTTATTTTAGAAAATCAAAAAGTATTATCAAGTTTTCATTTAAAAATAACAATTACCTTTTTACTAAAACAGGTTTAAACAGCTATATGAGGGCTGTCTGGAAAAAAATCCAGCCATAAATCCTCTGTTTTTCATATTATTATATGTGGCTGGGTACTTTCTGGACAACCTGCGTATGTGAGCATCTATGAGTTAGGTTGCTTTGATTCTACAGTGAATACGTATTGTAATGCAGATGGAAAGAAAACATGTTAAAAATACACAATGAATGCACTAAAATAAACACCAGATTTTTAGAAAGTGGTTATTGACCAAATGAAGAGAGTCTTGAGTGAGGTTTGGTGACAGGAGCAAGAAAATGGAGGATACAGTCACTGCTGCCGTTTGGTGATGAGTGACAGTGAGAGGGGTATGGAAAAGAATAGATGCCCAGTGTCTGCTCAGGAGAGTATGCTCTTTTGGGGCAAGCAACTGAAATACAGCTATTGTGTTCTCTTATCAAAAATGTACCACTTAAGCACTTTCACTGGCACGTACAAGCCAATTCATTATAGACAGTTTTATATTTGCAGAGTGAGTTTTGAATAAAATATTTGTGAGTCATATTAAGATAGTGAGAATTCAAATAACAGGGTGTATATGCATTAATTTTAAAATATTTATGAAGTCATGTATTTTTTCTTTTTAACTCTTATTTAAGGGGATTTATTTCCCTCTAATGTGTGATTATGGGTCTACATTTCCTTTATTACATATTAAAGTAGCAAATGTAAAATTTTTATTTCTGAAACACAGATTCTTTTCAGTGTACCATCTAGATGTGGTCTACTATTTTTATTATTGTTTCTTTAGGTCATGAATAAGGTATGAACTGGCAGATGTTGCTGTCCCTTTCTTCATTATTTATTATTTTAAGTGTCATTTAATGTTCTCACTTAAAACTAAAACTGTATTTGGAATTACTTTGTCAGATTCTATAAAATGTCTTCTAACATTTATGATCATATCAAACACCTCTGCACATTTTAAACATCCAAATAGATCAATAAGTATGCATTGTATTCCCCCACCCATACTGCTGATGATAACTTTTCTATGTGTATGAAAATAGATATCACAAAAACATGTTTTTAGTTTTTATAAATTATTAGTATGTAAAATATTTGTTAGTCTATTTAGTCATGATTTTATTTAAAAATAACCCAAGGAACTGTATATGGGAGAAAAAAATGTAGGGACCAGACAGCTATTGCTGGAAGGATCAATCCTGCTAAGAATGGATGATGAAAATGGTGGACCAAGAGCAGATGATTACAGAGTAAAGAGAAGATTCAATAATAAAATTGATTCAACCAGAGAGGGTTGGACAGAGGCCATGAGAAGAGACTATAGGATAAAATTCAATTAGGTAGATGTGTGAACATAGAAGGATGGTTTTAATTTAGAACTTGGCAATGCCTCTAAAGTTTCTTTGAAAGTGTCAACCTAAATAAAAAGGTAAACTGAGGCAAGCTCAAAATTGTCAAAAAGATTACTTTATTTGGGAATAGCAGAGAATTGTGATTTGGAAAATGTAAATTACAACAAGCTATAGATGAGTCCATTGAGAATTTGGAGTAGGCTGTACTCATAGGCAAGGAATGTAAAGAAGAGAATAGAAACAATCTTTGAAAATTCCCCAAGCAGACAAAAACTAGTTCAGTCATACCAACAAAGCTCAATTCAGCTTATTTTGCTAGATCAACTCAACCCAGGTCATTTCTTGTTCATGTGTTTGGAAACCGTAAGCAAAATTTCCCAAGGTTGATATGAGGCAACCCCTGACCAACTCCCTATCATATAAGAAAATTTAAGTACTATCAGTTTTTTGTTTGTTTGTTTGTTGTTTGTTGCTTTTTGGTCAATCAGGCATTTATGGGAAATCAATCTTAGTCCTTTTTTTTTTTCTGAAGGCACATAACTGATATTTTATATTTTATATCCTCCAGTTCCATTTTAGACTGGAATTTTCCATGAAAACATCGCTCTTTTTAACAAAAACAAAGTATGTTGCTTCAACTATTTTGAGGCAAAAGATTTGAAAACTGAAAATCACCCAATTTAAGTGATTTGCCGTGTCAATCAATTTAGAAAGCCCAGTTTTTCTCAATAGATGTTGAAAATTCCTTAGTGTAGTAAACTCTTTGAACTTTATTAATAACTAGTTTTTCTTATATACTTGGACAAGGAAGGCAGCACAGGGGAAAATGATTGATAGGAGAGCAGAACTTAATTTCATCTCAAGGGCTAATTTTAAGAAGAAACAACTTTCTTGAATAGATCTTGGCTGTGGTGGAAGTAAGCTTTTGAAAGTTTTTTGAGCATTTGGTCACAAAGAAAAGTTGTTTTTAATATCTAGTGAAGAAGATTGTATGGATGCATTAGGTTAATGATAAAACCCAAAGCGTCCAATGGTCCTACAGACATATACTTGTGACTATAGGTACTAAATGGCAGTAGGTAAAGACTACCTTTTATTTTAATATTATTTTTTTATAGTGGTGAAACAAAGAGAGAGTTTATTGAAGAGAAAGTACACACCAAAGAGGTAGGAGTGGGCTTGAGCAAAGAGAGTGGCTCAAGAGCCTACTTTTTAAATGTATCCTCATGCCCCTTTCTTCAAAATGACCATTTCAATCAAGTTTTCATGTGTCAGACTGCTATGTTTGCTATTAGGGCATGGTTATCCAGTATGTATTTATATAATTATATATTAACTTTTTAATACTAATTTTTTGCTATGATTATATAAGTCTTTTGGATTCCTGAACCCACTTCCAAAGTGTGGGAGATGAAGGTTTCCCCACACCAAAATCACACAATGCTGTGGACACTAGTTGGGTGTTCTCTAATTCAACTAAATTCTGACAGTGTCTACCCAGAGATACCATCATATTTCATAGGTTAAAGGTCAGTTCCTATAAGACCTTCCCTGAGTCCACAAGTCCAGGTTGTTACTTGTACCTCTGACCAACTGACTATGAATCAGAGGTTACCAAGACCCCTACCTTCCTTGCATTTGATTAATTTGCTAGAGCAGCTCACAGAATTCCGAGAAACATTTTGCTTACTTTTAATAGATTATAGGTTTCTTATAAAATGATATAGCTCAGAAACAGTCAGACGGAATAAGAGATACAGGAAAGGGTGAGGAGCAGTCATGCATTTTCTAGGCATGACACTCTCCCAGCACCTCCACCTTTTCACCAACCTGGAAGCTGTCTGAGTCCCATCATTTTAGGTTTTTATGGAGGCTTCATTACATAGACGTGACTAATGAACACATTGGCCATTGGCTATTGACTTAACCTCCAACCCTTTCTCCTCCCGGAAGTTGGGTGATGGGGCTGAAAGTTCCAACCCTCTAATTACGTGGTTGGCTCCCCTGGCAACCAGCCCCCACATCAGAGTCACCTTACTAACATAACAGAAGACACTTCAATCAATCATATCACTTAGGGAAATACAAGGTTTTTAGAAGCTCTATACCAGAAATGGGGAGGAAGATTTTATATATATATATATATATATATATATATATAAAATATATTTCTTATTATAAATCACATCACAAAAAGTAATACTAATTATATGATGTCAAAAATACTAAAAAGCATGTAAAATAATATTTAAAATGATCATAACTCCCACTACATTGATGAATATATGTATATATATTTTTCTAGCCACTTATAAAAACTGGCCTAGGTAATATCATTCCCAATGGAAATGCTATAGGCTCATAAAATATTATTGTGATTAGCCATGATAATGAATATTAAAATAATTTAATAACTTGATCAAACATTTAGTGAAACATTTACAATTCAAAAAGATATAGGCACATATTGTATATTATATGTATTCAGAAGCACAGGCTACCACATATTGTTGTTATGATGATTAATGGAGATAATATATGTTGAACAGCTTAATACTTGACATAGAACAAAAGTACTAGATATGTTTGTTCTCTGTTGCTATATCATGAATTGGACGATGATGGGCTGATATTTATTATGCTGTTTATAAATGATATATTTATGTACATATACTTTTACAGGAATTTTCTACAAGCAAATAAAAGATTTTTCCAGAGGTTGGGGAGAAACTGTATCAGCAAAACTCATGTTATTAGGTTTTTGGAAAAGTAACTGCAGTTTTGGACCCTGCATTTTAAATCATTATAACTAGGCTCAAACACATCTTTATTAATCACAATAGGAACCTTTACAATCAACACCTTTTTGCCAATGAGAAATAAGTTTGTTTATTCCTGTAGCATGAAAATCCATGCTTCAGGATTCTACAAACCCTTGGAAAGCATTTTCTGTATTCTGCTGCTTGTGGAAGTGTTTTCTCTGGCAAAAAGTCGTGGAGAGGCTTGAAGTGGTAGTCAGCCAGTGAGAGGTCAGATGAATATGACGGATGAGGCAAAACTTCACAGCACAACTCATTCAACTTTTTTGAAGTGTTGGTTGTGTAATGTGTGGTTGGGCATTGTTATGGGGAAGAATTGGGCCCTTTCTTTTGACCAATGCTGGCTACAGTCATTGCAGTTTTCAGTTCATCTCTTGACTTGCTGAGCATACTTCTCAGATATAATGGTTTCACTGGGATTCAGAAAGCTGTGGTGAATCAGACCAGCAGCAGACCACCAAACAGTGACCATGACCTTTTTTTGGTTCAATTTTGGCTTTGGGAAGTGCTTTGGAGCTTCTCCTAGGTCCAGCCACTTGGTCATCGCCAGTTGTCATATAAGATCTGCTTTTATCACACATCACAATCTGATTAAGAAATGGTTCGTGGTTGTAGCTGTAAGAGGATCAGCTTCAATGATTGCTCTCCATTGTTCGTTGTCGACCTCCAATGGCCGGCCACTATGCCCTTCATCTTTAAGGCTCTCATCTCCTTTGCAAAACTTCTTGAACCACAGTTGCACTCTACGTTTGTTAGTAGTTCCTGGGCCAAATGCATTGTTGATGTTGCTAGTTGTTTCTGCCGCTTTACAGCTCATTTTGAACTCAAATAAAAAGATCACTTGAATATGCTTTTTAATCTAACATCTAAAATAAATTTTCATAGTCTAAAATAAATATAAAATAAACAGCAATAAGTCATTAGCAAAAAAGCATAAAGCGAAAAATGCACATTAAAATGATGTATAACATAACCACATTTATTTAAGAATGTATTCCAATACCAAATAGCAAATTTCAACAATGCAAAAACTGCAGTTACTTTTGTACCAACCTAATATTTGCAAAGGCTTAAGACATTCCATTCAGCAGTAGTTTGATGGGCTCATGAAATAATGCAAATTCTCTGGTATTGAAATAATGTAAATTCCTAACAGTAATATGTATATATTTGTTGTGAAATTATACTTTGCTATTGTTTATATTTACTTTTGCTCTAATTAGTCTAGATTTGGGAGATATTATATCATTTAGATTGTACATTGCCTTTAACATGCAAGTATTGCTAATTAAAATAATTCATTAATTTCTAGGAAGATTAAGTATTCATTTACTAACCATAAAATTTTTTATAATATCAGTGTTAACTGTTTTATATGTACTATAATATATTTCTACCCTAAATGAAGATAATTGTTCAATTTATTCACTTTTAATTAATATGATCTGAATTAAATACATATATCTTGTTGAAACGTTATTGTCCTGATGATTTGGACTTACTTTTAAGTAGTAGTATTTTCACTTCTTATGTGATTACACCTACACTTTGTACTTCTTTGGTACCTGAAAGTGTTTTCTTTGTAATCATTTCACCTTTACTGAATAGTTTTGTTTCATTAACTTTCTCAAGGAGCACTCCAAAGAGTTCCCTAATAAAATTGAAACATGTGTTTGTAGTTTTCATTGCCCACATCCTTTCCTTCCTCTTCTGGTAATACTAAGTATTGTTTATTTATGATTTTGATTCCCTCTGAAAGAGACAATTAACTCCTCCCTAAATTGTTCTGCTTTTCCATTAAAATAGCAAGACATGTTAGCAGTGTTTTGTAAGAATTTCTTTGACAAAGTATGACTTACTGCATTGATTTTCCAAGCTTTTTCAGATAGTCACTTCTAAATTCCTCCCTCTGGCATCTCTGATAAGCCTCTTGCAGAATACAAGGTTTCCTTTTAATGATTTGAGACTTATAATTAGGACCTATTGTTAATTTTTTGGTGAAATTAACTTTAAGGTTATTTGAGGAAACATGTTGATTATCATTTTGCATACCCTTAAAGTAAAATTTAAAGTATTTGCTGAAATTGCTTATTTTTCCATTTAAATATTCCTTATAGTAAAACATTCACTATATAAAATTTTCAAAACACCACTTCCACTGCTATTGATTTAAGTCTCAATAGTTTTTGTCATAGTGTAATCCTCCTGCAAACAGGGGCTAAATGATTCTTCTTTTCCATGTATGGTCTTTTAGGTCATTAAAATATTATTTGGTATGCTGAAATAGTAATTTGCTAAATGACACCTTGGTGGCCTAGAAATGTTAATGCAGATTCCAAAAGTTCTATTGAATAATCTGTCCACTAAATAACATCTTTTTCAATCGCTATCTAAATAAAACCAACCTAAGTGAAATAATGTATATTTATTCATAGTCTTCATTTTATTTTTTCCAAAACCCTATTCAAAGGCTAAAGCTCTTTGAGAGCAATTCAGCAAGTTAATGTGAGCATTATAAATAGTACTTAAAATCTTTCAAAATGTATGTCAAATTTCTTACTTGTTAAATCAATTCAAGTTTATTTTGAAGTAAGTACATAAAATTAAAAACAACTTAAACATCAAATAAAAGAAAATGCAACTATTATTTATTAATCTCAATGAAACATTCCTGAAATAATCACCATAGACTCATACGTGATTCAGTATCTAAATTATAAACCTGGAGAGTAAAAATCCATAATGTCATGGGAAGTAATTAAACTATTAAGTGTTGAATCACCAATGAGGTTAAAGAAAGTACTTGAAAAATCCAAAGAACAATATAGGCAAAGAGAAAAAAAGACAGTGATGAAATTTGAAACCTGATTATTTTTGTATACTGTAATGTATTAACTGTAGTGGAAAAACTAACTGGACAGGCCTGAGTTAAAATGTGGGATCAGCTTCTAACTAGTTACATTGGCTTGGATAATAAATTTTATAATAATGTTGTATTGATAATAGTAATAATTATTAAAAAAAGCAACAATTAACAGTTATTGAGTGCTTTCTGCTGGTCAGACATTGTACTAAAGGCTTCCATGCCTTACTCCGTGATTATGCTAACAGCTTATTTATAATACTATCATCATTTTATAAAAGAGGAAATCACATTGTTGAAAGTTAAAGTAACATGCCCAAGTCTATACAACTTGATAGTGTTAGAACAAGAATTTAAATTCAATGTGTATGACTTTGAGAACTATACCCTTAACTTCTGGATCGGGGTATCCAACCTTTTGACTTCCCTGGGCCACATTGGAAGAATTGTCTTTGGCCACACATGAGATATACTAACTGTAACTAATGATAGCTGATGGCCAAAAAAGGTCCATGCGTAATTATAATGTTTTAAGGAAGTTTATGAATTTGTTTTGGGCGACATTCAAAGCCTTCCTGGGCCACATGCAGCCCGCGGGCCACAGGTTGGATAAACTTGTCTAGATCATGCTACCTCCTAATTGTCTAACTTCTCAAAAGATCAAATTCTCCACTTTTAAATAGGACTTATTAATTAAAGTGTAGGACTGTTCTGAGCTTCAGTTTTTAATTTTTTAAATATTTGAAAAATGCTACTATACACTGCTGATATGCTGTGTCTAGGGATACCAATGTTCTTCGCTATTTTGTCATTTGTGGTATACAAGCAATAATGATAAGCAAATAAGTAGTTAAGATGGAATGTGATAAGTCACCCTGCACCGTGCTTTTTTTCTTCACCCCCTTATTCAACTATCAACAACTTTTTGTGGCTCTACTTCCTTGTGTATTAAATCTAATTGCTTATCACATACATTGGTAAAATCCTAGGTCAAGACAAAAATCAAATGTATTCTCCAGGGTACATAAAAAAGATGTTTATCCAGCCTATTTGCTTCCTGGGCTGTTGGGAACAGGAGAGACTGCTACAGAAATAAGTGGAAATGGGAAGCTAGTCCAGAGTTGGAGGGTCGAATCCTGAAAAAAGACGGCTCTACAGTGACACCCTCCTCCTAAGAAAGATTTAACTATGACAGAGTTCAGGATGGAGACTCTTTTCTGAAAGATAAACCTTAACTTAGAAAAATGTAGCATCTTAAAACTAAAGAATTTCAGTTTGTTGGAAGAGAATATCACAGGAGATATACACAAAATGGGAGTGATTGGGTTATATCACATAGAGTCTTACAGCAGATTCTAAGGATTTTATAAATTTTCCTTTAAGTTATGGAATTTATTGAAAAGTTTTAACCAAGAAGGAATGTTGTAAATGTCAAATATTTCATTGTATTAACAACAATTTTCATAATTGGAGTATTCAAATCATTCACATTTAATGTGAGTTTTGATATTGTTAGGTTTACCTCTGTCGTGTGTTATTTTTTTTTCTTTTTTCTATTTTTCCAGTCTTATCTTATTTGTTCCCTTTAATCTTATCAAGAGTTTAGGTATGCTACTCTAGGGTATTGCTGCCTCCACATTCATTTTTTTGGCTAAGGGGCCCATAGGAGCCTCAAAATGACATTAACCTCTTGTACAAGCACATGACCTAGATAATAGCCCAGGGTCATAAATAGGTAAGTTCTTGATATGACTTCTCCAGTAGCTTTGTGATAAACAGTCTTTCCTGCCTTCCAAGGCTTTCCCCTTACATGAGACCCCTTGGTTCTTTTTGGTTTAAAGTGATCAATCTGGTCTTAGCCTGGGTACCCCAAAGCACTCCACACACAGACCTAGTAAGTCATGTGCCCGAGGTCCTTCCCCTCTGTCTGACTGTATCTGCTTTGACCTCCCCATGTGGCCCCTCAAGGTATGCTGTGTATTTTCTACATGACTCTGAGAAACTCCTCTTATTTTAGTTTCCCTTTTGGCCTTTGTTGAACCCAGGCTCATCTGACACTCTGGGGCTCTACTTAACAAGCATTAGTTTAATGAAGTCACAGCAATTCTCTTTTTCTACTTTCTTGTGGATTCGTTTAAAATTTTTATGAATTGATTTTACCTCCTTTATTGACTTACTAACTATAACTCATGGTTTTGTCATTTTATGGTTGCTTTAGATTTACAGTGTTTTATCTTTAACACAATCTACCTTCATGTGTTATTGTAGCACTTTGGTGTCCCTTCCTAGATATTTTATTTGTTGCCATGCCTTTTACTGTTACATGTTTTTAATTCCACAATACGTTATTATCATTTTAAACCTTTGTTTATCTTTAAGGTTTAGATAAGAAAAACAATGTATTTGCCCAAATAACTTCCATTTCTAAGACTCTTCATTCCATACTTCCATCTGGTTGTCTTTTTTTCCTTCAACCTGAAGAAAATGCATTTATTATTGTGCCGTTCTTCTGGTGATGTCTGAAGTCTTTATTCCACATTTTTTGAGAGATGTTTTTACCAGGTAAATAATTCTAGATTGATAGCATTTTCTTTCAGTACTTTAAAGTTGTTACTCCATTGTCTTCTTGCTTTGTGTATAACATAATACATGTTATATACAAAAATAAAGATAAGGCATTATCTTTCTTCCTTATCTTTATTTTTGTATATAACATGTATTATGTTACAGACATAATTAGGTTAAAGAACATGTCTTTTTCTCTGGCTGCTTTAAAGATTTTCTATCACTACATTTGAGAAATTTGATTATGTTGTAATTTGTATTTGAATACTTTATTTAATGTCTCATTTTCATGAGAATTATTGAAATTTGTGTATTATGGGTTTCTAGTTTTCAGCAATTTGCAAAATATATTAGGCATCATTTCTGGAAAAAGTGGTTCTGTTCTTCTTTCCTCTCATCTGATTCTCCTAACCTTTGAGACTCCAATTGCACACAGATAAATCCACTTGAAGTCTCACACAGCTCATTCTTACTCTCTTATCCATTCTCCTTTGCTCTCTGTGTTTTATTTTAGATAGTTCTTTTGGATAGGAGTTCACTAACCATTTTTTCTGCCGTGTCTAATCTGCTGTTATTTTCATTCCATGTATTTTTCATCTCACACTTCATAGTTTTCATCTTTAGAAGTTCAGTTTGATTCTTTTTAAAAATATATTTCATGTCTCTACATAACTTTTTGAACATATGGAATGCAGTTATAAGAACTGTTTGAATGCACTTACCTGTTAATTCTAGCATTTGTGTCAGTTAAGGGTCACTTTTGATTGATTAATTTTTTTCCTCACAATGATTTATTTTTTCTTTCTTCTTTTTTACTTTGTAATTTTTTATTGGATATGAGACATTGAACTTTCAACTAGTTGCATGTTGGATACTGTTTTATACCTAACATATTTTTAAGCTTTGTTCTGGGATGCAGCTAAATTACTTGAATTGGCCTTAAACAAATAGACAGCCAGATGTTTTCTCCAAAAATACGTGTTGGAGAACAACAAAGAATTACTGTTTGGGACATGTCATCTAATGGCAAAGCACATAAACTGTGCACAAATCCCAAGTTACAAAGGAGAGGTAACTTTATATATAGTGGCGAAGAGGAAATTGGGAGAAGTATTATAAACAAGAGTTCTTCCTGCTGGGCACTGTGATGGTTGGAGGGCATAGGACCTCCCCTTCTTGCCTCCTGCCTTCATTTTAAATGAGGTTTCTGTTATTAATTTTTTTTGTTTTTTATTATTGTTAGACTTATTGGGGGTGACATTGGTTAGCAAGAATTACATAGGTTCCAGGTGTACAATTCTACCATGCATTGTCAACTTGTTGTATAATGAGTTCACCACCCAGTGTGAGTTCTCTTTCCATCACCGTATATTTAGCTTCCCCCCTCCCTCCTCTCCCATCTCCTCCCCTTTCTCCCATCCCCTCCCCACTTGTCCCCAAATAAACATTAAATGATTGATTGTGTCTATAGGCTTTTTTGTTCATTTGTTACTTATTACTTTCAGTTTTGTATTCCATATATAAGTGAAGTCATACAGTTTCTGTTTTTTTCTGTCTGGCTTATTTCGCTTAGCATGATGATCTCTATCTAGGTCCATCCATTTTTGTCGTAAATGACAGTATTTCATCTTTTCTTATCACCGAGTAATATTCCATTGTGTATATGTACCACAGCTTCTTTAGCCAGTCATCTGTCGTTGCAGGGCACCTTGATTGTTGCCATGTTTTGGCCACTGAACAGCACTACAATGAACGTTGGGATACTTAGTCATTGCAGACTAAGGTTTTCAAGTTTTTTGGTTAGATCCCGAGAAGGGGGATTGCTGGGTCATATGGTAACTCCATTCCCAATTTTCTGAGGAACCTCCACACTGCCCTGCCTTCCACAGTGGTTGTACCAGTTTGCACTCCCACCAGCAGTGTACCAGAGTTCCTTTTCCTCCACGTCCTCTCCAGCACTTGTTATTCCCTGTCTTGTTGCTAACAGTCATTCTCACAGGTGTGAGGTGGTATCTCATTGTGGTTTTGATTTGCATTTCCCTGATAGCTAATGAGGATGAGCATTTTTTCATACGTCTGCTGGCCATTTGTATTTCTTCGTGGGAGAAGTGTCTGTTTAGTTCTGCCCAATTTCTAATTGGGTTGTTTGTTGTTTGTTGTTAAGTCTTATTAGTTCTTCATATATTTTAGATATTAGACCCTTATCTGATGTGTTATTTGTGAATATTTTCTCCCATTCAGTTGGCTGTCTCTTTGCCTTGTTGATGGTTTCTTTTGCTGTTCAGAAGCTTTTTAGTTTGATAATCCCATTCATTTATTTTCGCCTTTACTTCCCTTGCCTTGAGGTCAGGTTCATGAAGTCTTCCTTGAGCCTTAGGTCTATAAGTTTAGTACCAATATTTTCTTCTATACAGTTTATTGTTGCAGGTCCTATGTGAAGATCTTTAATCCATTTTGAGTTAATTTTTGTATATGGTGAGAGTTCACAGCTCAGAGTCATTCTTTTGCATATGTTTTTCCAGCTTACCCAGCACCACCTACTGAAGCCACTATCTTTTCCCCATTGCATATTTTTTACTTCTTTATAAAAAATTATTTGTCCATAAATTTGTGGATTTACTTCTGGATTTTCAGTTCTATTCCATTGGTCTATGTTTCTGTTTTTCTGCCAATACCAAGCTGTTTTGACTATTGATGCTTTGTAATATAAATTGAAGTCAGAGAGTGAAATACCACCAGACTTACTCTTTTTATGTAGTATTGCCTTGGCATTTTGAGGTCTTTTATGGTTCTGTATAAATCTGGTAATTCTTTTACCTATTTCATGAAAGTATGCTTGTGGGATTTTGATAGGCATTGCATTAAAACTGTAGATTGCTTTGGGCAAAATGGCTATTTTAACAATGTTAAGTCTTCCTATCCATGAACAGGGAATATTTTTCCAATTCTTTGTGACTTCTTTGATTTCTTTCAAAAGTGTCTTAGAGTTTTCTGTGTATAAGTGTGGCACATTTTTTGTTAATTTCCAGGTATTTTATTTTTTTTGATTGTGATAGCAAAAGGAATTGATTCCTTCATTTCTTTTTCTGAAGATTTTTGTTTGTATATGGGAATGCTGTTGATTTTTATACATTGATTTGTGTATCCTGCAAATTTACTGTATTCATTTATTGTTTCTAATAGTTTCCTGGTGGAATCTTTGAAATTTTCTATATAAAGGATCATGTCATCTTCAAATAGTGACAATTTGACTTCTTCTTTCCCAATTTGGATACCTTTTATTCCTTTCTCTTGCCTGATTGCTGTGGCTAGAACTTTCAGTACTATATTGAATAGCAGTGGTGATAGAGGGCATCCCAGTCCTGTTCCTGATTTTAGGGGAATAGACTTCAGCTTTTGCCCATTCAATATGACATTAGCTGAGGGTGTGTTATATATGACCTTTATTTTGTTGAGATACTTTCCTTCTATACCTATTTTATTCAGTGTTTTGATCATAAATGGATGTTGTATTTTGTCAAATACTTTTTCTGCATCAGTTGATGTGGTTGTATGGTCTTTATCTTTTATTTTGTTTATGTGGTATATCACATTGATTGATTTTTGTATGTTGAACCATGCTTGTGCTACTGGGATAAATCGCACTTGATCATGATGTATAATCTTTTTGATGCATTGTTGTATTCTAATTGCTAATAGTTTGATTAGGATTTTTACATCTGTGTTCATCAGAGATATCAGTCTATAGTTTTCTTTTTTTTGTGTTGTCTTTACCAGAATTTGGTATTAGGGTAATGCTGGCCTCAGAATGAGTTAGGAATATTGCTTCCTCTTCAATTTTTGGAAGAATCTGAGGAGATAGGCATTAAATCTTATTTCAGTGCTTGGTAGAACTTGTTGGTGAGACCATCTAGTCTGGGGCTTTTGCCTCTAGAGAAATTATGGATAGTCATTTCAATTTTTTTACTATTGATCGGTCTATTTAGATTATCCAGTTCTTCTCAGTTCAGTCTAGGCTATAAATTTCTAGAAACTTATCCATTTCTTCTATATTATTAATTCAGTGGCATAAAGCCCTTCATAATATTTTCTTATAATCCTTTGTATTTCTGTGGTATCAGTGGTAATTTCCCTCCGTTCATTTCTAATTTTGGATGTTTGTGTCCTTTTCTTTCACCCTTTGATCAGTTTAGCCAGGAGTTTGTTAGTTTTGTTGACTATCTCAAAGAACCAGCTCTTTATAACATTAATTTTTTTCTATTGTCCTTTTGTTCTCAAATTGGTTTAGCTTTGCTTTTACTTTTATTATTTCTTTTCTTCTGCTGATTTTGGGTTTTGTCTACACTTGTTTTTCTAGTTCTTTAAGATGGGATGCTAAGGTGTTTACTTGTGATTTTTCTTGTTTCTTAAGATAGGTCTGTAATGACATAAATTTCCCTCTTATTACTGCTTCCGCTGTGTCCCAATAATTGTGATATGTTGTATTTTCATTGTCATTAGTTTCTATATATTTTTAATCTCTTCTTTTATTTGTTCTTTTATCCAGTCATATTTTAATAAGATGTTGTTTAATTTGTGTATATATGTGGCTTTTTCTGCTTTCCTTTTACAGTTAATCTCCAATTTCTGAGAATACACTTGGTATTCAAAATCTTCTTGAATTTGCTGGGGCTACTTTCGTGTCCCATCATGTGGTCTATCCTTGAGAATATCCTTGAGAATCTGCACTAGAAAAGAAGGTATAGTCTCTTTTTGCTGGACGAAGAGTCCAGTAAATGTCAATTATGTCCAATTGCTGTAATGTATTGTTTAGAGCTGATATTTCCTTATTTATTTTCTATTTGGATGATCTGTCCATGGCTGTTAAGGGAGTGTTTAAGTCTCCCACAGTGATTGTTCTTTTGTCATTTTCTTTTTTCAGATCTGTTAGTAGTTGCTTTGTGTATTTTGGTGCTTCCTGGTTGAGAGCATATATATATTAATTAGCGTCAAATCTTCTTGTTGTATTGTGCCTTTTATCACTATGTACTGTCCATCTTTGTCTCTTGCTATCTTTTTTAACCTGTAGTTTATTTAATAAGATATCAGTATGGCAACTCGTACTTTTCTCTGGTTACCATTTGTGTGGAATATTGTTTTCCATCCTTTCACTCTGAGTCTGTGTTTGTCCTTATGACTGAGGTGTGTCTCTTGGAGACAGTGTATGGATGGGTTTTGTTTTTTAATCCAGTCTGCTACTCTGTGTCTTTTTATTGGTGAGTTCAGTCCATTAACATTTAGAGTCATGATTGATAGGTGAGGGTTTCCTGTGGACATTGATTATTGTTGTTGTTGTTCTTTTGTTTTATTTTTGTTTCTTCTTTGTTTCCCCAACTCTATTCCATTTGTCCTGATATTTTGTTTTAGGTCAAAGAGCTTCCTTCGGTACTTCTTGAAGTGCCAGCCTTGTGCCGGTGAATTCCCTCAGCTTTTGTGTATCTGAAAAGGTGTTTATTCCTCCTTCATATTTGAAGGATAATTTTGCTGGATAACTTATTCTTGGATGGAATTTTCTCTTTTTTTAAAGTTTTGAATATTTGATTCCACTACCTTCTGGCTTATAGAGTTTCTGCTAAGAAGTCTGATGCCAGCCCAATGGGTTTTCCTCTAAAGTTTATAGTTCTTTTTTCCCTGGCTGCCTTGAGAATTGTCTGTCTTTAATTTTGACATCTTCAGTACCATGTGTCTTGGAGAAGAACTGGTAGGGTCCAGGTATCTAGGGAACCTATCTTCTTCTTGAATTTGGGGTTCCAGATATTTCCATAAGTTTGGAAAGTTCTTGTCTACTATTCGTTTGAGTTCTCTGTAGAGTGCTGTGCTCCTTCTTCTAATCCTATTATCCTGATGTTGTTTTGTCTCATGGAGTCAGATAGTTCTTGCAGAGTTCTTTCAATCCTGTTGGTTCTGTACTTCATATTTTCCTTTTTCTGAGATGCTTCCATGTTCTGATCTTCAGTATCATTAATTCTTTCCTCCATCTGGTTTGCCCTGTTACCTATGGCAGTTATTTCATTTTTCAGTTCTTTTATTGTGTTATTTATCTCTCAAATTTCCATCTCAATCTTCCTTATATTTTGAATTTTGTTGTTAAATTGTTCCTTTTATTCACAGATTTCCTTTTTGAGATCATTCATCTCAGCTATGGGATTCTGCCAGTATGTTTCCATTTCTCTCAGAGCCTTTAGAATGGCTACTTAATAATTTCTGTCACTTAGTTCAGAAATTTCTAGCTCTATGAGATCCTTTTCTGGAGATTTTTCATCTTTCTGAGCAGCTTTAAATCCTAAGATACTCACTTTGTTCACTCTGTACTTCTTCTTTGGCATGAAGGCTTTATATTCAGCACAGCTCAGGAGCTCTCTTTCTTCCCTGATTAGTATTTTTGTAGTGTTTTGCTGTAGTGCAGACACTAGGTCACATCGGAAGGGGCAAGTTTTGGGAGAGACGGGAGGCGTTTAAGCCCTATTTGTGGTGTCCAGCCGTGTTTGGAGTTAGGGCATGACGATCTGTGGTCTCTCTGCTTCCTGCAGTTTCTTGGGGAGGCAATAGGAGAGGGGAGAGGCCAACAAAAGGTGTGTTGGGGTAGCTCCTTTGGCTTTTTTCTGAGGAAGTTGGGGGAGATGAGAAAGACTGATAGGGTACAGGCTAAAGCCGCTCTCGCTGGTTGGCATGAAAGCTGTCATATCTGACTCTTCCCTCTCCAGCACTTTACCCCAAGCATGTTCCAGCGTTTGTCTCCACAGCAGCCGCTTGAGTGGAGTCTGCAAGCACACCCCCACATGAGGGTACTGGGAGCATGCAGCGTGGGCCTGGAGATGCAGGCTACGTGAGAGTGCCCTGAGATGGCACTGGGTGTGCACGCTCCATGGGCCAGAATCTGCAGGCCCTGCCAGATTGCTAGGTGCGCACAAGGGTGCTGGGCCTGGGCCCTGGGTATGTGCGCTTTGTGGGCCAAAACCCACAGGCCTTGCGAGGTCACTGGGTATGTGTGAGGGTGCTGGGTATGCATGCACCATGGACTGGCCTTCTGAGAGCACTTAGCGAGTGTGCCAGGCATGTGCCAGCCACAGGTCTAAAGGTGTGGGCCTATTGTCATGGGCTGTGTGAGGGTGGCTGGTGTGCCTCCTCTGTGGTCCAGGAACCACGGCCCTGCGGAGAAGCCACATGCATGGCCGGGAAGGCACAGGGAGCTGAGGTGCTGTATCTGGGGTTTTATTTCAGCCTGTGGCTATTTAGAGTCCTGGTTCAGTTTTTCTTGCTACTTAGGAGTTTCAGAGGCTGGCTTCCAAACTTTGTCCCTAACACGCTGCTTTAAAGTCCAGTTCCTTCACTGTCTCCCAGCATTCTGCCACTCTTTCATACTTGTTACCTCTTGGCCTCCTCTCTCCTGTATATTGTGCTGCTCCCTGATTACTTTCTAGTTCCTTTAGTTAGCAGCAGTGGGGTCCCATCATGATCTGTCTCTATTCCCTCCCTTCTCTCCTACTGACCTCCTTCTCTCTAACCTTCAGGTGTTTTCTTGCGATGCATAGATTTCTCAGTTGTCACTCTGTCACTCAGGGTTTTCTTTCTTGGCTCCTGGACGCTGTTTAATTGTGTTTTCTGGGAGAGGTTTTAGGGACCTCCTCCCTGGTCGCCATCTTGCCCTCCTGTTATTAGTTATTAATTCATACACTTGAAAATAATGTTATTCTTTGAAATCCTGCTTTTAAGATTTTTAAAGGAATGACTAGAGTGGTGCCAAGTATCATTCATAGTTAAGGAGAGCTAAGTATCCTCTATGTCTGAGGTAAGACCCTCTATATGCTCACCTTAATGCTCTATGACTCCTGAGATTTTTCTAGTCCATCTGTACAATTTCTGATGCCTGAGAATACCAGTTACTGCTACCTCTAATCCTTTAACTTGATTCATTCACCAGCCCGGGGGATTTCTATATGCATGCACTAATTACTTGTGTGTTAAATACTACATGATTATCCTCTGTAGACCTGTGGTGTTGTCTGTGCAGTATATTCTCTCATAACCTTCCTGGCAAGATCTAAATGCATAGAAAATTCTAGTCTAACATTACTTTAAAGTCCACTGTTTCAACTCAGGGAAACCTTCTGAATCTAGATATGTTTACCCTTCCTTGGTCTGTGAACTGGAATCTCTTGTTAGGTAGTAAGCTAGGAAAGTTGTCTGGCTGACTTCATTTGATTTGCATCTCTTAGGTGCTTCTTGTTTACATTTAGCATTTGAAAACTGTTGTCTTATATATTTTATCAACTTGTTATTGCCATTTTAGGCAGAAGAGTAATTTGGGTTTCTTTTACTCCCACTTGTACAGAGTTAGATATTCTTTCCTCTTGCTTTCAGCCAGGTAAATGTTGTCTAGCTAAAGACTACATATCTATCTGCCCTTTAGACTGGTGTGATTATATGAAAAATAACTAACTGATGGAATAAAAGAAGAAACGATCAGTGTGTATATTCTGAGCACTGTCCCCTAAAGGGATGCACCTGGAGTCTTCTCATCCTTTCTCTCAGTTGGCTGATTCTAACCATGAGAATAAGAAAGGTTGCCTGGAAATGGAGAAGAGCAGAGCTTCTCATTCTCAAGACTGAAAGAAAGAAAATCCCATATTTTGATAAAACCACTGAAGTCTTGAGGTTTGCTTCTGCAGCAGAATAGTCTACACTCTAAATAAAGGGGAAAAAATGTTTTTTAAGGGAAAATTACGAATTCAGTTGAGGGATTATTCAGTTTAAAGCCCCTGAAAAGATGGATATCAGTGTAAAAGCTTTTGAAGCCCAAGAGAGAGTTCCAGGTAAAGATGGGGACTTGAACAAAATCAATATGCATCTATGAAATGAAATTATAATGTCTTATTATGAAATCACAATGTGTGACTGAATATATATTGTTATGAGAATGCCTAGGATAGAAATCTAAGATAATTGTTATCAAACTCGGTGGCATTTTGGAATCAACCGAAGAACTTAAGAAAAATATGATGAACCCTGGGTCCCTCCTTCAGATATTCTTGTTTAATTACTATAGGGTATGACCTGGGCATCATGATATCTAAAAATCTCATAAACGATTTAAATATTTAGCCAAAATTGATAATTGCTACTCTAAAACATATTAAAACTTAGGGAAGAATAGAAAATGTACTGACAAAAGAGACTGGGGAGGAATAGAGAATGTGATTGGAGGAAATCTAGGATAGTGTAGTGGTTTGAACCAATTTTACATATAATAGGCTGCAACAAATAAAAGCCTGTGTTCCAATTCTGGATTTCATCATATGTTCTTTAAAAAACCGTATTTGAGAACCTAAAGCAATTCACTAGATCAGAACCTCCATGCAATCATCTATAGTATGGATAATAACCCATTCTATTTTACCTTACCACTGTAATGATAATAATATATTTGACAGTACCTTGCAAACAGTGTTTTACTATTCCCGAGTGAGGTATTAAAAGTCAAATTATATTTCACTCCTGGCTTCCTGTATTTATAACTTTCATAGGAAAATTAGACCTATGTTTAAGAAAAGTGACTCAGGGAATGGAAATTCCTCTGTGAATATAAATAACCAATAATTGCCTGAGTTTCCTTTCCTCCTGGTGGCATAACTTCATCACCACTATAACTGCTGTAACAGATCTGTTAACCATGTTTCTGATGAAATTCGCACTTAGTAGCAAGGGAAGGCAATTTTGGCAGAAGCAGTAGGTTTCTCTCTTATCACTGACTTCCAACTGGAATCTAAGAAAACTTTATTGGGTAATGTGAAAAGAAACCATCATGATTCATGTCTAAAAAATACTGGATAGTAGTAAGAATATATGACTTTCATTTCTTCTAGAGAGATTTTGTCATGCTCAGCCTTGGAGTGTAAGCATTAGAAGACACAATTATCAAACCTTTTTAAAGGTCAGATAAAAAACTAACTAACTAACTGACTGACTAAAATATATACAAACAAGCATACATACATACATGCATACATACCAGGGGAAATAAAATGCTCAGAGAAAAGATTAAAGGGGTGACTTAACAGGTTATTTGCATCCCTAATTTCTGTGACTCCAATGGAATTAGGAGTAATGAAGTGGTCTTGCCTGTTCTGTAGAACACTTACTGAGAGTAAGCAATTGCATCTCAAATGAAAAAATAAATAAATAACAGTTTAAAGTCAGTAAAATGGGCTTGCATCATCATCTAAATGCTAGATACCAAAAGAAGAGAAGATAATGCAGCTATGTAGGCATATTGGGAGGATACATCTAGATTTCATTCCTTGATCTCCTAAGGTAGGTAAAAACAAACCCTGAATGGAAGTTAGAAAACCTCACACCAGGATAAACTAAATAATTTTATCATGCTAAGGCCCATTATATTGCGTTACTTTCCTTCTATACCCTTTTTATTAAGTTTTTTTAATCATAAATGGATGTTGTATCTTGTCAAATGCTTTTTCTGCATCATTTGACATAATCAGATGGTTTTTATCTTTTGTTTATGTGGTGTATCACATTGAATGATTTGCGTGTCAAACCATCCTTGTGTTTGTGGGATGAATCCCACTTGATCGTGGTGTATGTTTTCAATGCATTGAATTCTATTTGCTAGTATTTTGTTTAGGATTTTTGCATCTGTGTTCATCAGAGATATTGGTCTACAGTTCTCCTTTTTTTGTGTGTTATCCTTACCAGGCTTTGGTATTAGGGTAATGTTGGCCTCATGGAAAGAGTTGGGGAGTATTGCGTCTTCTTCAATTTTTTGGAACAGTTAGTTCCTCTATGAATGCTTAATAAAACTCATTGCTGAGGGATTCCCTGGTGGCATAGTGGCTAGGCTTCGGCACTTTCAACGCTGCCACCTGAGTTCGATTCCCACCCAGGGAACTACCAAAACAAAACAAAACAAAAAACCCCCCCAAAAAACCTCATTGGTGACTGTCTGGTCCTGGGCTTTTGCCTTTGAGGAGATTTTGAGTGATTGTTTCAATTTTCTTACTGTTGATTGGTCTATTTAGATTGTCCAGTTCTTCTCAGTAGACTATATGTTCAGTCTGGGTAGACTATATGTTTCTAGAAATTTGTCCATTTGTTCAAGTTTGTTAAATTTGGTGGCATATAGTTTTTCATAATCATTTTTGCATGATCTTCTGTATTTCTGCAATTACCACTGATTCCTCCCATTTCATTTCTAATTTTGGTTATTTGTGTTTTTTCTCTTTGCCCCTTGTTGAATCTAGCCAGGGGTTTATCAATCTTACTGATTTTTTTTCAAAGAACTAGCTCTTCATTGCATTAATTTTCTCCATCATTTTTCTGTTCTCTATTTCACTTAGTTCTCTAATTTTTATTATTTCCTTTCTTCTGCTGACTTGGGCTTTTTTTGTTGTTCTTTTTCTTTAAGATGGGATGTTAGGTTGTTTACTTATGCTTTTTCTTATTTCTTGAAATAGGCCGGTAATGATATAAATTTTTCT
>PVJL010000004.1:946908-986649 GCA_004026885.1 Lyroderma lyra | reverse complement strand
CAAAGGGTGTTTAGGTCCCCTACTATAATTGTATTTTTTATCAGTTTCACCTTTTAGATCTTTAAGTAGTTGCTTTATAAATTTTGATGCTTCCTAGTTGGAGTCACATGTATTGATGAGTATCATGTCTTCTTGTTGTTATATTGTCCCCTTTATCATTATGAAATATTCATTTTTGTCTCATTACTTTTTTTATCCTGAAGTCTTTTTCATCAGATGTAAGTATTGCTACTCCTGCTTTTCTGTGGATGCCATTTGCTTGGAATATTGTTTTCCACCCTTTCTATTTGTCCTTGTGGCTGAGGTGTGTCTTTTGGAGGCAGCATATAGATGGTTTTTGTTTTCTAATCCAGTCAGCTACTCTGTGCCTTTTATTTGGTGAATTCAATCCGTTTACATTTAAGGTGATGATTGATATATGAAGATTTCCTATTGCCATTTTGTCTTCTGGTTTTTGGTTGTTCAGTGTGTCTGTTTTATGCATTTTACGCAATCTATTTTTTTTAGCAAGATGGTGTTTATGATTTTTTTTTTTCTGTTTTCTCTCTCTTAAAAAATGTTTTTAGTTTCATTATTATTACTATCATTGTGGTTGTATGTCTTGATTCTGGGTTCTTGTTTTTGTTTTTGTTTGTTTTTTAGTAGTTATGAGGTTTATGAAAAAGAAAGTTTCATATATGCAGTGGCTCCTTTCTTAAGCTTGCTTTTAATTTCTGTTCTCTTTTAGGAATTTAAACCTTTACTTCTTCCCTTTTTATGCTTTTATTGTCCCAACTTTTTGCCATTATTTAGGCTTTTTGTTTCAGGTCGAGTATCCTCCTGCAGTATTTCCTGAAGTTGTGGCCTTGTGTTAGAGAATCCCCTCAGCTTCTGTATGTCTGAAAGGGTCTTTATTTCTCCTTCATATGTAAAGGATAACCTTCTGGATAGATTTTTCTTGACTGATAATCCCTCTCTTTTAATATATTAAAAATATGATTCCACTCCCTCCTGGCTTGAGTTTTTGCTGAGAAGTCTAATGACAGCCTGATAGGCTTCTTTTGAAGGTTACAATTGTTTCCTCTGGCTGCCTGGAGAATTCTTTCTTTGTCTTTGGTTTTTGATATCTTTAATATAAGGTGCCTTGGAGAAGGTCTGGTTGGGTTCAGGCAGCTGTGGGTCCTGTTTTCTCCTTAGGTTTTGGGTTTTACTTCTTCCCATAGGTTTAGAAAGTTTATGTCTACTACTTGTTTGATTAAGCTCTCATTAGAATTTTGTTCTGTTTCTTCTCGTATTCCTGGTATTCTATGTTGTTTTTTTCTAATGAAGTCATACAGTTCTTGTAGGGATCTTTTTTTTTTTTTGGTTCTCAAATCTCTGTTTTTTTTTTCTTCTGTTCAATTTCCATCTGCGTTTCTATCTTTGATGTTGCTAAGTCTTTCCTCCATCTTCCTATACTGTAATAGTTAGTTCATGCTTTATTTCTTCTATTGTATTTTTTATCTCCTGAATTTCTATTTGATTCCTTTTTATAGTTTTAATTTCTTTGTTAAAGTGTTCCTTTTGTTCAGAGATTTCCTTTCTGAGGTTATTTATCTGGGTCTGAGTACTCAGCCAGCATTCCTTGAGCTCTCTGAGTGTTTCTAGGACTACAGTCTTGAATTTTGTGTCTCTTAGATAATATATTTTAAATCTATAAGTTCCTTTTCTGGTGATTTTCCACTTTCTCTCTGAGATGCTTTGTTCCCGAGGGAGTTCATTGCAGTTGATGTGTTTTGTTTTGTTTTGTTCTGTTTTTTTTCTGAGTATAAGAACTTTTTTCCATAGCAGTTATGGAATGGTCTTTCTTTCACTTCCCAGGTGGTGTCCTTGCAGTGTCTTACAGTATTTTCTCTTGGTTGTTCAATTTTCTTGCTCTCAGAGTTTTTCTGTAGGGTGGGCTTTTTCTCCTTGACTCAGTTTTGATGCTCCCCCTCATTGGGAAAAATGTAGTAGGCAATGGTATTCTCTGGCTCTGAAATTGGTACAGCCATAGGGTGCTATGCCTTTGTTTTATAGTTTCCCTGAGACTCCCTGTTGGTTCCTATGGGGATGGGGTGTGTTGGGAAGGGCTCAGGGCTTATTTGCTGTACAGGGTATTGGTGGTTTGGGGGAGGTCAAGGGGAAGCAGCCAGACCCCATGTTCAAATTTTCTGCCTAGCAGTGGGAACAGTGCACTTCATCGCTGCCATTTGTCCTGAGGTTGTTTGCTACCTGGATGCTGCCTGTCCTCCATTAGGAGCACTCAGGGCCAGGGTAGGCACACTCTGCTGCATAAGCCCACTCCTGTGTAAGGAGAGTACCAAGCTGTGCCTGGCATGTGATACAAAGCAAGCTTGGTCTTCCATCAGGAGCGCACCAGAACTTGAGTGGCAATGCACCACAAAGCAAGTTTGGCCCTCCATCAGGAGTGCACTAGAGCCAGGCGGATGTGTGCCACAAAGCAAGCTTGGCCCTCTCTCAGGAGGACACTAGAGCTGGGGGAATATGCACTACCAAGCAAGCTTGGCTCTCTGTCAGGAGCATGGGATGGTCGTGCATTGTTGGTACCACCATTCTTCCTCTTCCCAAGCCCTCTTTCCATCCCAGATTGTGTTTTGTTGTGCTCAGCAATCCCCCAACTGTGGGTACATAGTCTCAAGTTTATCAGGAGCCAATCTGTGGGCAAGTTCTACACCTGTCAGCTTCTAATTTCAGGCTGCATTTGGCTGGGTCCCTATATTCACCCCAGAAACTTTGGCACACCTTTGCTCAGGTCCTATCACATACAGGGCATGGTGCTTGGGCTGGGGCCCTAGCACTCAGCAGCTGGAGCTTGGGCTTTATCTTGTCCCCTCAAGGGGTTTCCACTGTCCGCTCCTCCACCTTCCTGGAAATGTGCTGTGCTTTAGCCCATTTCCCCTGCCTTTTCCTTGGTCCTTCTGCTAGCCCTGCTAGTTTTCACAGCCCTGTCTCCATACTGCTTCTTTCTGTTTTCTCTCATTTTCCTCCTTTTCTCTGATCTTTAGTTGTTTTCTTGCTGTGGGTGTTACTTTCAGCTGAGGCTGTATCACTTGAGGATTCTCTTATTAGATTTTGGCTGTTCAGTTTGTAATTGCTAAGAGAGGTTTCAGGGATGTCCTCTCATGCCACCATCTTGATCGCCTCACCCTCATGCTAAGGTGTAAAATGGTGAAAGACAGCACATTTTTATATGTTGGAAAAATAGCTTCATTTTAAAGAAAGTCATATTGCATGAAATATAGGAGATCTAAAATTCATGCCTTAAAATAATAAAAAATGTATTTACTTACTTGGAAAGTAGATGATTCTATATTATATCAATTTAATATAACTATCTTATGAGGTGTTTTATTATTGAAATGCCTATTTTCATAGATCTCTTTGTTCACCACTCCATCAATAATGTGTCATTAGGTGTCTCTATGCAATAAACACATTTTTTGTTAGCTATGTAATGGTCAATTAGCTGTGGTTCTACCTTTAAGAACTGTATTTTAATATGATGGAAACAAAAACATGTATTTAATATTAAAATACAAGACTGAAAGTGATATAGATCACACAATGTATGAATAAAATTATGTAGGTATGAGACCCTGATTACAAACCTTTTATCTAACAAATATTTAATTCATATCTAGAATATATAATATTATATAAAGAACTCTCAAGCTCACCAGTAGAAACCAAACAATCCAATTAGAAATTGGGCAATAGTCATGAATAGTTATTTCAATAAAGAGGATGTACAGATGGTAAAGAAGCACAGGAAAAAAATGTTCAACATCATTAGCCATTAGGGAATTACAAATTAAAAGTATTATGTGCTATTACTACATACTTATCAAAATATCTAAATTAAAATAGCAATAACACCAAATGCTAGTGAAGATGCAGAAAAACTAGATCACTCATACAGCTGGTTAGAACGTAAAATGGTACAGCTCTCTGGGAAATGGTTTGTCAGTATATTACAAAACTAAAGAATGTACTTATCATATGACCCAGCAATCACACTCTTGTGTACCTTTCTCAGAGAGATAAAATGTATGTTCACAAAAAACTAATTTACAAATTTTCATACCAACTTAATTTGTAATACCCCCCAATTGAAAACAACCTAAATATCCTTCAATGCATGAGTGGTTAAACAAACTCTAAAGTGTAATACGTCATGGGATAGACAACTAAGCAGTAAAAAAAAAAGTGAACTATTGGTGCAAACAACAACTGGGAGTGATCTCAAAGGAGTTAAGCTGAATGAAAAAAAGCAAGTTTCAAAAGGTTACATACAGTATGTTTTCATCCATTTAATGCTCATTAGGTCAAAATTATTGACATGGTGAATAGATTAGTGTTTGCCAGATGTTAGGGATGAGTAGTAGGGAAAGGATATGTAATATAAAGAGATAACATGAGGGAAACTTATGGTTAGTAATGGAATAGTTCATTTTGATTATGGTTATGATTACATAATTCTGCCTGTGCGATAAAATTGTGTCTATGTACAAAATGTCTATATGTGTAGAGAATTTTCATAAGAGTTTATTTGAGCCAAACTGATAAGATAGGATGGGGAGCAAAATCTGAAATACTCCAGAGAATAACAGTTTTGCAGCTTTTTTACACATTTAAAATTAAAGAGGGAATGTAAGGAACATTACATGGAGACGGGGGGGGGGCGGAAAGCAAGCTGGGATTGGAGAGCATAGTTAAGATTATTTGTTCTTTGAGGGTTAGCACCCTCTTTAAGAAGTATTACTTCTGGTGTTTCAAAGATGTGTGAACATAGATGCACAAGAACAATACACAGGGCTGGTTTTAAACCTTTCACTAAAGAAATTATAGGCCTGGGATATGACTGCCCACCGTGATCTGCACAGTTAGGAATTTGTGATCAAGTCACCATGTGAAATTACTTTTCCACAGAAACACCTTTTTCATCCATAATTACATAGACTTTCCTCACATCTATACAATAGGCGCATGCGTGTAAAACTGGTAAAATCCGAATAAGCTCTGTGAATTATTCCAAATTTCTAGTTTTTGTTTTGTACTTAGTTTTGCAAGATGTTACCATTTGGGGAGTAACTGAATAAAGGGAATGTGGGATCCACCCTTTTACAGTATTTTTTTGCTACTTTCTTTATTTCAGTAATAACATTAATATAATAATAATAATAATAATAATAATAATAATAATAATAATAAGTGACATGGGTATTCAGAGTGAAGAAACCAGAGGTGATTTTATTTTAAAATGATGGAAAGGAACTTTAAGATTGAGAAGAATTTGGCTGGTTCAAAGATTAAAGGGCCCTATATTTAAGACAGAGGGAACTTAATAAAGAATGTATATAGATGAAAGTGTTTAAAACACATTAGTTACATGGAATGATAATTAATTGGAATAAATTTAGGATAAATGAAGTAGTGAAAGTTAAGTTTTGGAATCTAGGCCTGGTTCAGACATTATACAGTGCTTCAAATGTTAAGACAAGGAGTCTGATATCAATAAGCTTGGAAGCTGATAGTCATGGAAGGTTTGTGAGATGTTAAATAAAATGATTAAAGCTGTACTAAATGGATTCAAGATAAAGTAAACATAGGGAGAATTGTGTGAAGGCTATCTCAATAGCACAGATGACATAATGGGGTTATACTAAATTGGAATAGATTTAGTGCAAATGAAGTTTATTATTTATAAGAATTGATTGGCCATAGAATAGATGAGAAAAAGGATTGAGTTTGTGATTCTCGAGTAGTGTTTGTAAGTAGATGAGGATGTTGATGAACATTAAGGCTTCTTTGCAGTGTAAAGACAATTTGCATTTGTTCTCCCAGAAGTGGTTCCTCAAGGTTTGTATAATTTCACCTTTGGGAAGGAGCACCTACTGAATCAACATATACAAATATATATTAGTAAGATCTCTAATGAAAGTGTCATTACTTCATAGGGGAAACGAAATAAAGAACAAGTACATTTCTTTAGTCTATGCTCCATAAATATATCACAGAGCAATGAATATTTTACTCACTTCATATTTAGCTGTAACCTATTAAAAAGTGAATGTGAATGTCTTTGTTAATGTTATGAATGTTTAATAAATACATATATCTCATCACATTTAAATACTAATTTGATTGCCTTTGATCAGTGTAAAAACCATCAAAATGTGTATTTTAAAAATGCCATTCCTGTTCATTTGTTGAAGATAGAGGGAAAGAAATAGTGCAGTTTTTGAAAAATAGATATTATCATATTCATCTTTAGGTTATTTAAAAGCATACTTTATTTTCACAATATTATGGAAAATAAATGCTAGTAAACCATTTTGAAGAACACTGTATCTTTCTCACAGATCTTAAACAGAGCTGCTTTTTACTACAAATCAATATTGGATATAACCACTGAGTTTTACATATCTTTAACCTTTATTATATTAAAGATAATTCATTCCCTTTTCCCAAATCTTAGGATATACATGCAGGCTTCTGTAGAACACTGAACATAATTTATATATTATTTCTCAAAACGGTTACTTGAGGAGAAATTGTGAAAATCAAAGAAAAGCATAATTTTTTGTCACAATTGAAAGCATAGGTTGAAGTAAATGAAAATATTTCATAGAATCACTGCTATCTAATAAGTATATATATGTGTGTGTGCACGTGTTTGTGTGTGTGCGCGCGCGCGTGTGTGTGTATATATATATATTCTTTTTTTATTATTTATTTATTTATTTATTTTTTTGCTGAATAATCTGCCAGACCTCAGGCTTTCAAGTTACAGGTAAACAACAGTAGCTCAGAAAAATCACATACAGTACTACCCCCTTATTCACGTTACAAGACCCCCAGTGGACACCTGAGACCTCAGATAGTACTGAATCCTATATATGAGGTATGAAAATTAAGTTCATGAAATTGCCACTGTGCACTTAACGTTGCCAGCACTGTACAAACACACTAGTAAGGTGCCATAACCTTGGTTTATCTGTGTCTCACAGCTGTGCACATGTTGATGTGTTGTGGTGTCTTGCTGAATGATGTTCATTATTGTTGTTGAGTGGTTTTGTGCCATTGTGAGAATATCAGAGCTTGAATTAGATCAACAAACAAATATTTAATTTCTTGTTAAACTTGGCAAGAGTGGAAGCAAAATCAGAGACATGATAGTCGAAGTTTATGGGGATAATGCCATGAAGAAAATGGCAGTATACAAATGAAGTGAAGGTTTTTATTTTCTGAGGGGAGAAAAGGCATCACTGAAGAAGAGAGAAATCGGTAACAAGCAGAATTGAGAAAAACATTGCAAAATTTTATCAAATTTTTTGTGTGTCAAAATTTGTGGCTCATCATGAAAAACAGAAAACTAAGAAAACATCAATAGAGATACAGGAAAATCTTAACTAAAAATTTTGGCATGAGAAAGGTACGTACAAAAATGGTCCTAAAAGTGCTCATCAATGAACTAAAGCAAAGGAGAGTCAAAATTGCCCAAGACCTTTTGGATAGGCAAGATGATGTTTTGGGCCTTGTTATCACTGGTGATGAAATATGGGTGTCCTGATACAACCCTGAAAGAAACCGTCAAAGTGGACAATAGAAGTCAACCAATTCTCCAGTACCAAAAAAGTTTCATCAGTTTAAATCAAGAGTCAAAATGATGTTGCAAACATTTTTTGATATTGGAGGGATTGTTCATTATGAATCTATATCAACTAGACAAACAGTCAACCAAGTTTACTATTTGTAATTACTAAAAAGGCTATGTGAAATAATTAGATGAACATCACCTGAACTTTTTGCCAACAACTCATGGCTTTTGCATCATGACAATGCACCTGCTCACATGGCACTGTCTGTGAGGGGGTTTTTAGCCTGTAAACAAGGAACTGTATTAGAACACTCTTCTTACTCACCTGATCTGGCCACCCATGACTTTTTCTTTATCCAAAGAAAAAGAAAATATTGAAAGGAAGACATTTTGATGACATTTAGGACATCAAGTGTCATATGACAAGAGCTCTGATGGCCATTCCAGAAAGAGTTTCAAAATTGCTCTGAAGGATGGACTAGGTGCTGGCATCAGTGCATAGCTTCCCAAGGGGTGTACTTCAAAGGTGATTATAGTGATATTCAACAATGAGGTATGTAGCTCTATTTCTAGGATGAGTTCATGAACTTAATTATATTATGCTTTTTTCCTATACATACATACATACCTATGATAAAGTTAAATTTGTAAAGTAGGCACCTTAAGAGATTAACAATAACTAATAAAATAGAAGAATTATAATAATATACTGCAATAAAAGTTATATGAATTACTTTGGGACCATTATTAAATAAAATAAAGGTTATTTGAATAAAAGCACTGCAGTACTGAGACAGTTAATTAGATAACTAAGGCTACTAAGTGAATAATAGCAGGTAGTATATACAGCATGGATATGCTTGATGGAACAGGGATGGATGGAGCAGAATGGCAAAAGATTTCATCATGTTACTCAGAATGGCATACTAACTTAAAACTTAAGAATAGGTTATTTCTGGAATTTTCCATTTAATTTTGTACTGCAATTGACAACCGGTAACTAAAATCATGGAAAGGAATATCACAGGTAAGGGGGGGGGGGGCTATTGTATACAGTTATTCTAAACATTGAGTAAATCTGACTCCCTTGTTCATGACACATCATCTTAATCTCTCTGCATAAGGGTTTTCCTCTTACCTTTTGAATTATTTATTTGTTGTATCTCCATATATCTGTCTCTCATTTTCCTCCCTTTGTGGACAACCATTCTAAAATATCAAATACATATCTTTTGTACTGTATATGTTCCTATAAAATGTGTATGTTAGTTTTGATTAATTTTAGTTTAATAATAAAAGTGTACATTTTGTTCAGTGTATAAGTCCATTCTTCCTTTGTATTGTGTTTAAGATCTGCCTTGTTTACTATGAATATCTGGTCTGTTACATCTAATCCATATGTCCTATAGCATGGTGTCTATCTTCCATAGCTGATCTTCTGTTTAGATCATGCCCTAAATGCTCTGTTGGGCTATTATATAGCAAATTAAAAACTTAAACTTTAGTTAATATTATTTTTATAAAAATATAACTTGCAAACAAGAAATATGCACATTTCATAATTATGTACTTTGATAATCACAAAAGTGAGCATACTTATGTAATTTCTACTCAGATTTAGAAATAGAATATTAGTAGCACTTCAGAAACTTTTCACATGCTACCTGCCAGTCATTACAGTCTCTGAAAGTAATCATAATTTTGAATTTATCATTATAATAGTTGTATATGCTCTTCAAATTTTTCTTAATGTATTTGTAGTATGTATTCTTTTGGTACCTGATGTCTTTTGCTTAGCAGAATGTCTGTAAAATCTAGTTATATCATTGCATATACAGTAGTTCATTGAATTTTGATGCATATTGATATATGATTATTATCTTGAGAAAGAACACTTGTGCAAATATATTATTGTACATACACATTTGATCTCACTGACACCCTGAAAGGATCTTGAAGACCACAAAAGTCCCAGACCTGGTTTCAATGAACATAATCCTAGATCAATTCCAAAAGTAAAACAAGCCAATTGATATAAGTAATAGCCAATAAGGGAGAAGAAAACATTAAAAATAAAATCAACCTCTTGGAAAACAGGAAAAACAAATAAACAAACACACAAACAAAAAACCAGACCTAAACAAAGAAAAATAAGAAAAACAAAACAAATAAAAATAAATAAACAACATATAAAACAAAAGGAAGTAAAAAAATACAAGATGGTAGGTTTAAGCCTGGTATTATCAAAAATTAAATTAATTGTAAACATGCTAAAAACTCCAAATAAAAGGCAGAGATTGATAGACTGAATAGAGTACCAAGGGTAATCTATATATTGACTTCAAGAAAGTTGCTTTAATTATAAATAGGTCAAAAGTTAATGGACAGTTTTACTACACTAAAGAGATAGAAAATACTATACCTTAAAATCTTTGTTTTTAAAAATATGTAGCTATATAAAGTATGTTAAATGGAAAAAAACAGAAATATTATTTAATGACCGATGGACATAATAATTTTAAATGTGTATGTGTCCAATAACAGAGATTTGAAATACATATAGCAAAAACTGAAAATTATAAGAAAAAAGGGATAAATTAATAATTTGAGATTGTAATTTCAACAAATATCTTAGTAGTTGAGAGAACATTTATAGATAAAAAATAAGGATATAGAAGATCTATATTACATTATCAGCCAATTTTTCTAATTGACATTTGTAGGACATTTGACCCCAAAATAGAAGATTATACAGTCTTTTCAAATGCAAATGAACTATCAAGATATAACGTGGTTTAATTAGTTAAAAAAACTGAAATCATCCATGTGTGCTTCCTGACTACAGTGGAATAAAGATAGAAATCAGCAAATTACACATTGCTAAAATAGTCTAATACTTGGAAATGTAAAACATACTTCTAGAAGAGACTTCAGCTTCTGGAAAAATGACTTCATCCTTTTTCATATTCCTCCCACTAAGTACAACTAAACTGGGACATTATGTATAAAACAGGCATAAGAAGGTTGTTAAAGGTAAAAGGAGGAAAAGCAGGAAGACCAGATGAGGACCTCAGAAACAAAGAAAAGCATCATGAGCACCCTGGGTACTGTTTTATCTCATATATACCAGTCTTGGCACTGAAGTCACCAAACTTGAAATATCAATAAGTAGAGACAAAGAAAGTTCCAACAAATGGATTTCTCTATCCAAAAGACTAGGAAGGGGCAGTTTAGCAAGACAGAAAACGTTTATACAATACTCTAGCCAAATACCAAAAACAAATAGAACAAACCTAACAAAATCCTGCAGTCCTACTCTTATGTATACCACAGAAACTGAGTGAGAAGTCTTAACTTTCATCCTTACAGAGATATTATAAGACACTATAAACCCTTATCCTAGTGGTGCCAGGGAAGGCCTACTAGGAAGGTGAGACTTGAATCATCATCATCTGTTAATAAGACCTCTCATCCATCAGTGTCAGTGAAACCTACATAAAGAATACAGATTTTTAATCCATCCAAGAATAGTGATGTGCTCCTTCCTCTCTGTGCTGAGGTGGAATCAGAGGAGACTGATTGGAGAATCAGGAATTTTACCATGAGTCAGTGATAACAAAGCAATTTGCACCACAATGTCAGTGGAGTTGATGGGAAGAGCCAGAAATCCCGTTCCTGCTTAGCAGTAATAGGTCCACTTTCCTTGGCTATCAGTGAAGGATGAATGAGGATCCTGGGCTTCCATTTCTATCTGACAGTAATAAAGTTTTACCCAACCCCTACTCTGTCAGTGCAGTGTCACAGAAAGCCTGTTAAAACAAAGCTTAAAAAAGACTCAGTGTCTCATAACATAATACAGAAATACCAGTTTTTTTTATTAATTACTCATAATATCAAGAGCTAGGAAAATGTTAAACTTAATGAAAAAGTATTAATAAATACCAATATTACTGAGATGACAGAGATATACAAATTATACGCAAAATATTTAAAGCAACCATGATAAACACACTTCAAATCACAATGGCAAACATTCTTGAAACAAATAATAAAAGTAGAATGCCTATGAAAGAAAACATCTCATCAGAGAAATAGAAGATACAAAGGGGAGTTGAATGGAAATTTTAGGTATAAACCATTCAGTTTCAAAAATAAAAGGTCTGTGGATGAAAAGACCACTGGTCAACAGCAGAATGAAGTAGTAAGAAAATTGGATCAAGGCCTGGAGGATAAACAATAGAAATTATGCAGTCGTTGGGAGAGTACAGCAAACTATCTAAATTTTCTCTGATCAGAGTCCTGGAAGAACAGGAATAAAGACTGGGGCATAAATTTACTTGAAGTAAATAGAGGAAAACTTCTCAAATTTGGCTAGAGACATAAACATACAGATTTAAGAGGCTGAAGAAACGTCACACCTAAAGATATCCATTCTGCCAAGGTATATCATCGTTAAACTCCTGAAATGACATCCTAAGTGACATAGAGGAAAGACAATAAGGACAAGAGATATTTTTATTCAGAAAAAATACAGACCAAAAGAAAAGGCACAATATTTTTCAAGTATTGGAAGAAAAGAACTGTCAACTCAGAATCCTCTACCCAGTAAAAATATTTTTCTGGAATGAAAGGGAAATCAAGGCATTCTCACATAGTTGAAAACTAAGATAATGTGTCACCATTGGACTTAATAAAAAAGAAAAAGGAATTTTTCTAAAGAAATGAAGCCAAAAATGTAGAAAACATGTACTGTCAAGGAGGAAGAAAGAAAAGACTCAGCAAAGCATCAGCAAATATAGTATAACTTTTTTCACTTCTGAGTTCTCCAAATTATTGTAGTCATTAAATAAAAAATTATAATATTGATTTAGTTCTAAATATATGTACAAGAAATAGTTAAGAAAATTATATTATAAATACAGGAGGGTAGAGATGTAAAAAAACAGAATTTTTATACTTCACTTGAACTGATAACATGACACCACTAATACTAATGTTATGATTGACTTAAGAACAAACTTACTGATAATTATATTAAATGTAAATGGTCTGAATTCACCAAATAAAACACAGATTGGCAGAGGAGATTTAAAAACAAAATTGACTGTAGAAATAGGAACCATCGATCCTGCACTGTTTTGAAGTCCCCTTTAACTCTGTGGTGTAAAAACAATGTAAGTCACATCCTATATTCTGAGACTTACAGGAGTGAGGCAGGATTTTGAGACACTGAGTTCTTCATAATAAAGATTCTGAAGTATCATGCAAAAGAGATTGTTTCAGTTAGTTGTGGTGTAGGGAGTTATCTTATAGTATCCTATATCTGCTTAGCAACTTACCACAAACAGTGGTTGAAAACAACACTATTACCATATAGTTCTGGAAGTAAGAAATCCAATAAGGATAAAATCAAGGCATTGGTTAAGCTATATTGCTCCTTGTGGCTCTAGAAGAGATTTTGTTCCTGCCTTTTAGAAATTGAGACATTTTCTAGGCATTATAATGCCTACCACAAAAATTGAAGTAAAAATAAATATGTACAAAAAATAAATTTACCCCATGGACCAAAATTTAACATTGTTGTTTGCTTATTTTCCATCTTATAAAAAAAAATCTTTTAGAATAGCAGAACTGCATACTTTTCAGCATATCTGAGAACACAAGTTTTCTCATTCCATTGTAAGTTTACTAAAAAAAGAAAACAATAAAATGACAACTATACCTACAGTATTTTTTTGTATTTTGCACAATCCCCTTGGCTTATACAGTATCACTAAAATGTTAAAATAACTTGTTATTTTAACATTTAAATAACTAAGAAGTTAAAATAACCTACACATTCACACAGAAACACACACACACACACACACACACACACACACACAGAGTGAGAAAAAACAGTTAATCCAGAAGGAGTTTAGGATTAAAATTATGTTTTGGAGAAATTCATTAACCATTACAAGTTTATGCAATAATGAAGACATTGGTATTCATCAGATTCATTCATTGTACAAATACATTAGGAACCTACTTTGCTAAAAATTGGAAAGATGATAAAAGGATACATGAATGAATAAAGCACATGTCTGATATTATAGAGTAGTTAAATCAACAAGAAATCTCAAAAAAATATATCACCAGGTAACAATAGCTCAGTGCAACAAGGAATATTAAAAATTTCAGGCAAAGGAGAGATTACTTTGTGGGAGTACTAATTGTCAAGATTGAACAAGAAGGTCATATACTTGTACCATAAAGATTCTGTTATCACTGCAAGGGATGCGAGTCAGAGATAATTTATTAAAACCCCAGGCTCTTTTTACATTTTCTGGAAGTTACTTTGTGTGCACAAGATTGTAAAATAGACATCACAAAATTTTCTTCTAATATTGTGTACTAAAATTTCTTGGAAAAAAATATGTGAAATTGATTTTTCTTTTTCTTTTTTTTTTGAAGAAAACAAAATATTTATGGGTGGCAGTTTAGCAACCATATGCTTTGTAGAAGCATAGTTATTGTTACATGAATTTAAAATAAATATGTAAACTAGAAACTCAAGTCTAATGCAGGTTCTTTGGCCTACTATTTCAGGTATTTGTTTCATAGATAAGTTTATGAGTGATTATTTCTGCAGTTACTCTTAATTGTCTATCCAATATCTATTTTTCTTTTTTCCTCATTAAAAAGATTCCAGTTGAAATAGCTAGGTTCACAGTTCAAAATACATTTTAACATTCTCCAGTAGCAAAGTTTGATTATATGATACATTTGTAGCCAATGATATGGAAGTGGAATTTTGCAAGAGTCTTTAGGAAGATTTTTAATCCTTCCGCGATAAAAAGTTACACAAATTCTCCTGTCTACTTGGAGTACAGGTTGCTAGCTGAATGAGGATTTTTTGCCTATGAGGAAACAATAAAGCTTTTGATTTTTATGTTTAACCCACTGGTATTTGGGCTTTTTGTTATTTGCAGCAAAGGTACCCTTAAGGCAATAACTTACATGTTGTGTTTTAAGTTGTGAATTTTTTTGCATATTAAAAATATCTGTGTTTTAGTGCTCCTGTATGCAGTTCTTAAAACAAGTTCAACACTCCTACTGAGTAGAATAGAGAACCTCCAGCTGTATTTGTTTTGCTATTTTCTATATTCAAAATTATTTCAGTTTTTGGACTGCTGCTCTATTTGTCCTTTACTCATCTTTTTTTTTTTTTTTTTAACTAGCGGCTAACATTCTATCTAGATAACCTAATGGTGAAGGAAATTTTGGGAAGACCATTTTTAATTATGGTGGATTATACTAGCCATTATTTCTTGATTTTTTTTCTTCTTACCCTTTAGTCCTAACTAAATGGAGAAAAATAATGGAAGAAGTTCCTTATTATATGTGTAATTGTACATGTAGGTTTGTTTCTCAGTAAAGCAAAATAATTATCTACACAATTGACTGATTTACCATCCAATCTTGACCCCTAAGTTTCTCTTTCATTCTCAGCAATCTAATTTTGCCTTCTTTGACATTTTCCAAGATTTTTCTTGTTATTTCCTCTATTACAAGGTGTTTTTTTTACTCCTTTTCCTCAATGCCTTCTACCATCTCTTGCTAATACAAACAAACAAACAAACAAAACACCCCCCCCAACTGGAAAATACATAGCAAGGGGTTGTTTAAAAAAGATAACACAATGAGCGAATTAACAGTTCTCAATATACTTTAAAATTAAAAATGTTGAGTCATCTTATGATTCTAAAATCCTTATGAAATCAGGGATAGAGGAACTGATGGTATGCAGACATAAGAACAAAAATAGGGTAATATATCAGCTTTCATAGTTGCATATGTTAGATAACACAAAAGATGAGTTTACAGGTAAGACACATATGATTCTGAGATCTCATTCAATATCAAATCTGACTAATATTTCAAGGAAGTGGATAGAAGTGAAACATGGAAGAGACATGCAGAAATCCAGGACTGTCAACAACACTCCTCATAGTCTACCTTTTTATTTTGCAGTATGTGTGATACAGATTTAAGATGTGCATTTTCAGCTATTCATGAGTGGCATCAGTTACACAAAAAGGAGCTATGGTTATGAAATATTTCTACTTATACCCTGAAAATTATCTAGCTTACATGACATTTTTTAGAGTTTAAGCAATAAAGATGAAGCAGGTACGGTTTGTGTATGGACTAAAGTCTAAAATGTATTCCCCTAAATTCATATGTTGAAACCTTAAACCTTAGTATCTAAGAATGTGATTATATTTGGAAATAACATCTTTAAAGTGCTAATTAAGTCAAAATGAAAGTAAGTTAATTAAGTTAAAATTAGGGCCATTAGGATGACTTTAATTCAATCCAATGTGTCCTCAGAAGAGGAGGGAATTTGAGCACACAAAGAAACCAAGGGCATGAAGGCAAACAGAAATGACTATGTGAGAATACAATGGGAAAGCGGCCATCTGCAAGCTGGGGAGAGAATCTTTGGAAGAAACCAGACTTGCAAAACTGTGATATTGGACTTCTAGTTTCCAGAACTGTGAAAATATAAATTTCTATTAAGCCACTCAGTCCGTGGTATTTTGTTATGGCCGCTCTAGAAAACTGATAAAGCCTCCTAAAATAGTCTGAACAGAAGGACTTGCCCACTAAAACAATCAGTATATATTTTGCAGAAGGCCAGACATTAATGTTTACAAGATGATTTGACTACAGCATCTTTCTTTCTGTCTCAGACATTTAGATAGATAGAAAAAAACAGATTGCAGGCATGCTGTTAACCTATCCTTCCATAAATCATGATCCTAAAATTCCAGTTGGTATACATCCAAGGACATTATCACACATGTATATATGAGGGAATACACTAGAGTAAGTGTTTGATGGTGTGATTTGTTGTAGCAGGTTGTTGATCATTAGGCAATTGTATGTTAGCTTTGATGGATATGAACCATGGAACACTAGGCAGCAGTTAAAGTAACAGACTAGGTAATGCAATATGTATATTATCTTCAAAACCTAATGTGAAGTGGATAAAAATAATTATTTTGAAATTGATTACACATTTCCATTATGTAAATTAAAATGCAAGGGCTGAATGTGAATGCCTGTTTTAAAAGTGCATGTATCAAAAAATTTTTTTCCCACATTCAGCATTATAGAATTGCTTTCAATGTAGTCTGTGGGAGAGGGAAATACAAAGTGGAGAATACAGAGGGGTTCCCCGGTGGTGTAGCAGCTAGGCTTCAGTGCTCTCAGTGCTATAGCTTGGATTTGACTCCCAGCCAGGGAACCACCAAAGGAAAAAAAAAAAAAAGAAAATACAGAATGAAGTGAATAATAATAATAAAAAAAGGAGAATTTTGTGCCACAGACCAGTGATGATGATATGATATGAACTGAGAATTGACAAGTATTATTTATCAACACACTGCATGTGAATTCCAAGTTTAAAAATATATTTTAATAGTAAAATTTAAACAGAAAATCTTTAATTAAAAACCTTAAATAAAATTTTTAGAAAGTCACAAATATAAAGACCTATTATACACTCAATTCTACAGAGAAGCAAGCTTAAAAAAGAACAGAAGATGTAGTTCATTCTAGAAACCTAATTACATAAAAAATAAATTCAAGAATATAATGATAGTACATATAAAATTACAATGATATGAATAAAGACCTCATAGTTGCTATTTATTAAAAAATATGTATTAAACATGACTTTTGTGGTTGAACAATTTCATAGGAATGGAAAAGAAGGGGACAACAATGAAGAAATTGCCTCAGATTTTATATATCTAATCTCAAGTTTTCAGTGACTTACCTACCGAGTAAGAGGAGTTAGAGATGACACTGAAGTAAAAAGAAAAGCATTCTAGGTATTACCAGAAAAAACGAATAAGGAATTCTTTCAATTACCTTATTTATACAACTATATTGATTGCTTATCTTGCCCACAAGACTATAGACTATAAGAGCAGAGAGCTTATCTGTCCCATTCCTGTCAGTACCCAGGCATCCAGCTCAGTGTTCATCTGTACCTGAAACAATGAGTACTTAATAACTGAGGCATGTATTTGGGATGGAAAAACAATAGAAAAAGGACAGTTTTACAAGCTGGCATGGAAATTCCTATAGGTCAGTAGTACTATGCGGTATTAGAAGAGCTAGAGCTTCTTCCTAAACCATTTACCTTACTCTTTTATTTTTTAATTTTATTAAATTTATTGGTTAATAAAATTATATAGGTTTCAGATGTACAATTCTATAATACATCATCTATGTATTGCATTGTGTTCACCACCCAAAGTTAAATCTGTTCCATCACCATGTATTTGAACCTCTTTACTCTTTTCTACCTCCCCCACCCCCACTTTCCCTCTGGTCACCATCATACTGTTGTTATGTCTATGAGTTTTTGTTGATTTGTCTTGTTCATTTGTTGCTTTCAATTTTATATCCCACATATGAGTAGAATCATATGGTTCTTGACTTTTTCCATCTGTCTTATTTCACTTAGCATGATATTCTCAAGATAAATCCATGTTGTCCCAAATGGCAGTATTTTGTCTTTCCTTATGACTGAGCCAAGATTCTGTTGTGTATATATACCACATCTCCTTTAACTTGCTCTTTTTAGTGTAACCTAAGGCACCAGGGGAAGAATCTGATGAACAAGTAGACCCTTATTTCTTATCTTCTCTGATTAGTGGAAAGCATGGTCTGTGTTCTTGTATTTTCCTCATGCCAAAGATAGTATGTATAAAATTAGACATTATTTTATAATTTTAAAGTTACCTTAACCTGTATAACCTTATGTGGTGATTCATATTTCACACCATTTTAAATTCTAAATTTCTGTTGGAATACTCATAGCATGAGTACTGGTGATAAATATATATAAATGCAATCCTTCCTGTTACTTGGAATTAAAGTTCTTTCACAAACAGTGTTCCTCCCTGTCTAGTTCCGATTGACAATGACATTTATCTTCACTCATGTGGAGATGCCTGATAACTTACTTACATCACACACTCCACAGTCATGAAGTTTTAACACAATAGATCGAATCTATCTTGGAGTTCTTTTTTATTTCCTCTATGATTGCTGCCTAGAGAGAATAGGGAGAAAGTGGAGAGTAGCAATAAATCAGAACATAAACTAAATTATTTTTGGATAATTATTCTGTATTAGAATATAAAAAAAGCTTCCCAGTTACTATGACAGATTCAGCAGTACATGGTTATAAAACTGTAGAGCCATCACATTCCATGGCTGTGGTTATCTCTGGTGTATGGCAGATGTACGTGTGCACACACACAAGTATTAGAAGACAGCACATCTATGGGTTAGAGACTAGGCAATGAGGACAGAGTTCTTTATTTGAATTTGAGCATGATTATTCACCTTTTAACCACAGTTATGCTACTTGTCTAGGCCTCATTTTTCTTAGCTATAAATATTAATAAAATATGTATAGAACCAAAATATATTTATAAAGATGAATGGAATTTGTATATGAGGGCTGTCTGGAAAGTATGCAGCCATGTATTATGAAAAATAGAGGCATTTATGGCTAGTTGTTTTCTGGACAGCCCTCGTATGTAAAGTCCTCAGACAAGTTCCTGGCATAATGTAAAGATTAAATAAATATTTGCTAATATCATATGTGTGTGTGTATCGTATGCCTGCATACACACACACACACACGTATATATGTATATACACATATAAATATATGTGTATATACATATACATATACATAAATATATATACATATCATATAATTGCATATTGTGCAACTTTGAATTTGGCAAAATTGTGGAAGCCTTGAATTGAATTTCACTAAGGTTAAAACTTGTAACATTTTCTTCATTCTATTTAATTATACATATCAGCTTCTCTTCACGAGTTTTACTTTTAATATATGAAAGTGTACAAATACCCATGTATCATAAGCAAATAAAATATTTAGGTAGAAAATTGCTCTAGCCACTGAGAAAAAATGTTTCAGGCTCCATATGCCTTATAACTAGGGTGATCATCTAAATTAGGGCAGTTTAAAGGTAAAATGTGTGTGCTTTTAATAATCACACAGGCAAATCAGGAAGAAATTATCACCCTACTCAAAACCTAAAATTAAAGTAAATGCAAACCACACCTTTTACATGTTTCAAAGACAAAAGCATTTTAAAAAAATAGTACCAACTCTTCTTGATAAAATAGTGTTATACATTTATGCTATGTATACAGCTGAGGTTGAATTTGTAACTCAGGTGGAATTGTCAATTTTTTATTTTCAGATTTTTTTCTTATACATAATGCTTTGTGTCTTACAGTTAAAAAAAATGTTCTAAACTTCCAAGTGCTGCTAAAGTACAGCTGCCAGGATTTAGTGTGGATCACATTGTTTGAGGCATTTGTTCAGCTGTCTGTTGAGTCCCCTGAAACTAATGCTCAGTCTATATTAATGTCTCAGTCCCGTGAAACCTCAGCCTGTTCTCTCCTATAATTAATCTTGCAGGTACTGCCTTGACATTATTGGTTCACCAACAGAGCAGAACTGCCTCAGCCATCAATAATAATTCAACACATTAGGATGAGGCCTACGTAGGGGCCACAGAGGTAGCCTGATCTGCACAATCTCCTGCACTCCTTTCCAGTTGACAGGAAATTCTGCAATTGAAACTAGTTGTTTTGGTGGCTCGATAATTTGTAATAGAGGGGTCTTGGTGTTACTAATTGTTTTGCTTTATGCTTTTCTCCAAATGTAGCCACTGCTTGGCACAATGGGAATGATTGTCTGTTTACTGAATCTTAATATTGAGGCCGTTACAAATTGTCTTTCACAGATGGTGGGAGCTTTTCAGATCGAGAGAGGCAGGGAATTTATTACACAATATTTTTGTATTACTGATTGGGACGTGAGGAGCATAGACAATCTGTCCTACTGCAGAGTTTGCTGCATGGTTTTTTTCCCTCTGCAAAATTATGGCTGGCTCTAGACGTTTTTCTCATTTTGTATAGATAGCAGCTGTGTAATTTCAAGCAGAATGTTTGCTTTGATCCCCTTTCCTTTAATTGAAATCCACAATTATGAGATTTGGGTTTTTTTATGTTTGCGAGTTTATTGGTTTAATCTACGAAATGTGCTGTCTTGCTGTCTTATACAGTTAAAGGCTACGTACGGCACAGTTGGGACTTCAATGACAAACACTGAGAGGAGGGGCTTTCTTTTTTTGTTGTTGGCTGTGGAAAGAAACCAATAGATATTTCTTCCTTCAGATAGCAGGCTATATGACAACTGAATAAACTATCATCTGTATAATTCGAAGCTCTGTCTCTGATATATTAGATATGTATATAATTAGGCTCATTTCTAAAAATGTATAATATGTGTTTGTACATGTGTGTGCTAGACTGACATAGGACCATCTCTTTGATTGTAGTAACTACAGATGGTCCCTGATTTATGATGGTTTGGCTTAAAATGTTTTGACTTTACTATCATGTGAAAATGGTATGCATTCAGTAGAAACTGTACTTTGAATTTTTATCATTTCTGGGGCTTATTATATGCAGTGAGATACTCTCTTAGGATTCTGGGCAGTGGCAGTGAGATGATTTTGCTGACCTGTAGACTAATGTAAGGGTTCTGAACACATTAATGTAGGCTAGGCTAAGCTATGATGTTTGGTAGGTTAGGTGTATTAAATGCATTTTCAACTTACAATATTTTCAACTTAATGATAGGTTTATTGATACATAATTCTATCATAAGTCAAGGAGCATCTGTAATATCATTTACCTAAGGTCAGCCTTATCAGCAAGTTTTAAGGGTAAGAGAATGAAAAGATTATAAAGTAGATAAATTATAAGAACAGAATTGCTTGGCCTCTGAGATAGTTTCACAACAAATAACTTTAATGGTTACAGGTCAATATGCTTTGCCAGGGGAATAAGTCACAATTTTCCTAAGTAATAAACTTCCAGATGTTTGGAGTTACTTCTGATTAAACTAGAAGAAGAAGAAAAAAAAAGATTAAGTGAAGAAGAATGATATTTTATTGCCAAGTTTACATTCTTCCACTAATAATCTGTCATGAACTCTCTAAATATTTAAACAATTATTGCTAATATTGTATTTTTTTCTCTGTTAGAATATGGTGAATCTTAATTTGGGACTCTGGGATATTTCTATAGAAAGAAAATCCCATATTACCTGGTAATAGGCTAGTTATTTTGTAACTGAATTGAACTTTCTATGCAGCACCCTCATCCCACTTCAACTAATGGAATTAGTGTCACAACTCTGGTGTCATTTGGGCATTTCTCTTAAGTGCTCATTAATAATTAATCCACTTTAGCTTTATAAAGCAAAGGTTTCTTCATATAATTCTTCCATTTGATTGTAGGGATATTTTAAAATATTTTAGAATTGCACATTATAAACTGAGTCTCTCTCCAATTTTCTGTGTGGCAATTATATGGTGAGGTCTAACATCATGAAACTGTAATATATATTCTTTAAACTATATCTCTATGGGCTCTGTATTTTGAATTCAGAAGCTATTTGAATATTTCCTTATATTCCAAGATAATAGCTGGATTTTAGGAAAAACAATATTCTAAAAATAAGCCATTCAATAGGCTGTGACATAGTCCTGATATCCAAAATAGGAAAAATTTCTTGGTGCTTTCTTTTTCTTGAAAGTTATATTTTCTATAGTTCCATGGATTTATTTATAACAAAAACCTTAGTAATTTTTATATTGGCATTTTACTCATTTAAAAAATAAGGCTAATGAATTATAAGTGACTTGCTCAAGATCATCTAGAAAATGAAGAAAAAAAAAACAAACAAACAGAATTCAAACCCCAGTCTTTCCTTCTTTCTATAAACTGAGTTTTCTCTAATATGGCCCTGTTTTCCTAGGGCATGTAGTGACTTAAGGAATTAACACCAAGCTTTGCATTATGTCATGAGGGTCCAGAAACTTTAAGGACACTGACAGCCTAAAGGGCTGGGAAGGTGGGTGGGAGAAAAAAATAGTGATCTGGAAACAGAAAGGCAAAAATAGGAAAGGAGACTGACAGGTGAAGAAGGCTCAACATAAACATTCACAATGTTTTTTGGGCAAATTGCTCACATACATGAATAAGAAGTATCCTTATGGGAAAAGCACTGGCTTTTTCTTTGAGTCATGCTCATTTTTTCCATTTCCTACATGCAGGTTGAATTTCATTTATTAGGTGTGTTATCAACTCTTATGAGAAATAAATATTTAATTTGCATAAAGAGGTTTATAAGGTAACAGTGCTCCACACCTGGCTTTCTTCACACCATTAGAGGAAATATTTTCTCTCTTGTTGCTTCTGTCCATGGCAGATAGAGTAAGAAACACCTACTTATTTCCCCAGAAAGTACAGTTGGAAGATAACATTGTCATTTCTGCTCCCTCACTTCCTCTCTCTTGGAAAACAGTGAATTATCAGATTGGTGAGTATGAAACAAAAAAAAAAAGTTCAAATATATGTCTCACCTATTGACTCTTTTGGGAGCTGACTGTTCTCTATTCATTTTAATTATGTTCTTCAATTTAGTGAGCTTATCAGGGCAGGCCCAGTCCCCTACCATGTAGAGTCCCATATTGGGAAATGGATCTGTTTATTTGGGGCAGTAAAGGGGTTAATGTGGCCAGAAATAATGCTGCATCGTTTGATTCATCTTTGTTGGTAATAAAGCTATTCATGTTTATGACACTTGCATCTATTTCTTTAGAAGTATGAATCTTCACTCACACTACTCCAAAACATACAAAGATATATAAATATATCTCAGTTTTTAAGCTGCTGCTTTATATTTCCAAGGGCCATTAGTTATAGGCATCCTGGTTGTTTCCAATGTGTTGTAAATTGTATATTTGATGCTAAACAAGTAATATTACAATAAAACTCCTTTTTAATAACTTGCAGTGCTTTTGAAAATCTATTTTCTATTAAATGTTGAAATTAATAGTTGAGTCAAATCATATGTACACTTTAAATTTTGCTCCATTATTACATTACCTTACAAAAGTTAGACCAATTTATAAATGCCACAAATAAGAGTAAAAAGAGTGCTTATTTGCCCACACTCTCACCAAACTTTCATTTTATAAAATGTTTTCAAATTTTTTATTGTAATAGACTCATCTCTTTTACTCTTTGCTAGTTCTAATTTTCTTGTTATTTTTAACTTTGGCCACAGATATATTTCTTTGTCTTTGAGATTTCTCATTTAATTTTAATCATTTTCTTTTCTTTTGGTCCACTTCATGGATTCTTATTTTACTGAATCATTTGTTCCCACTGCATTTTCCTGTAGAATTATTCTTGGGGCATTTTGTCATTTTTATTTTTATTATATTATATAATGAATTCCTAATCTTCTGCTTGCATGTTTTTTTTTTTTTGCTTTGTCTTCTTTTGGTGAATGATTTTATAATTTAACCATGATTTTCCGGCTTCCCAACTTAAGAGAGACAGCTCGTTCACTCTGATGTATTGTGGGTGAAATTTGTCTTCATCTTTTCACATTGAACTACAGTTTGAGGTTTGAGTTTTAAAATGGGTCCACTTTTTCTCTAGCCTGAGAGTGCAGGAAACAAGTTCGCTGGTGACCTCAGTTGGTGTGTGACCTTAGTTAAAGAGGTTGGGCTCTCGTTCTCACATCTGACGTTTTATTAAAGCTCCAACGTAAAGGCTTGCTCCCGAAATAGCCCTACTGTTGAATCACTTCCTTCATTTAGCATGGAGCCACAAGTCTTTTCTTGTATCAACAAACTCCATCAGACATTTCCATCTCCCCATTTCACCAGTCTCTTCCCTACATTTTCTCCCTCTATTTTTCACTATAAGCATTTGTGGAAAATAAAGATTTGGTTGAAAAGGAGTATGACATCCTATCTCATGTGCCAGAACAACCTTTTTATTCAAAGTTTTATATATTTTGTTTTTCTCTTCATCATGCTATGAATATAGGTTCTGAGAGTGTTTATGATGGTAATCTCATTTCTTCTTTGATATCTTGCCACCTTGGAGACATCAGAATGATAAGCTGTAACTACTACCCTCTTTGTGACTGGAAGTGAAAACTAATTTTTCATAGAAATTATCAGGAGTCGCTCATACTACCTATTTAAACCCTCAATTTACCTTCTTTAAAGAGAAGCATTCCTAAGGTGTTTTTTGAATTTTTTTTCTTAGAAAACAAAGATAAATACCCTATGCTCTCCCAAAAGGACATTCCCCCATCACTGTTTCTAATATACACTGAGTTTGAAAATTAAAGCATTATTTGGACACTGGTTTGACTGGAGGCATAATTTTTTCTTATATTCCTTTGTAACCTATTTTTATGTATCAGCTGGTAGTCATTAAGGTGAACTCAAAACCGCCATTCCCTCCTCTCTCTGCTTCCCACTAAAGTCCATCCTCTAACAGAGCTGCACATACCCTCATTTGAGTATAAAAACAAAACAAAAATAAAACCCATAAAAGACAGGTATCAGAATCATTCAGAACTTGTTTAAAATCCTGGTTTGTCATCTGTCTAAAATGAAGCAGATTACTTAACAGCTCTGAGAATGTTTCCTTAAAAGCCAAACAAGCATAATGATATGTACTTTGGAGAAATTTTGTGATGTGTAAATGAGCTTTATATCAGGGTAGTGATAAACACTTGAACAATAAACACACTTCTCCATAATTTTCATTTCTCTAAGCCAATTAGTTCTGTACTGTATTTCATTTTATATACATACTGCTTTCATTTTAAATAATATTTGTATACACACTATACACTCTGAAATGTGTAATGGCCTGTAATGTTCATAACTTCATCTTTAAGAATTTAGAGAGAAATATTCTTTACTTTTATTTTTATAATGTAGTTGATATGAATAAAACTTTTAGACAGATGGAAATGCATTTTACTCTAATCCACCTGTGAAAAAACATCTGCAGTTTATTATAGTACAAGGCAAGTTCAAGAAGGGTGAACTACTCTGCCAAGTACCTAAAAGAATAGATACTTGGGTTGCAGACATTGACACTGACATTTTTGAGGCTTCAAACATTTGATATCCAAGCAAATGTCACTTTAAGTTATGCTTCCAGTGTCTCAGAATATTGCCAGGAGGGGCTGACATTTTAAGGCAGATGTTAAAACTTTATAATTACGTTATACCAAAGTGATTTGATTGCTATGTATTTTAATTTAATTCATATTACAATTATATATTTGCTTCCATCAAGGAGGGAACATTAGTAATTAGAATTTTCACTGTAATTTTTCTCTTTAATATTTTAATATTAACTTTCCAGAAATTACTTTAGAAAACAAATATTTATATTTTGTTTTGTACTTTTTGTTGGCTCTGCTTATTCTACCTTTAAAAAATTTTCAAAATAGTTTAAGATTGGTGCCTTAAAGATTTAAGATGAAAAATAATAATGAGTTTCTTGTAATCTTCAAAAAAAATCTTTGGAAAGCTAAGTTAGGTGAGTTTCTACAATTAGGCTATTTTCCTAAGAAAATAATGTACTTGTTACTCTGCCAATAGATTATCTTTTCCATAGAAAAGGTCCAAGGAATATTTGATGGAAAATCTGGTGATAGGTAACATAAAGGCATTTTATGGTTTTAGTTTTGGTTTTCCTCATTTTAGTAAGATATAGTTATTTAAAACATATACACACAAAATTCTTAGTGTCATTTGCTTTTAATATAAAAATTGAAACCATTAACAATATTGATATGAGGGTTAAATTTGGTTTTAGTTCTCTCACTCTTTTATAAATGTTCTTTCTGTATTATTTTGCTGTATATATTTTGTTACATCTTATGTTCTCCACTTATTTTACTATTTATTTTTATTAATTACTCTTAAATAATGTATGCAAAATATAATGCTTAGCAGAAAATTTAGCACTGTTTTTTTCTTATTTCACCCTAATTTGTCAATGTTCTCTTGTATTTTGGAGTTTATAATCAATCAGATGTATTTATTAAATTTCATATAACATGGTTTATATTTCATAACATACACATTGCATAATATTTCTGCTTTATTTTTATCATTTGAAAAGGACACCCATATACCTTCTACTTTCGTATTTATTTACCCGGTACAAGATATTTTGCATTTATTTTACCATTGGAATATTTGCAGTAGAACCATCATTAAACTTATTTCACATTGCCAATTATGATCTGACAGAATTATAAATTTTAATTTTCCTGTGCAGTTTATTATATTTCTTGAAATTATTTCTGAATCCATTCACACCTCATTTCAATCCATTCTGATGTTCATTCTTTTTCCTTATTCTTTCCTTATATTTCTGCTTCAAGTTTATTGAGGCCAAATATGTAATCATTAAACCTTTTCCCAAAATATTTTTGTGATAAAGCATTTTCACCATTTTTTTCTCAATGAGTAATAAAAATATGTGTAATGTTATTGTTCTCAAATCTTCTTTTTTATCAGCACTACCCATTGTGTGTGTGTGTGTTTATCTGTGTGTGATTATTTTTGTAGTGAATGTATTTTTATTTGCATTTTTGGAAATTACAAGTACTTATACCATACTAGATGTATTTTATAATAGACAGGGTGAAAAGTTAGTATATTTCTCTTTTATTCAGATGTGATATGAAGATCCAGAGGTGAGAAAAAGCTTTGCTCATTTAAATATTTCCATTGTAACTTTTTAGCTCTTGATGGCACCAAATATAACAGATATGGCTAATAAGTAATTTTAAATAAATAATCTAATGACCTGAGAGAAGTAATTCAGTGGGAGTATGAGGGTATATAAGTCATAGTGGGGAAAGTTATATAATAATAGATCAAGTCATAGGGATATTATAAGATAAAGATACTAGAATTCCTTTTAAGACTATGTTAGGTAAGGGATGGATGTAATCATATATGTATTTTATGGAAATTACTCTTCCTGAAATTTGACAATACTATTGAATATGGTGATCTGTTAGGAGGTGAGCATAATTCAGTTTAGAATTAATAAAGAGCCAGACATAAATGATTTAACAACTACATAGGGAGTTCTGGGCAAGATGGCAGAATAGGAAGCACTGTGCTGTTTCCTATTGACCATATGACCATATTAAAATTACAATTAAATTACAGAACAGTCAATCTGGAGAACAATCTGAAGATCAGCTGAACAGAATTCCTATAACTAAGGTTATAAACAAGAAGTCACATTGAGACTGGGTTGAGATGTAAAAAAGGCCGGCCCTAAACCCACCTGTGGTAATTGAACATCCAGAGGGATATCTCTCTGGTAGAGGACCTCCCAGAGAAGTGAATGGCTCCAGCCTCACACTGGGCTCCGCAGTCCAAGGTTCCAGTGCCAGGAAGAAGAATCTTCACAATATATGGCTGTGAAAATCAGCAAGGATTCCAGCCAGCTGGGTGAGAAAAAAAGGCTTTTGGAAACCCAAATATCCTATTAAAGAGACCACACAAAGACTCTCTTATTTGCCAGCACTCACCCTGGGCTCCAGCAGAGAGACAGCAACTTGGGAGGTGTCAGAGATATACAGGTAAAACTTGAGTTTTGTGGTTTCAGGTTGAAGGCTAGAGGGACAGCAACCACTGTGTCAGTGTTGAGCCCTCCTCCCACATAGTACAGGTGAGTGTCATCTTTCCAGTGTTGAACATCTCCAACAGAGCCAAATCTGAAACTGAATTGACCTGGTGAACTCTGTTCTTATTCCAACCCAGTGACAGCCTAAGACCCAACCCTACCCAACTTGTAGATTGCCTGAGGCACTTTTGGTCTCTAGGCAACCAGCCTGGCTTTGGCACACTGCAGGAGGACCTTTTAGAAGCAAAAAGCCTACCTCAGCTTGTATATCACCTGAGGCACTTTCAGTTGTGGACAACAAGCCCCAACCACATTGCAGTCTCTCTTGAACATATATTAGGGTTCTGAAGGACCAAGGTGCTGGCAGCTGGCCTCAGTGTTCTCTCAGCAGTTTGGGGAGTGGCCCCAGGCTCAGCACTGGTGCTAAACCTAAATCTGCCTTAAGCTAGTGAACACCAATTGCCACACCTCACTCAACTCATGTACTGCCCAAGACTCTTATAACAGCTGAGCCTTATGGGATCTGGCACATAAGCATCAGGTCTCAGGGTGCCCTGGGCCTTCTGCTGAGCTACCCAGGCTGGTTACTGGTGGCCACTGACCTGGGTTTTCAGCATGACCTCTCCCACATGATTTTAGGTCCAACACAGGAAGCAACTGACCTCAGATTGCTTTGTAGCTCCTACCAAGTAGTTGCAGACCGTTCACAGGCAGTGGCTGAACCTGGCCTGACAGGAGCCCCTCCCAAGAGGTCTAGGAACCAACATATATGGAGGCCAGATTCAGACTTAAGAGAGCACTAACAAATTAACCCTGTAGGCAGCACAACCAAAGGATGATCTCATCAGGTACCAGATCTTGCTCCATGGGTAAGCCCCCAACACAGCAGTCCATAAGCTGTGAATGTGGACACACCCCATAGCCAGTCAGCTTGAGGGTCAGTCCCACTCACTGACATGCCAAAGCATTCAGGGTTCAACTACAACAGGAGGGCACACACAAGGGACACTCCTGGAGCATACAGAGCAGATGATTGGAGAGATTGCTTCATTGGGCCATACATGACACCTACTATGTAAGATCAACTAGAAAAGACTCAGAGACATAGGAGATGCACCTAATACATAGAAACAAACACAGAGAGGCAGCCAAAAATAGGAAACAAATGAATATGTCCCAGATGAAAGAACAAGAGAAAACTCCAGAAAAAGAGCTAAATTAAATAGAGGCAAGCAACATACCAGACAAGAGTCCAAAACACTGGTTATCAGGGAACTTAGTAAGAACTTCAACAAAGAGATAGTAAACATAAAAAGGACATGGAAATGATAAAAAGAACCATTCAGATAAAAATTACAATAGCTGAAATGAAGAATACACTGGAAGGCAGCAGTAGATAAAATAGAGGATCAATAAAGTGATTTGGAAGACAAAGTAGTAGAAAACGCTCAATCAGAAAAAAAAAAAAAAATCTAATGAGGATAGTTTAAAGGACCTGTGGATAACATACAGGGTAACAACATTCACACCATAGGAGTACCAGAGGAAAAAGAGAGAGCAAGGAATCAACCTACTTGAAGAATTAATGATGAAAAATGTCCCTAACCTGGCAAAGGAAATAGACATACAAGCCCAGGAAACACAGAGAGTTTTAAACAACATGAACCCAAAGAGGCCATACCAAGACACATCTTAATTAAAATGGCAAAAATTAAAGACAAAAAAAGAATCCTAAAAGCATCTAGAGAAAGAAAACTATTATTTAATTACAAGGGGCCTCCCATAAAGTTGTTAACTTATTTCTCAAGAGAAACTTTGTAGGCAAGAAGAAAGTGGCATGGAATGTTCAAAGTGATGAAAAACAAGGGCCTATAACCAAGACCACGCTACTCAGCAAAGCCATCACTGAAAATGGAAATAAAGATGAATAGCTTCCCAGACAAGAAAAAATTGAAGGAATTCATCATCACCTAAACCAGTATTACAAGGTATGTTAAAGGGACACTATTAAGAAGAAGAGGAGAGAAAGAATATAAATATGAATAATAAAATGACAATAACTATGTACCTATCAATAATCAATTTAAATGTAAATGGATTAAACCTTATAATGAAAAGAGATGAGGTAGCTGAATGGATAAGAAAAAGTACCCACATACTACTTACAAGCGACCCACTTCAGATTGAGACACACACAAAGTAAAGGAGTGGAGAAAGATATTTCATGCAAATGGAAATTAAAAAAGAAAGTAGGGGTAGCAACATTTATGCCAGGTAAGACAGACTTTGAAACAAAGGCTAAATTAAGAGACAAGGACATTACATCATGAAAAAGGTATCAATCCAACAAGAAGATATAATACTAGTAATATCTATGTACCCAGCATAGGAGCACCTAAATATATACAGCAAATATTGACTGACATAAAGGGAGACATTGACAGTAATACAGTCACAGTAGGAGACTTTAACACCCCACTGATACCAACAGTTCTTGTTGAACTTCCAAATTCAACAAGAAACAGTGGCCTTATATGACACAGTAGACTAGACTGATTTAATTGATATTTTTAGAGCATTCCACCCCAAAGCAGAAAAAGATATATTCTTTTCAGTGCACACAGATATTTTCCATGATAAACCACATGGTAGGCCATGAAACAAGTCTCAATAAATTTAAGAAGATTGAAATCATATCAAATGTCTTTTCCAATCACAGTGATATGAAACTAAAAATCAATTACAGAAAAAAACTGAAAAACATACAAACACATGGGGGCTAAATAGTATCTTACTAAACATTTACTGTTAACAGTGATATCAAGGAAGAAATCATAAGATACCTTGAGACAAATGAAAACAAAATCTCAATGACCCCAAATCTATGAGACATAGCAAAAACTGTCCTAAGAGGAAAATTCATAGCAATATAGGCCTACCTCAAGAAACAAGAATACCTAAATTATTTAACCTTACCCTTACAGTAACTATTAATAGAAAGAGAACATCAAAAAACCCCAAAGCAAGTAGAAGAAAGGAAATAGTAAAGATCAGAGTAAAATTAACTAAAATAAATTTATTAAAAATCCAAAATATCAGTGAAATCAAGAGCTGGTTGTTTGAAAAGATAAACAAACTTGATAAACCTATAACCAGACTCATCGAGAAAAAAGGAAGATAAATAAAATCAGGACTGAAACAGGAGTGACAACTGACACCACAGAAATACAAAGCATTATAAGAACATACTACAAGCAATTATGTGCCAACAAATTGGACAGTCTGGAAGAAATGAATAAATTCCTACATACAGTCTTCCAAGACAGGTGCAAAAAGAAAGAGAAGATCTGAACTGACTGATTACTAGTAAAGAAATCAAATCAATCAAATCAGTAATCAAAAAACTCCCAGATAGGAGTTCTTGACCATATGGCTTCACAGGTGTGTTTTACCAAACATTCAAAGCAGAATTAACACCTATCCTTCTCAAATCATTACACAATATTCAAGAAGAGGGAAGGCTCTGAAGCTTTTCTACAAGACCACCAGTACCCTGATTTCAAAACCAGACAAAGTTATAAAAGAGTATGCGCCAGACAGAGAGAAAAAGAGAGAGAGAGAGAAGAGAGAGAGAGAGCGAGAGAGAGAGAGAGAGAGAGAGAGAGAGAGAGAATTATTGGCTAATGTCCTTGATAAACATAGATGCAAAATCCTGAACAAAATATTAGCAAACCAAATTCAGCAATACATTAAAAAGATTATATACCATGATCAAGTGGGATTTATTCCCAGTATGCAAGGTTAGTTCAACATTCACAAATCCATTAACAGGATAAACCACATAAACAAAACAGAAGATAGAAAGCACATGATCATATCAATACACACAGAAAAAGCATCTTATCATTCATTTATGATAAAAACTCTCAATAAAATGGAAATAAAGGGAAAATATCTCAATGTAATGAAAATCATGTGTGACAAACCCAGCGCTCACATCATACTCAGTAGGGAATAGTTGAAAGCATTTTCCTTACTATCAGAAACAAGAAAAGGAGGCCTACTTTTACTATTTTTATTCAATGTGGTACTGCACATCCTAATCACAACAATCAGACAAAAAAAAAAAGAACCCTTCCAAATTGGAAGAAGTAAAACTGTCATTATTTTCAGATGACATGATACTATATAGAGAGAATACCAAAGATTTCTCCAAAAAACTATTAGAACTGATAAAGGAATTCAGTAAAGTAGCAGGCTATAAAATTAATATTTAGAAATTGGTTTCCTTTTAATATACCAATAACAATCAGAAAAAGAAATTAAGAAAACAATCCTATTTACAATTGCATAAAAACATAATTAGGAATGAATTTAACCACGGAGGTAAAAGACCTGTGCTCAGGAAACTATAAGACACTGAAGAAAGAAAGAACTTAAAAAAAAAAAAAAAGAATATACTGTGCTCAGGGATAGGAAGAATTTAACATTGTTAAAATGTTTATACTACCAAAGTAATCTATAGATTGAGATGGAATCCCTATCAAAATACCAATGGCATTTTTCACAGAACTAGAACAAATAATCTTAAAATTTATAGGGAACAACAAAAAACTCCAAATGGCTAAAGCAATCTTAAAATAAAAAGAACAAAATTGGAGGTATCATGCTACCTGATATCAAACTATATCACAAGGCTATCATAATCAAACAGCATAAATCAATGGAACAGAATAGAGAACCCAGAAATAAACCCATACCTATATGTGATTTAATCTCTGATAGAGGAATGAGAATATACAATGGGGGAAAGACAATGTCTTCAATAAACAATGTGGAAAAATTTGGAAAGATACATTAAAAAATAATGAAACTGAACCATTTTCTTGTGTCACATACAAGAATAAACTCAAAATGGATATAAGACTTAAAAATTAGACCCAAAACTATAAACAACTGGAAGAAAACATAGGCAATAAACTCTGACATGTTCTTAGCAATATTTTTTCTTAATACATCTCCTCAGACAAGGGAAACAAAAGAAAAAATAGACAAATGGAACTACATCGAACTAAAGAATTTTTGCTCAGCAAAGGAAACCATCAACAAAACCAAAAAATGACTTATTAAATGGGAAAAGATGTTCACCAAAATGCATCTGATAAGTGCTTAATATCCAAAATTTATAAAGAACTCATATAACTGAACAACAAAACATTAACAACCTAATTAAAAAATGAACAAAGGACCTGAATAGACATTTCTCCAAAAAGGGTCACCATCACTAGTCATCAGAGAACTGCAAATTAAAACCTCAACAAAAAATTACCTCAAACCTGTCAGAATGGCCATCATGAGTAAATTAAAAAAGCAAAACAAAACAAAAAGCCCCAGGAAGTCTTGGCAAAGATGTAGAGAAAAGATGACCCTCAGGCACTGTTAGTGGCATTGCTAGTTGTTGCAACCACTGTGGAAAACACTATGGAGGTTCCTCATTTATTAAAAATAGAACTACCTTATGACCCAGAAATTCTGCTTCTAGGTATTGAGCTGAAGAAATTCTAAACACTAATTTGAAAAAATATTTGCACCCTGATGCTCATTCAAGTCTTATTTCCAATAGCCAAGATACGGAAACAACCCAAGTGCCTGTTAATAGAACATTGGATAAAGAAAAGATGGTGTGTGTGTGTGTGTGTGTGTGTGTGTGTGTGTGTGTGGTGGGGTATGTTGGAATATTTCTCAGCCACAGAAAATAATGAAATCTTATCACTTGTAGCAACATGGATGGACCTAGAGGGTATTATGCTAAGTGAAATAACTCAGACAGAGAGACAAATAACATATGATCTTACTTATATGTGGATTCCAAAGAACAAAATAAATCAAAAAACAAAACAAGGGAGTTCCCTGATGGTGTAGTGGCTTGAGGCTTTGGCGTTGGTGCTGTCAGCGTTGCAGCCTGGGTTCGATTTCCGATTAGGGAGCTGCCCACATACCAAAAAGCAAAAAAAAAAAAAATTAAAAAAAATTAAAAAAAAAATTTAAAAACAAAACAGAAAAACTCACAGAACAGAGAACAAAGTGATGGGTACTATATGGGAGAGGGGTTGGATACTGGGTGAAAAAGTTGAAGGGATTAAGAGGCACAAATTGGTAGTTAAAAAATAATTACAGGGATATAAAGTACAACATAGGGAATATAGTCAATAATATTGTTTTATATAGACTGTCTAGAAAAAACCTTGCCATAAATGCCTCTGGTTTTCATATTACTTGGCCGGACACTTTCTGGACAGCTCGCTTGCGCTCTCTCTCTCTCTCTCTCTTTCTCTGTCTCTCTGTCATACACACACACACACACACACACACACACACACACACATCATATATATAATGTATCACCCCATATATGTGTGTGTGTGTGTGTGTGTAGTGTCAAGTGGGCACTAGACTAATTGGGGGAATCATTTCATAAATTATAAAAATGTTTCTAACATTGTACACTTGAAATTAATATAAAATAATGTTGAAGGTCCACTGTAATTGAAAAAAATAGACTTTACAATACAGAATTGTTAACACTTGCTGATTTTGTGTTTGTGTGTGTGTGCAGTTGTTCAGGGGATAAGAGGGAGAAATAGTCAAATATAATATTCAAAATGTATAAATAGCTGTTCATTAAGATAAGGAATTTGAAAAACATCTTCTCATACTTTTATTGATATTTCCCTGACAATCTGAATAAGTGGAGTATATATAAAACTAGAAAGTAGTACCACTAAGATTATCAAGGACTTTAACCCAGCTTACATTAATATATTAGCTGAAATCCAAGATGAATAGTGCTCATACAAGTCACCAATATGTTGAATCTATATACTACTCATTGTTAGTTTCTGAGATTTATGCACTTTAAATAAATATTGCCACCTTGTTCAAAAATAAAGTAAATTAAATTGACTTAATAAAACCTCTCCAAATTATTGGCAAAATAGTGGATTTTGAATTCTCTTTTGGAAATTTCTTTGAGCTCTTACCTATTTCTGAGTCTTTTAAAAAGTTTGTAGGAAGCTGGAAGAAGTTGTCTTAGGAAACATTAGACATAATTGAAACCCCTTTGACATTAAACATTTTTAATAAGATATTTGTATGATATTCTTCTCTTTATTCAAATCACTTCAAAAACAACTTGATTCATTCTTCTTTTGTTTGCTACTTTATTTCTACTGGGTACTTATCTTATTTAGGTACATGAGAATCATATATCTCTTAAACAACATCCTTATTTTATTGAGAAATCTTTATAAGGATTTCTCAGATAAACCATTACAGAAGACAATGATATATGGAAGTGCTATTTGGTTTTGGAGTTGTTATTTTCTAATTAAGTTACTTTGGACAAGAACTTTCATTCCTCAAACTTCATTTTTCCCATATAAAAGGCATAAGGTAGTAATAATCTCTAAAGCTAAACTTTAAAGATTTTAACATGCTGTATAATTTATTTTTTTATGTTTATAAAAAGCAGTATCAAATTCCCACACTCAGTCATTTTCCAGGAAACATTAAGTGAAATTAGTACTGAGTTCATTGGTATTATAAATTATTCTGTATGTTTAAATTAGAAATAGGTAGAAAAAAATTAAGTGATTTTATTGTCGCATAAATATATGAAAGATTACAACAAGGATTTATGACAGAATGCTTATCTAACCTACTTCAAACTTTCAGTTGGCCCATTTGTGAGATATCTGAACTCTATAACCTATGACACATCTGTTTTTCTTTCTTGTCTCTTTTGATTCCTCCATTTATTTAATATCTCTTTAGTATATAGTAATTGAAATATGACAGGATACTTACAAAATAATAAATCAATCATATTTAATGTCAAATATAATAGTTTTCCTTAATTCACATCCACACAAATTGAAACTCAGAAAATTTGTATATTTTTAAATAATTATTTTCTAGTAGTTAAAATTTGTTAAATTTTACCAAAGGATATTACATTTGTAGATTTTAAGTCCTTATTCTCCTACAATGGAACTTACTGTATCAAAGTTCCATTTGAGATAAGTATTTAAATCTATAAACTACATACTCCAAAATGTCTTCTGAAAAGGTCTGTTTCTGGTATTGGGTAAAGTAAGGCATACATGACATACTAAGATATATAATAACAAAATATATCTAGTTTCATCAATTAAGTAAATTAAACAAATATGTATTGGGTGACTAATACTTTATAGATATTGGGATTAAATAATAATATAACATTAATATCATTACATAACTGATTAATGCTTCAGGAATATATATTAATCTAAATTTACACATAAGTTACACTATATCTAAAGAATATATAGAGTAAGTAATTGAGAGAATTAAAAGAAGTCATAGATACACCCACAATCATAGCAGGAAATTTTGATACATGTGTCATAATGGTTGGGGGCTAAACAGCAATAATAAAAAGCAGTATAAAAATTCTGAGCTCAAGTTGAAAATTAAATTATCAATGTAAATAGAACACCGTAGACTCCAAAGTTTTTCTAGTACACAGATAAAGTATTTACACAGCCTACCCTATACTGGGCCATAAAGAAAGCCTTAATCAAATTTAAAAGATTAGGATTATTCTGAGATTTCTCTTACTACAATGAAACTAAATTAGAATACAATTTAAAAAATAAGATCCCCCAAATATTTTGGAAATAAGCAGTAGCATTTGACATAACCCATGTATCAGAGAAAAAAATCTTAGTATAAATTAGAAAACATTCATAGTAAGAATAAAATATAACAAAAAATGTGGAATGTAGCTAAGGTCATGCAGGAAAGAAATTTATAGTATTTATGTACATCAAGAAAGATGAAATGTTGAAACTCAATTACATAATCATTTTTACAAGTTAGAAATAACAAAATCAAAACAGACATTGATAAAATCATGCAGTAACTTAGTATAAAAATATTATTAAAATGAATGTGTAATAAAGAAAGCAGGAAAACCAAAAGTTAGATATTGAAATATTACTATAGTCTATACAAAGACTGATCAATAAAAAGAGAAAAAAGAGGGAAAGAGAAGAGTCCAAATAAAACTTCAGAAATGCCAAAAAAGTTGTTACAAATTTTAGAGATACTGAACAAATAATATATTTTATATATTAGTACATATGCTATTGTGTTTGATATGTTAGTATATATACTAACATACATTATATTCTATAATGTATATTTATGAACATATTTTTCTGGAGTTCAGCTGAGCAGGGAGAATCAGAGATGAACTTCCAAGTGTTGGAGTGGCCAATTAAAGCTGTAGTCACAAATGAATAAAAGTGACCAAAGGGAGCATCCTTGTCTTATTTCTGATCTTAGAAGAAAACTGTTCAGTGTATCACCATTGAGTATGACGTTAACTGTGGACTTGTCATATATACCCTTTATTATGTTGAGTATGCTCCCTCTATACCCACTTTATTGGAAATATTTTATCATGAAAGCATGTTGAATTTTGTCAAATCCTTTTTCTGCCTCTATAGAGATGATCATATGATTTTATTATCCTTAATTTTGTTAATATACTATGTAACATTGATTGATTTGTGGTGGTTGACTCATCCTTGTATCCCTTTTATAAATCTCATTTGATCCTTTTAATATACTGTTAAATTCAGTTTGTAATATTTTGTTGAAGATTGTTTTTAAATGTATGTTCATCAGGGATATTGGTCTTTAAATTTTTTTTCTTGGGGTGTTCTTTACTGACTTTTAAATTAGGGTAACGCTGGCCTTGTAAAATTAGTTTGGAAGCATTTCCTTCTTTTCCATTTTTCAGAAGAGTTTATAAAGGATGAGTATTACTTTAAATGTTTCATAGAATTCATCAGTGAAGCTGTCTGTTCATGGGCTTTTCTTTATTGGGACATTTTTGACTACTGATTCAAAATCCTTATTAGTAATCAGTCTGTTCAGATTTTTCTGTTTCTTTATGATTCAGTTTTGTCAGGTTGTATGTTTCTGTAAATGCATTTGTTTCTCCAGTAGGTGTCCAATTTACTGGCATATAATTATGAGAGTAGTCTCATAATTCCTTGTGTTTTTGTGGTACTTGTTGTAATATCTCCTCTTTTATTTATATTCTACTTATTTGAATATTCTCTCCTATTTTCTTGGTAAGTCTACTGATGGATTGACTATTGTTTAATGTTTCAAAAACCAAATTTTAGTTTCATTGATGTTTTCTATATTTCTACTCTGATTTCTATTTCCTTCCTTCTGATAACTTTGGGTTTAGTTTTTCCACTTTCTTGAGATGTTAAATTAGATTGTTTATTTGAAATCTTCTTTTTTAGAATGTTGGTGTTTATGTACAAATCTTCCTGTTATAACTGCTTTTGATGCATAAGTTTCAGTATGTTGTCTTTAATTACATTTGTCTCAAGATACAGTTTGATTTCTTATTTTATTTCCTCTTTAAGTCATTGGTTGTTCAGGAGCATGTTGCTTAACACCCACATATTTGTGAATTCCGCCATATTCTTCTTGTAATTAATTTCTAGTTATATATTATTTGGGAAACGTGTGAAATGATTTTTAATTTTTTTTTGTTTTTTTATATTTTAATTACAATTGACATTCAACATTATATTAGTTTCATATATACAGCATAGTAGTTAGACATATAACTTATGAAGTGATCCCTCCAATAAGTCTAATACACACCTGCCACCATGCAGACTTATTATAATATTAATGACTACATAATCCCATGACTGTTTTGTAACTGCCAATTTTATTAATACTTCTTAATTTCTTCACCTGTTTTTACCCAGCCCTAGGACCCCATCTCATTTGGAAAACATCATTTAGTTCTTAGTATTGATGAGTGTGTCTGTATTAATTGTTTATTTATTTTATTTTTTTTTAGATTACACATGTAAATGAAACCATCTCTTTCCCTTTATAGCTTATTTGACTTAACATAATATCCTGAAAATACTTCCATTTTATTGCAAGTGGTGAGATTTCATTTTCTTATGGCTGAGTAATATTCTACTGTATATATGTACCATATTTTCTTTATCTAATAGTTTATCGTTGAACACTTAGGTTGCTTCTATATCTTGGCTATTATATATAAAATGTCCTTCTCTGTCTCTTGTTATAGCTTTTATCTTAAAAACTATTATGTCTGACATAAATATTGCTACCTCAGCTTTTATTTCTTTTTATTTACATGAAATATCTTTTTATATCCCTTTGCTTTTAGTTTCTGTGTGTCATGTGATCTGATGTGGGTCTTTTGTAGGTAGCATATTTCCTTCTCTATTCAGCCAGTTTATGTTTTTTGATTGGTGCATATAATCTATTTACATTTAAAATAATTGTTGATTGGTATGTCATTACTGCCATTTTATTTTTCACATTTTTTACATTTTTTT